>JAAWVA010000034.1:9877271-10164045 GCA_015227895.2 Colaptes auratus | reverse complement strand
AAAAACCCATCCAGTGCTGCTGGGGTACCCCCCAGCCTGCTCTACAGGACCACTGCAGCTCCTGCAGGATTCAAGGGGCTTGAGCTGAGGAAGACTTTCCAGGAAGAGACTTTCCCAGGAAGCAGCTAAAGCTGATGAAAATGAAACTCTCTGCAGAAACACAGACTGAGTTTTCTGGGGAGGGGTTGGGGCACAGCCCTGGGAGGAGAGGCTGAGGGAGCTGGGTGCTTAGCCTGCAGAAGAGGAGGCCAGGGGAGACCTCATTGCTGTCTACAACTACCTGAAGGGAGGTTGTAGCCAGGAGGGGGTTGGTCTTTCTCCCAGGCAACCAGCACCAGAACAAGAGACACAGTGTCTCAGCTGTTGCCAGGGGAGGTTCAGGCTGGAGGTGAGGAAGAAACTCTTCCCAGCAAGAGAGATTGGCCACTGGGATGTGCTGCCCAGGGAGGTGGTGGAGTCCCCATCAATGGAGGTGTTTAGGAAGAGCCTGGCTGAGGCACTTGGTGCCATGGTTTAGTTGATTAGATGGTGCTGGGGGATAGGTTGGACTTGATGGTCTCAAAGGTCTTTTCCAACCTGGTCTATTCTATTCTATTCTATTCTATTCTATTCTATTCTATTCTATTCTATTCTATTCTATTCTATTCTATCCTAACAGGGTCTTCTCCCAGCCACAGCCAGAGCAGGCTGAGAGCCAGATGACCACCCACAGCCACTGTGATCCCCACTGGAGCTCCTGGGCAGGCAAATGAGCCCCCACAGAGGAATGAGTGCTCCTCATTTATGAAAGGCTCTTCCTACTTTCATGTTAACCTACTCAATGCTCATTAATATTTTAATCCACTCAAATGACTCTTCACCCAGTCAAAAATTCATGAGCATTGGCTGAGTGTGGGCTTTGGACACTCACAGAAACTGGTGAAAACCATTCCCTTTATAGAAATATCCAAGGAGAAGACCCTGGATGTGGTTCCCATCCTCAGCTCTCGCTGCTAAAGGCAGGGTTTCAAGAAGCAACCTCTTCTAGCAGTGCCTGCAGGCACAGATGTAAGCCAGGCTCCATTTCAGTCTACTTAGAATTGTTTTTTTGGAAGAGACCTTTCAGAGCATCAAGTCCAACCCTTAAGCCAGCACTGCCAGGTCACCACTAACCCATGGCCCCCAGCACCACATCTACACAGCTTTGAGACCCCTCCAGGGATGGGGAGCCCTGGGCAGCCTTAGCCAGGGTCTAACCACTCCTTCTCTGAAGGCATTTTTCCTGTTGCCCAACCTAAACCCCTCCTGGCACAACTTGGGGCTGTTTCCTCTTGTCCTGTCACTTGTTACCAAGCAGAAGAGACCAATCCCCACCTGGCTCCAACCTCCACTCAGGGATCTGTAGAGAGCCAGAAGGTCTCCCCTCAACCTCCTTTTCTCCAGGCTGAACAACCCCCAGCTCCTTCAGCTGCTCCTCCCCAGCCCTGTTCTCCAGACCCTTCCCCAGCTCTGTTGCCCTTCTCTGGACCTGCTCCAGGCACCCAGTGTCCCTCTTGCAAGAGGGGCCCAAAACCACACTCGGGATTCGAGGCGCAGCCTCACCAGCGCTGAGTCCAGAGAGGTAAATCAGAGGAGATCTCAACACCAAGGTGTTCACAGCCCCAGCTAAGAATCACAGACAAGAGGAAGGGAAGCAAAGCCAGGAGAAGCATTTGAGGGAGTTCAATGTGCTTTCCCTGTAACTAATTCTGTGCAGGCACGCAGTGCAGGTTGCTGTTATCTTGTGGGGAGGCAGCAGATGAAGTTATCTCCTATCAGCCTGGGCATGTTTCAAAGCCCAAGGAAGAAAACAATATTAGCAGTGGCATCAGTAGCAGGAAGCTCACTGATAAAAATGCCAGGCCTCACCCAGCCTGGCACTGGAGAAGCCTGTCTCACTCCTGCCATTGGTTTGTTCTTGGCACAGCCATCCTCTTGCCTCTTCAGAAGCCTGAGGAGCCTGCCAAGCTCTCCATTCCACTGTCAATCCACTCCAGCCACCCCAGAAATGGGGCCCTGAAATCCTACATCAGATTTAATCACAAACCAGCACTTGGCCTTCCCACTCATTTGAGTAAGAACTGGGCAAGCCTTTTGACTGGGAGATGCTGGAGGCAAGAACTTCACATTTCTTCATGTGCTAATTACACAATAATTAATGAAAGCAAATTAGATCAAACACAACTTCAGAGGAAACCACTCTCCTGAATGATGGTGGTTGAAACACAGCCAGAGGAGCACTTTCAGGAGGCAGTTTGGCTGTTTAATGTTGATTTAATTGTGGTGTTTAGACATGGTCTGCTAGTGAGCTACCTGCTGTAGCTTGCTGGTGGGGCTAGAGCTCAGGTAGGTGAGGAAGGGAGAAGGGAAGGGAGAAGGGGAAGGGAGAAGGGAGGAGAGAAGGGAGGGAGAGAAGGGAAGGGAGAAGGGAAGGGAGAAAGGGAAGGGAGAAGGGAAGGAGAAGGGAAGGGAGAAGGGAAGGGAGAAGGGAAGGGAAGGGAGAAGGGAGGGAAGGGGAGAAGGGAAGGGAAGGAGAAGGGAAGGGAAGGGAGAAGGGAAGGGAAGGGAGAAGGGAAGGGAAGGGAGAAGGAAGGGAAGGGAGAAGGGAAGGGAAGGGAGAAGGGAAGGGAAGGAAGGGGAGAAGGGAAGGGAGGGAGAGAAGGGAAGGGAAGGGAGGGAAAGGGAAGGGAGGGAGAAGGGAAGGGAAGGGAGAAGGGGGGAAGGGAGAAGAAGGGGAAGGGAGAAGGGAGAAGGGAAGGGAGAAGGGAAGGGAGAAGGGAAGGGAGCAGGGAAGGGAGCAGGGAAGGGAGCAGGCAGGGAGGGAAGGGAGAGGGAAGGGGAAGGGAAGGGAGAAGGGAAGGGAGAAGGGAAGGGAGCAGGGAAAGGAGCAGGGAAGGGAGAAGGGAAGGGAGAAGGGGAAGGGAGAAGGGAGAAGGGAAGGGGAAAGGGAAGGGGAGAAGGGAAGGGGAGAAGGGAAGGGAGAAGGGAAGGGAAGGGGAAGAAGGGAAGGGGAAAGAAGGGAATTCACCAGGGTGGAAAAGACCCTCGAGATCATCAAGTGCAGCCTATCATATGTGACCCAATATGGATTCTTTTGTAGAGGTTTAGACTGTTCCTGTAATTTGGAGCCAAGAAAATTCACTGATTGCACTGGGTTGGAAGGGATGCCCCAAGCTCATCTTGTCCAACCCCCCCTGCAATCAAGAGGGACACCTCCAACTAGATCAGGCTGCCCAGGGACACATCAAGTCTGATCCTGAGTGTCTCCAGGACTGGAGCCTCAACCACCTCCCTTGGGCATCCTGTTCCAGTATCTCACCATTCTCATGGTGCAGAACTTCCTCCTGCTGTCCAAGCTAAACCTACCCTGCAGAATTCAACCCTGTGGTGTAACTCTGGAGTTGAGATTTTAAAGAAACGTTCTCCAGAGTCACCTTTATGCAGTTTTTCTGCATTAAAAACTGACTGTAGAAGAGTCTTAGGAGAAGATTTATAGGAAGCAGCTCTTCCCAGAGATTGGCCCTTGGGATGTGCTGCCCAGGGAGGTGGTGGAGTCACCACCCCTGGAGGGGTTTAAATAGAGACGGGTGAGGCACTTGGAGCCATGGTTTAGTTGATTAGATGGTGTTGGGTGAGAGGTTGGACTTGGTGATCTCAAAGGTCTTTTCCAACCTGGTCTGGTCTGTTCTATTCTGGTCTATTCTATTCTGGGCTATTCTATTCTGGTCTCTTCTATTATGGTGTGTCTATTCTATTCTGGTCTGGTCTATTCTATTCTATTCTGGTCTATTCTATTCTATTCTGGTCTATTCTATTCTATTCTATTCTGGTCTATTCTATTCTGGTCTATTCTATTCTGGTCTATTCTATTCTATGCTATTCTATTCTATTCTATTCTATTCTTTTATTCTATTCTATTCTGGTCTATTCTGGTCTATTCTGGTCTATTCTATCCTATTCTGCAGATTCTCAGTGATCAGAACATAGAATCCATCAGTCCATCTAAGTCACATCAAGTACCAGAGCCTTTCAACCTCCAAGTCTCTTCTGGTGTACAACTCTTGAGAACCTCTCCAAGGGCTGGAGAACCTCCCCTACAAGGACAGGCTGAGAGAGCTGGGGCTGCTCAGCCTGGAGAAGAGAAAGCTCCAGGGGGACCTTAGATCAGCCTCACAGTACCTGAAGGGGCTGGAGGAGGGCTGGGCTGAGGCTTCTGACAAGGGCTTGGAGTGGTAGGATGAGAGGGAATGGACTGAATCTTGAGGAGGGGAGACTGAGACTGGAGATTAGGAAGAAATCCTTGGCAGTGAGGGTGGGGAGGCACTGGCACAGGCGGCCCAGGGAGGCTGTGGCTGCCTCCTCCCCGGAGGTGCTGCAGCTCAGTGTCAGCAGCATTCTAACAGAAAGAAAGACTGCACAGAAACGAAAAGGGGGAAAAAACTCCACTTTCTGCTGGGCTCGAGCTACATTTTGTGATTTGGGGGGGGGGGGGGGGGGGGCTCAGGAAGCTTAATCTAAAAAGCAAACCAGCTTTGCCCTTCCCATGCCTGAGAATGTGGTTGGGTTTCTCCACCTCAGCCGCAGCAACCAAGCCCCGCTCCGTCAGCCCCCCTCAGGGCAGAGCTAAGCCTCACTCCTATCTGTTCTCCTGTTGTTCCTCAAATGATTGCTCTGTTCATTAGATTGTTCGATGTTGCCATCTCAGCTTCCCAGGGCCTGATTTGTTCCCTTAATTCTCTAAGTTATTAGGCTCTGCCTTCCAAAAATAAGCTGGTTTATTCCCCCCGCCCCCCCTTAGAAGCCAATGTCATCCATGCATGATGGATTTACAGCTCCCAGTGCTCATGGATCATGGGAACAACCCCTCGAAAGGTTAAATTATGAAAATGGATTTCACCTGCCTGAGAGGGGACAGGTGATGGTGTCACAGAAGTGGAGACAGATCACTGCTGCACCAAGAGCAGCCTCAAAGAGCAGCCTGCAAGGCCCCTGAGCCCCAACCTTCACGAGGTCACAGGGCGCCGAGGAGCAAAGCCTGGAGGTGTGGGTTGTGAGCTGGAGCACAACGGCCACACAGCAGCCCCCCTCCCAGGGGCAGTCCCCCTCCCAGGGGCAGGCCCCCTCCCAGGGGCAGGCCCCTCCCAGGGGCGGCCCCCTCCCAGGGGCAGCCCCCCTCCCAGGGGCAGCCCCCTCCCAGGGGCAGGCCCCCTCCCAGGGGCAGCCCCCCTCCCAGGGGCAGTCCCTCCAGCCGCTGGCTCAGCTTGCCTCCAAGGGGGGAGCAGTGAAGGCTGCAGCTCACCTGCTTCAGCTGTGCATCTGAACCCTGGGCCATGGGCACAAGAGGAGCTGCAACCACTCTGCCTTTGACCCCAGAGCCTCAGCTGCTACCTCCTCGTGTCCAGCCGGCCACAAAGGGCAATGCAAAAGAAATAGGTCTACAGAAATGACTTCATGTGTTC
Source organism: Colaptes auratus (assembly GCA_015227895.2). Classification (NCBI taxonomy): domain Eukaryota; kingdom Metazoa; phylum Chordata; class Aves; order Piciformes; family Picidae; genus Colaptes; species Colaptes auratus. The sequence goes on along the minus strand of JAAWVA010000034.1, from coordinate 10,158,568 downwards.
CTTCAGGATGTTTTGATGGGAGGAAACCCTTGAAGATCATCCAGCCCAGCCATCAACCTAGAACTGCCAGGTCACCACTGAACCACGTCCCTCAGCACCACATCTACCTAGCTCTTAAACCCCTCCGGGGATAGGGCTCTCCACCACTGCCCCGGGCAGCCTGGTCCAGGGCTTGACAGCCAGCATCCTGCTTGGCCACGTCTTCAGGAGACAGCCACCTGGAGCTGACACTCCTCCACCTTCAGAATGAGCCATGCTGCGATGGCAGCAGCCACGAACAGCAACTCCCACAGAAAACCAAAGCCATTTTCTCTAGGTGTGCAGCAAGCCTGCTGCAAACTTTGCAGTGCCTTTAAGGGTGCTGCTCCCAGCCACGAGCTCTGCCCTCCAGAGAGGATCAGAGACAGCCTGGCAAATCTGAAGTCTAACACTGGCATGACAAGGCATCAAGCATCATGTTAATATGCAGTGTCTGTCACAGATTAATTTCAATGCACAGGCCCCTGGGTCACATCAACATCCCAGAGCTTTCTGGGTCACCAAATTAAAAGGCATGGCATCATCTCCTTTTTGACACAGAGGCAGTTCATTAAAACTCTCTGCAGGGCTGCAGGAAAGCAAATCCTGGTCAGACACATGCTTGGAAAAAGTCCTCTCTGAGTTCTGCTGGCTTGGGCAGAGACTCACACAGAGGCAAGGGCTTCCCAGAAGGAAAGTCACAGCTGAAAACTAAAGCAAGAAGAATGTTCTCAGCTGGACACTGGGTTGTCAGAGAGCTGAGGGACACTCCTTGTGACTGCCTAAGCTCCTGACACATCCTGGTCAGCTGCTGGAGTGTGTCCAGAGAAGGACAACCAAGCTGGAGAAGGGTCTGGAGATGAGGGCTGGTGAGGAGCAGCTGAGGGAACTGAGGTTGTTTAGCCTGGGGAAGAGGAGGATGAGGAGAGAGCTCTCTACAGCTCCCTGGAAGGGGGTTGCAGCCAGGTGAGGCTTGGTCTCTTCTCCCTAGTGCCAGGTGATAGGAGAGGGAATGGACTCAAATTGTGCCAGGGGAGGGTCAGGCTGGAGACTGGGAAAAAAATTTCTACTGCAAGAGTGGTCAGGGACTGGAGCAGGCTGCCCAGGGAGGTGGTGGAGTCCCCATCCCTGGAGGTGTTGGGAAACCTGAGCCCATGGCACCTGGGGCCGTGGTCTAGTGGCCATGGTGGTGTTGGGTCGATGCCTGGACTCAGCCATCCCTGAGGGCTCTCCCAACCAAAAGAATCCCACGGCTCTCTGCCCAAAGAGTACACTTTGCTTGGCCTCTGGGCCTGCTGCACCTCTGGTTTCTCATGGGAACTGTCTGTGGTCTTCCAAAAATGATTCAGTTCCCCCTCCCAACAGCACTCAAAGTCTCTCTGCTCAAGGCAAGGACACAAAGAGTTGAATTGAATCTCCCCACCACATGGTGCTTGTCACTAAGAAAACCATTTGTACTTGCTCATCTGCTCCTGTTTGCTCCTAGAGCTCCACAGAAGGATTGAAGCTTCCTGTATTATCTAAGTAAATTACTTGTCAGCTGTAATCAGAAAGGTTGTGCTTGGCAGCAGGGAAAAAAGAAGGGGGGGTGGAAAAAGAAGTTAATTCAGGCTTTTATGTTAAAGTTGTTCCAAATAAAACCAAGAGAAGCAGAGCTCTAAGCCACTGCTGCTGGCAGGCTTCAGAGCCAATCACCACCAGCAGTTAGCTGAGAGCAGATCTAGTGTCAGCTTACCTGAATGCATAAAATATTGTGGCTGAGCAAGGTGAAAAGACACACAACAAACCAGAGCAAGGGAACAGACACACAACACACCAGAGCAAGGGATAAAAAACACACAACAAACCAGAGCAAGGGAAACAGACACACAACACACCAGAGCAAGGGAAACAGACACACAACAAACCAGAGCAAGGGAACAGACACACAACACACCAGAGCAAGGGATAAAAACACACAACACACCAGAGCAAGGGAAACAGACACACACAACACACCAGAGCAAGGGAAACAGACACACAACACACCAGAGCAAGGGAAACAGACACACAACACACCAGAGCAAGGGGAACAGACACACAACACACCAGAGCAAGGGAAACAGACACACAACACACCAGAGCAAGGGAAACAGACACACAACACACCAGAGCAAGGGGAACAGACACACAACACACCAGAGCAAGGGGAACAGACACACAACAACCAGAGCAAGGGAACAGACACACAACCACACCAGAGCAAGGAAAACAGACACACAACACACCAGAGCAAGGGAAACAGACACACAACACACCAGAGCAAGGGAAACAGACACACAACACACCAGAGCAAGGAAACAGACACACAACACACCAGAGCAAGGGAAACAGACACACAACACACCAGAGCAAGGGAAACAGACACACAACACACCAGAGCAAGGGAAACAGACACACAACACACCAGAGCAAGGGAAACAGACACACAACACACAGAGCAAACCCAAATCAATACAACACAAGCAAATAATGATTTCAGATACAAGACCACGGAGGGGATGAACACAGGCAGACATCAGACACCTTCCATAAAGAAACAACCCCTCTGTGATACCTCTGAGAGGAGAATGTGAGCTCCTGCATCCCAGCTGCTGGGATTCCTGTCCCTCACACAGGAGCAAAAGCAAGCTCATGGACTCCAGAGGGTGTGTGATGCTAAATAAGAGCTCCTGGGTTTAACCAGAAAGCTGCTCTCAGTGTGCCTGGCTTCGAAAAGAGAGGTGGAAAATGTCATAGAATCACAGAATCAGTGAGGTTGGAAGAGACCTCAGAGAGCATCCAGTCCAAGCTGTCACCCAACACCTCCTGACTACTAACCCATGGCTCCAAGTGCCACATCCAATCCCCTCTTGAACACCTCCAGGGATGGTGACTCCACCACCTCCCTGGGCAGCACATCCCAATGGCTAACAACTCTCTCTGGGAAGAACTTTCTCCTCACCTCAAGTCTAAACATCCCCTGGGCAGATGTGTGGCATTAGGCCATGACAGACACACTTTCTAATCCTTGATGTGGTTCAGGGTGGATTTAAGCAACGATTTTTAAGCCCCCAACTTTGCCACCCTGCTGCCCAGGGAGGTGGTGCAGTCCCCATCCCTGGAGGTGTTCCAAAAAGGCTGGGATGTGGCACTTGGAGCCATGCTTTAGCTGTCAGGAGGTGTTAGGTATTAGGTCATAGGTTGGACTTGATGAACTCTGAGGTCTTTTCCAACCTGCTGGACTCTATGATTCCAAGCTCTCTCACTTTCTCCACAAGCAATCAACTACACACTAAGTGCTTGGTGGGTTTTAGTTTTCCTAGAGAACTTCCTCCTCAAATTAGAAACCACTTCAAGACTTTCAATTGCTGGTTTGAAACCCAGCAGTGAATTGTCCTCTGCCAGTGCACCAAGCAGGCTGCCAGACAGGCTCTGGAGACAGAACCACAGAGGAGGAGGAGATGTAGGAAAGGGGGGAAAAAAAAAGAAACAGAACTAAGAGTACTGCTGTCACACAGCCTTAGTTCACCAAAGGTGAATCAACAGAGATTCCAGACTCTTCAAACTGTCATAGAGACACTCATTGCTCTTAAAAGCAGCAAAAAGCAGCATTCTCCCCTTTAAAGAGCTGCCCTCCTATCACCATGGAGACTACCACTGCTGTGCTGCTGCTGGTTTTCCCCACCTGGTCAGCAGATGTTTCTACCATCACCTGAAAATCAACCTGAGTCCCCCAGCAGAGCAGCTTCTATCTGCAGTTGTGGCCTTCCAGTATCTGAAGTGGGTTACAAGAAAGCTGGGGAGGGACTTCTGAGGGTGTCAGGGGTGAAAGGACTGGGGGGAATGGAGCAAAGCTAGAAGTGAGTAGATTCAGATGGGATGTTAGGAAGTTGTTCCCCATGAGGGTGGTGAGAGCCTGGCACAGGTTGCCCAGGGAAGTGGTGGAAGCCTCATGCCTGGAGAATTTTAAGGCCAGGCTGGATGTGGCTCTGAGTAGCCTGCTGCAGTGTGAGGTGTCCCTGGGCATGGCAGTGGGGCTGGAGCTGGCTGAGCCTTGAGGTCCCTTCCAGCCCTGACAACTCTGTGATCTTATGTTCTGAGCAAACATCAGCCTAGGCACAGAAGTGGGGCTGGTTTGCTGGTGTCCACAATCCACATCATCACAGAATCACCAAGGTTGGAAGAGACCTCAAAGCTCATCAAGTCCAACCTGTCACCACAGACCTCCTGACTGCTAAACCATGGCACCAAGTGCCACATCCAGTCCCCTCTTGAACCCCTCCATGTTGAAGGAAATGGAACTTTCTTCTTATGGTCCCTGATAGGATAATTTCTGTTTTCAGCCCAGAGTAATTAGTCTTAAATCCGTGCTGCTCCCCGAAGCAATCCACAGTTCTAACGAGCTGAAGCGCTGATGCCTCTAGAACGCAGGGCAAAAGCCCTGCTGGGCTGTGTTTGCAGCCCAACACACGGTGTAGGCATCAGCCTTGCAGACCCAAGGGAGGTAACAGAGACCTCAGCATATTTGCCCCTGCAGCAGGCAGTGTTTCAGCTGCAAATAAATAAATAAAGCCTTGGGATAAAGCACTAAAAGCACAAAAGGGAAATCTTTCAGGGCTGCTCAAATGGCTGCTGTGAGGAGCAGCTCCTGCTGCAGTTAGGCTGAGAGGCTCTCAGCTCAGCCTCCTTTTAATGCAACTACTTCACCAAATTAATTGCAGGGGCTGTAAGCTGTGCCAAGGAGGTTTTTAGCCTCTGAGGTTGGCTGAAGCCCAGGCTGCTCCCTTCTGCAGCACAATCAATAGTGCCACCACTACCTCAACTCCCTCCCCAGCACTTATGTGATATTGCAGATGGATCTCACATTCTCCTCTCCTCAACATCCAGAAATCAAGTGAGGAACACGAGCAGCTCCTTCATAATCATATTTAAAAGCCTTCTTCCCTAGGCTAATCTCATTCTGCAACATGAAACCTGATTGTTTCTGCAATCTGATTTCCTTCTCCTACCATCCCACATCTTCACTTTCTACACTTTGCTGGCTGAACCCAGAGCTGTGCAAGGCTAAGATTCAGGTATTGAAGTGGATGAACTGACTTATGGTTGTTTACTTTTCCCCCTTCCCCTCCCCCTCCCCTTTGCATCACTCCTGGGCCTTCATCCTACTCAGAAAGACTGGGAAAGAACTGAAATGAAAAACAAAGTACACCTATAAAGCAAACATTCTCCTGAGAAACTGTCCCCAGATCGTCACACCCAGCACACACACCTGGGACTGTCCTCCCACAGTGACTGAGCAACACCTTGAGCTACAAGAGAGCCCTGGGGCTGCTGCCATTCTCTAGGATAGGGTAGGATAGGGTAGGGTAGGGTAGGGTAGGATAGGATAGGATAGGATAGGATAGGGTAGAGTAGGGTAGGGTAGGGTAGGGTAGGATAGGATAGGATAGGATAGGATAGGATAGGATAGGATAGGATAGGATAGGATAGGATGGGATAGGATAGGATGGGATGGGATAGGATAGGATGGGATAGGATAGGAGCAGAACTAACCAGGTTGGAAAAGACCTTTGAGATCATCAAGTCCAACCTATCACCCAGCACCATCTACTCAACTAAACCATGGACCACGCACACCCATCCAGCCTCTCCTAAAACACCTCCAGTGATGGGGACTCCACCACCTCCCTGGCAGCACATCCCAATGGCCAATCTCTCTTTGGATGGATTAAAATATTAATGAGCATTGAGTAAGTTACATGAAAGTAGGAAGAGCCTTTCATAAATGAGGAGCACTCATTCCTCTGTGGGGGCTCATTTGCCTGCCCAGGAGCTCCAGTGGGGATCACAGTGGCTGTGGGTGGTCATCTGGCTCTCAGCCTGCTCTGGCTGTGGCTGGGGAGAGAAGACCCTGTTAGCATAGGATAGGATAGACTAGCATAGAATTAACCAGGCTGGAAAAGACCTTTGAGATCACCAAGTCCAGCCTATCACCCAACACCATCTGATCAACTAAACCATGGCACCAAGCTCCCATCCAGTCTCTTCTTAAACACCTCCAGGGGTGGTGACTCCACCACCTCCCTGGGCAGCACATCCCAATGGACAGTCTCTCTGCCTGTGAAGAATTTCTTCCTCACATCCAGCCTAAACCTCCCCTGGCACAGCTTGAGACTGTGTCCTCCTAAGGTAGCAGCCAAGGCATGGAGTACAGGAGGACACTGACAGCTCAAGGCTTGGCAATCAAAGAAGGGAATCCTGCCCCCCTCGGAGCACCACGGCCAGCTCTGCAGCTGTCAGCACAAGGACACCGACCTGCTGGAGTGGGGCCAGGGGAGGCCACAGCAATGATTCGAGGGCTGGAAATCCTCTGCTGCGGTTCCAGGCTGAGAGTTGGGATTGTTCAGCCTGGAGAAGAGAGGGCTCCAGGGAGACCTTTCAGTGGGCCAAGAAGAAAGCTGGGGACAGGCACTTGAGCAGGACCTGTTGTGACAGGACAAGGGGGGATGGTTTGAAACTAAAAGAGGGAGGCTCAGACTGGAAAGAAGGAAGAAATGTTTGACACTGGGGGTGGTGAGACACTGGCCCAGGTTGCCCAGAGAGAAAGGGAGATGCCCAACCCCTGGAACCATTCCAGGTCAGGCTGTCTGGGGCTGTGGGCAACCTGCTCTAGTTGCAGATGTCCCTGCTGGCTGCAGGGACTTGGGCTGGATGACCTTTAAAGGTCCTTTCCAGCCCAAACCACTCTGTGATCCTCTGATTCTATGACTTCAGTGCCTTTTTCCAGCATGCTTTTCCTAACCCCACCTGCTCTGCAGTACAGTTGGGAGCCACACATGAAGGAAACAGGGTTTGCACTTTACACCTTTGGAAACAAACATCCTCTTTGTTTGAGCTCCTAGCTCAATCCCCCCCCCAGGCTGAGCCCTTTGGGGATGGATCTGCAGCCCAGGGCTGGCCCTCTCAGAATGGCAATGGTGAAATCTCCACTTTCCTGGGCACAGAGAGTTAATGAGAAGCCTCATCCAGGCAGTGGTAAGTGACAGTTCAGTGACAGCTTCACCTGACAGTCAGGCTGAGAAAAATCTGAACATGAAATCTGAACATGGGAGGGGGGAAAAAAAAGCAAACCCCAAACAAACCCAAATCCACCCAGCTGAACAGAGGCAGCTGGTTCTGAGAGGCTAATTCTACACTTTGTGCTTCACATCCCTGCTATCCTATACATGCAGAGTGTCAGCCAGATGAAGGGAACTCAGGGAGAAACGAATAACTCATTCAGACAAAAACCCCACAGTCAGAGGGGGCTGGGAGGAGCACAAGGCAGCAGCCCCTCGTGTCTTCCATTCACAGCTCTTCAGCTGAATTTCAGCTCCACTGCTACATCTTCCAGCAGAGAGGAGAAAGTCTTTGCAGCCCTCTTTTGCTTTCCTCTTTGGGTGCTGTGTGTCATTGCATCAAAAGAACCCAGGGTGGGGGCAGAGGAGGAGGTGGGGGAAACAAACTGAGGCAAATTTGGTATTCAGGCCAAAGACATCTTTCCAAGCCTAGCAAGGTTGAGCAGGAATTAAATTGACCTGCCCTTATTAATTCCCATGCACTTCATGCAAACAGCCACACTGCAAAGCCAAACTCATTTGAAACAAGACTTCAGTAATTGTTGGCTTGGAATCTCCCAGAGTGGCTTCAGCCCATGTTAATGGCAGCTGAAAGCAGGGGAGGGGGCTGGAGGGAGGAGAAGTGATTGGATTAGATCCAATCTGTGTGTAATTGGAATTAATGAATTTGAACCAATGAAATATTTATTGGGGACCTTTCCCTGAAAAATGATAACACCAAAAGAAAAAAAAAAAAAGAAGAGGAGAAATGAATAGAAAAATCTATAAAAAGCAGCCTGGTTTGTTTAAAATAACTTTGATATTTACAGAGCTGAGGTTGGACTTAAATTATTCCTTTACATGAAGGAAGCTGAACAGACATCTGTTCCTCCTGCAGACTGGCAGCAGAAAGCAGCCACACTGCCCTCCTCTCCTGCCAGACACATTTAGTGCTTCTTGTCAGGTCCCACCAGTGCCAGCCCCAAAAGTTAAGAGTCTTACAGCAAAAAAACCCCAAACCCCCACCCCAACCCCACCGCTAAAAATCATTAATGCACTTGTTTGGGGATGAATAATTCATCCTCCTCCTGGTCCACCCACCCATTCTACTGACATTTAAATGGGATCTGGTCTCAGGCATGTTGCCATTAATATTAAAGCCATGTGAAACTAGGGCAGGGGCCCTTGCTGCATTAATGAAACCCTTATCAACTGGAAGTCCATTCCCATTGTTGCAATTAGCCATGCAGAGATCCCCCCCCCCGGGGATTGCAGCTGCGTCTTCCACTTTGCCACAGCCCCGTGGGGATGATTAGGGAGCCCTGGCTGCAAAACACTGACCTAGCAACTTTGTAAACTTGGAAATAAGCAGCCTGCTTATCTCCACTTAGCCAGATGTGGAACTATATTAAACTAAAATCAGATAGGGGAAAGAGAGAGGGGGGAAAAAAAGGCATTAAAGCTTCCCTCGGTGCATTTGAAAACGCTGAGATGACACAGGGTGATAGAATGTATTGGAGTCAGGCTCCTCCATGTCTTACTCTGATTAGCCCGACACTGTCTGATAGACCATTGCTTCAGGGAAGGTGGAAGGCACTTGCCCTTTAGAAACTCCTCTTTCCCTTCTCCTGCTGCCAACAGCTTCAGACTGCCTGGAGTGCATGAAAGAGGACCGGCAGCTGTGAGGTGCTCGGAGCTGATCAATCTGCTGCTCACCTCTGCGCTGTCAGGAAGGATGTGGACCGACCCCAAGCTACCAGGAAGCAAACAAACACGAGGGATCAGATCTAGAAAGCCTGATCAAAAGATGCAGAGAAGGCAGGGCTCAGCTCAGGCAGGAGAACGGTCTCCAGGTGTATACACAAAGCAGCAGTAAAAAGAAAGGTTAACCTCTTCACCTCCCCGTTCACTCTGAGGGTGGACAGGGAAGTCGTGGCTTAAAAAGCAGCAGGGGACAGGCAGGCTGAAGGAGGAAACACAACCTTCCAGGGGCAAGGACAGTCAGGCTGCATGAATGTGTCACAGAATCACCACCCTCGGATGCCTCCAGAGCACACCAGGCAAATATTTGTCAAGAACAGAGCCAGCCTACTCGGTCTGGGATCATACCCAAGGGACAGGGTGGATGAAGCCTTAGCAATCCCTTCTTGTCCTGTTTAGGACTCTGCAAACTCCTCTGGGGTTCCATATCCAAGCCTCTGTAGCAGCCATCCCCAAGACCAGAGTTTGCCTGCTCCACGAAGCAGAGGAGCCAAGAGTGACCCTGTCCTCCAGCACACACATCCCGGCTCACAGCAGGGTACAGCGGGTTAGACCCAGGATCAGGGCACTCGGCTGATGTGATGCCCCAAGCTCCCACCAGAACAATAACTGATATAAAGGTCATGGAACAGAATGTAAGTTTGAGAGAAGAGAGGACAGGCAGAAAGGCAAACAGCTCTGTGCACAGAGGCCAAAAAAACCCCCACAACCCCCCAGTAAAGTCTTGCCCCTGGCCAGGGTGCTAAGGGCTGGATGCTCACTAGTTCAGGAGGCTCGGTCAGAGGGTAGGTGGGTTTAACTCTTGCCAAAACACCCCGTGGCGACCCTTTGGCCAGCTGTTAAGTTACGGAGTGCTAAGAAACACGAATATGAAAGCAGGGAGAAGCGGGTTTTTAAGCCTTTAAGTAGCCATCGATTACACCTCCTGCTGAGTTCCTCCCTTCATTTTCCCCTTTTATGACTTGAATGTGTGGGTAATCACCGGCCCAAATAGTTCTAAGTACAGCACACTTGGAAGGCTGCACATTAGCCTTATCCTAGGGGAGCTCAGATAAACAAATTTTGGCTGGAGACTAAGAAAAATGAGAGAGAGAGAGAGAGAGAGAGAGAGAGAGAGAGAGAGAGAGTTCTCACTGAAGTCTAAAAGCAGGAGGAGCAAAAAGAAGCCAAGGAAGAAAACCTTATGGCCTCCATTCCGATTTACAGTAACAAGAGCTACACAATTAGCAAGGAATGAGCAAACAAAACAAGGCAAGGGAAAGGTCGGCACACGTCCTGCAGTCAGTTTGTCCTTACACTTCGTGCTTGGGGCTTGCACTTCAGCACACACAAACTGCAAACCCAACCCCTTCCACCCTCCCCATTTCCTTGCTTTTCCTCCCCATTTCCTTGTTTTTCTCCCCATTTCCTTGGCTTCCTATTTCCTGCTCTGCTCCCCATTATTTCCCTGCTCTGCTCCCCCTTAGGGCTGCATCTCAGTGTGATCCAGGAGTTCCCTGCTTAAAGATGAAGCTACCGCTCTCCTCCTTTCCTTCCTCCTCTCCCTTTCCCTCCCGGCGTGGAAAGCAGAACAAAGACCTCTCGCTGGGAGGGAAATGGGAGAGCTGCATGCAGAGCTGTGACACAGAATACAGAATTAACCAGCTTGGACACAATCTGTTCTGACACCCAAGGGAACCTGGACTTTTGGGAACTCCCCAGGGGAGAAGAAAACAACAAAACACCCACACAACCAAAGAAGCCCCAACAGGTTCATTTAAATCCAACTCCAGTATGTAAATAACAGGAGAAACGGCCAGATTCTGCAGCTCCCTGGATCAAGCAGCAGGACCCCAGCAGCTCTGGGGGCTCTGACCCCAAGCAGCATTACTGATGCTTCTCAAGTCCTCCAGCTCCGGAGCTGCCTCATCAGTAACCTCAGAACCCTGAGACACCTCTCAGGGGGGAGGAGTTTAGAGCTTCCTGCTGAATGCAGAGGATTCAAGAGCTGAATCTGCAGAATTCCTTCCTGGAGCTCAGGCTCTCCCAGGTTTCCACTTCCCAGCTGACAGGAAGCAGGCTGCAAACCTTGACATCACTGACTTGGAGAACTCCTGGAAGACTCAGAGAGTTCTCATGTCAGTATTGGGCTTCAAGACACTGCTGCCTCTGAGGACCAAGATTTTGCCCAGAAGTTCCTGTCCATCTCTAAACAGGGTGAAGCTTCACAGCAGGAACTAAGTGGCCACTTGAAGACTTGGCCACTTGCTCAGCATCCATAGCTTTCAGGACATCGTTCTTATGCTGTACAATACAATAATCATAGAATGGTTTGGGCTGGAAGGAACCTTAAGGATCATCTAGTTCCAAGCTCCCTGTCATGGGCAGAGACACTTCCTTCTAAGCCAGGTTGCTGAAGGTCTTGAGCATCCATGGGGGCATCCATGACCTCCCTGGGCAACCCCTTCCAGTGTCTCACCACCCTGTCAAGAATTTCCTCCTTGCTGCTTCCACACTCAAGAATTTCTCCCTACAAACTTTCAGCAGCATCCCATCTGTATTCCCTGCACCACACACACAAAGTCCTCTTTCCCCCTCTCCTTTGTAAACCCATGGCTGGGAAATTCTGCATCCCTCAGTGTTGCCATGGTGACGCCCCCACGAGACCATCCCTGACCTCCCAAGGCACTTGGCACCTCCCCATCATTCTGCACCATCCACATCAAAGAGAATGAAAACCAATTACCATGTGGATTTGTAATTATGTTAGTAATTAAAGACAGATCTGCACGTAGGCACAGCCCGAGGGACTGAGCACACACAAGAGGCTGTGCTGGAGACAGAGGGGAGGTGGACAGGAGCAAGGTCCCCTCAGGGGTCAGTCCTGGCTGCCTTGGCGTCCTCAGCTGCCCAGGAGCCGTCCTGAACGCTGCCGGGCAGGGCTGCTTTGTGCTGTCCCCTGGGGCTCAGAGAAAGGGTCTCTAACCCTCCTCCCCTCTCTGTGAGCAGGAGCACAGTGGGTCCTCAGTGCCATCCCTCCTGAACAGGATGCAGACCAGTCAGGGTGCCCCAGCCTACCACAAACCCAACAAGTCCACCTCTGGCTTCCAGGACATCGTCGACGCTTGCAGCCTCGGCACCCACCGGCAGATCAACCCAGGCCAGCCCCACGGCTGGCCCTGCTGCCCCTGCATTGTCTGCCCTGTGACACCCACTCCCAGCCTGCTGACTGCTTGGGCAGGCTTCAGAGGTGCTGAGTGCTCTCATCTCACCCTGACTTCAAGTGGAGCTCTGAATGCTCCACGCTTGTAAAATTCAGGTCCTTAACCTCCCCTGCCCTTCGCTTTCCTTTCAGCCACAGGCAGTCGCTGCTGCAAATGATGGTGGGGCTTCGACTCGAGATGAAGTAGACAATTAGGCAGGATTACTTTTTTTTCCCACCCTTAATAAAGCACAGACTGGGCAGCAAGGGAAGGCACATGTTTATTAATGAAAGCAGCATCATGCTCCCAGGCAGAAAATGATTTCATTTCTTTAGCACTCCTGAAGCTGCAAAGAGCAAATGAGAAAGCTCAGAAACTTCCTTCAGGAGCCACAGATAATTCTTTTCCTAATTGCCTTACTACTTCTTAATGAACCCTTACTTCATTAACTCTGTTCTGGGAGGGGGTGAGGTGTACCTGACAGGATCAGCTCTGATGGATTTTAGTCCCCAGGTAGAGTACATTGGATTTCAGCTGAGCTAAGGTGATAAAGTGATGGTATTGTCCCTTGCCACATGATTTATGAAGACAGGGCTTAGAGGTGAGGAAGAAAGCAGGAAGAGGCAGGTGAAAACTTGTCTGGAAATAAACACCACAATAACTCAGACAGGCTGTAGGGAAGAGACAGCCCAGGGAAGGCTATGAAGATGCTGAGGGGGCTGGGGCGTCTCTGGGAGAAAAGGCTGAGAGCCCTGGAGAAGGCAGAGCCAAGAGGCATGAGGATAGACTTCTCTTGAGACACAAGCCCTGAAGTTCTCTCTTTGCCCTGGAACAGCAGAAATGTTCTTCTGGCATCCAAGAGGACAGGCTGGGCGACGCTGCAAGGAGCAGAGCTGCTCCTGGCCTGACCTCTGGTGCAGCATGCTACGGCCAAGGCTCAGCAAGAGCTAAAGGGCAGGGGGCAGGAGGCTGGGGCCAGACTCTTGTCAGTGGTGCCCAGGGACGGGACAAGGGGCAACAGGCACAGCCTGGAAGCCAGGAGGTTCCACCTGAACACAAGGTACTTTAACAAAAGTAGCTCTCTTACCAAATCACCCTGCCAGGCTTGCCTGGGCTGAGGCAGCTCTCCAGCCACACTGAGGTCTTCCTGCTTTCTCAGAAGCAGAGTGCTTGGCTCAGTGAGAGGGGTGAGTTTGCCCAAACAAATCCTCCCTCCTTTCTCCTGCAGGGCTGCAGTGTGCCTGCAGCGATATGGCACAGCATGCAACACAGGAGGTAAGGCCAGGAGCAGCTCTGCTCCTCACAGCATCCCCCAGCCTGTCCTCCTGGATGCTGGAAGAGGGTTTCTGCTGTTACAAGGCACAGAGGAAACTTCAGGGCTTGTGTCTCAAGAGAGGTCTATCCTCATGCCAGCAGTGCAAGGAAGCTCCTCAGGTTCAAAGGTGAACTGGGACAAGTTCCCAAGGACTACAGTGGCAAATGCACAGCACCAGTTTTACAGGATCTGGAATCAATGACCTTCTTTAATGAAGACATGCTGGTGAGCTATTGCTGCCACTGCCTCTTGTTTAACACCAGGGAGTTAATTAGGTCAAACCAATAATCAATGCATCACCATCTACCCTGTTAACAACCAGCAGCCTGTGGTTTGTTATGGAAGGCAACATCTAAAGTTATGTCCATGACCTAAAGTGATGATGTGCACGACCCAAAGTGACCTAAAGTGGTGATGTGCACGACCCAAAGTGACCTAAAGTGGTGATGTACACGACCCAAAGTGACCTAAAGTGATGATGTGCACGACCCAAAGTGACCTAAAGTGATGATGACCTAAAGGAAGGTGGTTCACTGTACTGACAAGGAATACTGTGGTGACTCAGGAGGAGTCAAGGTGTGTTCAGAGAAGGCTCCACCATGAATTAAGTTAGTACAGACCACATCTGCAAACTCACTCTCGAGCTGCCAGGCTTTATTCCTGCTGTCACTCAAATGGATCAAGCCCTTAACATGAGCTGTCCAGACTTCAGAAGTGTGTAGAGCAAAAGGCTCAGGTAAATTGCTCTCAAATTTGAAGTGAGAGGTGAAGGGATTTCGGTTCAAAATCCATATTCAGTTCACCACAACACTGTCAGAAGAGTGATTTCAGACTCCTACCTGCTTCACTGTGATGAGCATCCAGCCTTGCCCTTTGAATGCAGTGCAGCTCAGAGATGGTTACTAAAGGATTAAGCCATGTCAGGCTTTCTGCAGTTTAGTGCAAGCTCCAGAACGTGCTGTAAAAACATTCAGTGCCTGCCCAATGCTCTTCCACTGCAATTCAAGATACATGCCTTGCTCAGAACAAAATCATTGAAGTCCCTGCAGTGCATAAGGTAGAGAGCTCCTGACATGACATGTGGAAGGCTTAGCCCCAAGCAGGTGAAACAGAAATCACAGGGCAGGTGTCTGCTGTTAGACATGAGAAAGGCAAAGGGCTCCAAACCACCACTGAGGAGCAGAACCTGCAGCCAAGTATCATCCTTCCACTGCAGGCCCCGCTGCAGGTGTTCCATCAGCCCTTCAGCAGAGGGGGTGGCCATCAGGGTTCAGTGGCACAGCGTGGTGCTAGCTGATAGACATCTCTGGCATTTCAGCAGCAGCAAGTGGCTTCACAGCTCTTCATGCCCAGAAGACCTTGGAGCAGCCTTCTAGCACCTGAAGGGAGCCTACAAGAAAGCCAGGATGGGACTTTTTGCAAGGGCTTATAGTGATAGGATGAAGGGAAATGGATTGAAGCTTGAGGAGGGGAGATTGAGACTGGAGCTTAGGGAGAAATTCTTTCCAGGGAGGCTGGGGAGACACTGGCACAGGTTGCCCAGGGAGTGGGCAGCTGTCTCCTCCCTGGAGGTGTTCAAGGCCCGTTCAAACCTGGGCTAGCAGAAGCTGTTCCTACCCATGGCAGGGGAGTTGGAACTGAATGATCTTCGAGGTCCCTTCCAACCTGAGCCATTTTATGGATGACAGAAAAAAGTCATCATTAGGTACCCTTCAGTTCTTAGAAATTCCCTGACTGGTAGCCTTGAAGACCAAAGAGCTTCCCTCAGAAGAAATGAAATGGGGATAGGACTTGGTGCATGCAGCATCACTGCCCCAATCCCATAGCACAGCCAGACTCTGCCGGAGTGGGAAGAAAACTGAAGTCTCCTGAGCATGTGGGGGAATGGAGCAAAGCTAGACATGGGGAGATTCAGATTGGATGTGAGGAAGAAGTTCTTCCCCAGGAGGGTGGTGAGAGACTGGCACAGGTTGCCCAGGGAGGTGGTGGCAGCCTCATCCCTGGAGGGTTTTGCAGCCAGGCTGGAGGTGGCTGTGAGCAACCTGCTGCAGTGTGAGGTGTCCCTGCCCATGGCAGGGGGTTGGCACTGGCTGAGCCTTGAGGTCCCTTCCAATCCTGACAATTCTATGATTCAGGCAGAGGACTTGGACTGTCTGAGCTAGTGAGCAGCCAGGAGATAAGATGTTTTAATCACTTTTATAGCAGCTGGAGGGGAGCCAACAATCTAGAGATAAAGGGCTACAAGTGACTCCACGTAGCCATTAAATACATCTCATTGTTAGCAGCGCTGGAGATTAATGAGCAAAGTGAAAGTGAAGAGATAACACTGCTGGGTGACAGTTTTACTTAATCAAAGAGCCTCTGGAGCCTGTAGAAGCAGGCTGGGGTCAGAGGGGTTTATTCTCTTCCCTGGTTCTTCAGGCAGATCTGTTTTGCAATGCTGGTCTAGAGACTCCTCATATTTACACCACACAAAAGCTGTATCAGAAAACAAGGGCAAAGGGCTCATACTAATAGCTCTAGCCCATGGCTGGCTGTCATCCTGCACTCCTCACCAGCGTCCTGGCTGCTTTTGGATTACTTGCTGAGGCCATCCAGGTGCTTGGTGTGGCTAAACCTGAGGGAAGAGGACAGCCTCCCTCTGCAATCAGTGGCAGTAAGTACAGAACATTAATTTGCATTTAGGCAGCTCACACCTTAAGTGTAATAAATTGTACCACACAGAGGTCTCTAATTATCCATTGACTGAAGGCAAGGTTAGGCTTTCCTGGCTGAAGCTCCCCAGCTAGGTGCTTAGTGTGACTGGTTGGATGTTAGGAGATGGCTCCGTGGGGACCCAAGCAGAGCTGGGAGCTCAGATCCCAGAGCAATATAAATCCATTAGCTGAGAGCCTGAGACTTCCCAGCCTGTGAAATGGAACAACTCTGGACCCTTATTTCACAGTCCTGTGGAACCAGACATACTACAAAATGCTTCACACATTCAGTCCATTGCCATGAGGAACTTCAGCTCACTCCATGCCAGGGAAGAGCCTTACAGCAAGCATGCAGAACTGCACCTGAACCAAAGGATTTCCAGGGAGGTAACCTCAGCTACTTCCATTCTTACACTTCCTGAGCCTGGGGGTTATGGTGATTCCAGAAGCAGTAAGTAAAGGAATCATCTCCCAGGGGAAGCAGTGGATTCCCCCTGCACTGGTCAGTTTAAAGACTCAGCTTGACAGGGTGCTGGGCCAGCTCATTTCAACTCCACCATCACCTGGAGCAGGCTGCCCAGAGAGGTTGTGGAGTCTCCTTCTCTGGAGAGCTTCCAACCCCCCCCAGGCCATTGTGACCCTGGGCAAGCTGCTGTGGGTGCCCTGCTGGGGCACAGGGATTGGACTGGATGATGACTGGGCTGCTGAGCCTGGGGAAGAGGAGGCTCAGGGGAGACCTTCTTGCTCTCTACAACTACCTGAAGGGAGGTTGTAGTCCGGTGGGGGTTGGTCTCTTCTCCCAGGCAAGCAGCACCAGAACAAGAGGACACAGTCTCAAGCTGTGCCAGGGGAGGTTTAGGCTGGAGGTGAGGAGAAAGTTCTTCCCAGCAAGAGAGATTGGCCCTTGGGATGTGCTGCCCAGGGAGGTGGTGGAGTCACCAGCACTGGAGGTGAGCCTGGCTGAGGCACTTGGTGCCATGGTTGAGCTGATCAGATGGTGCTGGGGGATAGGCTGGACTTGCTTTTCTCAAAGGTCTTTTCCAACCTGGTTAGTTCTGTGACTGTGTGATTCTGATCCTGCTTTGGCAGTGAATTTGGGCTCAATGAACTCCTTCCAGCCTCCACCTTTATGTAGTTCTGTGAGATTTGGCTGTGAGGGTGAACTGTGAGAGCTTCTGAATCATAGAATCACCAAGGTTGGAAGAGACCTCAAAGATCATCAAGTCCAAGCTGTCACCCAACACCTCATGACTACTAAACCATGGCACCAAGTGCCACATCCCAAAGCACCACAGACTGCAAAGGAAAGGTAAAGTCCTTCACACAAAGCAGCCAGGCAGTAGAAAAAGCTCTACAAGGATCCTTGAGACAATCTTGAACAGAGAGCAAGTAAGAGAGAGAGTGAATGCCAAGGCATGCCCCAAAGGCCTTGAGAGCAATGGAGTAGTGGGCTCTGGCAGTTGTTTTATTGTCTTATGCTAAAGGATGAAAAATAGAATGCAATTAGTTAGCAGAATGTGATTTTTATTCCACTTGGGCTCATTTTCCAACACATTAACTTTCTCATTAGAATTCGGGTTTGTTTTGCTAAACAACCACCAACAAAAGGAACCACTTCAGCCCCTGTGGCACAAAGAATGGTCTAGAAGATGGAGCTGTGCCCCAAACTGCTGCGAGGGACTGCAGACACAGAGCAGCACCAAGCAGAAGCCCGTGGGGAGGGACAAGCCCAGGCTGACTGAGCAGGCAGCCAGCATCACTCCCATGGGACAAAACCAGATGGGCTTGGAACTGAGTTCAGCCAGCCATCTCCAGTCACAGCCCTGCTCGCTCTTTAGTACAGATTGAGACTGGAGACTAGGAAGAAACTCTTGACAGTGAGGGTGGGGAGACTCTGGCACAGGTTGCCCAGGGAGGCTGTGGCTGCCTCCTCCCTGGAGGTGTTCAAGGCCGGGCTGGATGAGGCCCTGAGCAACCTGTGGAAGGTGTTCCTGCCCATGGCAAGGGAGTTGGAGCTAGATGATCTCTAAGGTTCCTTCCAGCCCAACCCATTCCGTGATTCTGTGGCATTCCAAGCCCCGGCAGAGACAGCTTTTTAACCTGCAACTTGCTACAAGCAGTGGCAATTTCTGCCTCTCCAGTCCTGAAGGCAGCAGACACCAATGAAACCAGAGTGGGTGGGCAGGACCTGCTCATCTCAGCGGACAGAAGCAGCCTGCAGAAGCCACTTAGCAAGATGCTGGCTGCAACAGTGTCCTAATTCCCACAACTTTGCTTATTAGCTGCATGAGGGCAGCAGTGATGTTAAATCTGCAGTGGGATACAGCTGAGCCTGGATCCCTCCACAGCCTGCCAATAATCCTCATTCCCTGGGTCCAAGTGCAAAATGGCTTTAGGGCCTCTCAGAAAGCAGCAAGTTCTGCCTGTTGGGGTTTTTTCCCACTCTCTCCTTTGACAGCAGATATTCTTTGACCCTTGAGACTCTTTCCAGAGGTGCAGAATAATGTTAACAGCACTGTGGAGTCTGAGCTTGCCTCTCACTCCAGCTGTCAGCTCCGTGAGATGGGAGCAGTGCTACGGAGCTGGACTAATTAATTTCATCTCATCTTTTGGAAGGCTCTCCCCTTGTGTCTGACACTGTAGGAGAGGTGATTCTCAAGGATGGTGTCTGCCTCCAAAGGGTTCATCCTACAGCATCACTTCCTCACAAGCTGCTGACCAATGCACTGTGCAACAAAGGCTGCAGATGCAAAGCAGGGCTCCAAGCCTCGGGGGCTGTATTGACAACCCCTAGCTTAGCACTGCCCTGAAAATACACTTGGTAAGCAAGCCCTTCACGGTGCCAAGGGTGAGAGCACAGTGACTGATCTGAGTACAAATTAGAAGCCCACCCTGCATGCAGTGAGGGAATCTCCAGCTCCTGCAGCCCTGTCACCACTGCTGTTTGAGGGCTGTGGCTCTGGAGGCGAGGGATGCCAATGTCAGCCCATGGTGTAAGGAGCTATGGTGTCCTCTGATCTCCTCCAAACGCTGCACAACCAGAAGACACTGAACATGAGCTCCTAGCTGTGCTCAGGCACCTTCACTCAACAGCAATTCCACAGGGGAAGCTCAATCAAAAGCTTCGCTGCCCCCCTGGCTTGGGCACAACTGAAGTGATTCATCTCCGACTGTGCTGCCCTGGAGCAGCTCCGCTCCTGCCTCTCCAGCAACCATTCTGACACACAAGTGGTTGTGGATCTGTTTCCAATCTAAAGGATGGTCCCTAAGGAAGACTTCTTCTTCAGTGCAGGTGCCTGGGCAGCTGGCCCAAGGAGCCAGGGCAATTCCCTTGCAGCTTCCTGCCAGCCTGCCTACCCAGGCAGCAGCACATCCTGCCGACAAACCTCCTCACGCAGCACCCCCGGGGCTGCGGCTTTCCAGCCCAGGGCCCGTCCACCTCACTGCAGTTTCACAAACAGCAGCTGCCTAGGGACAGCTACCTGGTCCACAGAGATGAGCTCCAAATAGAGATGAGCTCTCAGCACGGCCCATGATTTCATTCACCAGAGCTGAAAAGCAACGAGGAGATGCCGAGCGGCTTCATAGGCAAACAAACCATTTTGGGTCATTAAAGTGCAGTGACACAAGACTGTGAGAGCCCAGGGTACCTCCTCCATGGCAGCTGTTTGATGATCTGGTGCCGAGGTAATGGTGTTGGCTTGATTCTTTACAGAAAGAAAAGAGCTAATTCCCACCTGGCAGCCTTGCTGTAAATCCTCTTGCACTGAATGGCTGCAGAAGGGCAAAACTCTTTTGCCTTGCAAAGATCTTTGGGCAGTCAGCAGGGGAAGGACAAATGCACTGAGAAAAGCTGTGCTGGGCCCTCCTGTGTGGCATCAAAAATTCAGGCTTGATGATTTCATTCCTTCTATGATCAAGAGAAAAGGGAGATAAACACACCAAATATGTTGACACCAGGAATTCAGCTGGCACCAACTGGCTTAGCTTCATTGAAAGGGAATGGATTCTGCCTGCCTACATTAGCAAGCTGTCTACATTTGCTCAACACCCTCTGAGAACATCTTTGTTTGCCTCTCACTCGGAGAAGATACCTTCAACACACTTCAGAAACAGTCAACTTCATCTTGCTCATGAAAGCAGAGCTCTTCCCAGAGCCGTTCAGAAATAAAAGCAAGAAGAGGGAAGGTCTGGCTGCCTCCCCACATCATTGCTGCTGAGCACCTGGCACAGATTCAGGGAAGGCTTTAGGCTGGAAGGAACCTTAAAGATCATCCAGTTCCAACCTCCCACCAGCCCAGGTCACTCAAGGCCTCATCCAGCCTGGCCCTGAAGCAGGGAGGGAGCATCCACAACCTCCCTGGGCAACCTGTGCCACTGTCTCCCCAGCCTCACTGGAAAGAATTTCTTCCTCATCTCCAGGCTCAATCTGCCCTCCTCAAGCTGCAATCCATCCCCTCTCATCCTGTCACTCCAAGCCCTTGTAAGAAGTCCCTCCCCAGCTCTCCTGCAGCTTGTGCTTGCTGGAAAGGCCAAAGGTTTCCCCAGTGCAATCTTCTTTGCATCCCAAAGCAGAGCTGGGTAGGAGTCTCACAGCATGGACGACTCTGCACCAGAAGCCACCAAAACATTGCAGTCTGTTTCTCTAGGCACTGCTGTTTCTCTTGATGATTTTGGACACTAATCACTCCTAATATCCCTGGGGCAGTTGTCTGAAGGCTTCAGCCTTATGCACTCTGCACAGGAGCAAGAGGTGCACAGCTGATCATGATCAGACAAATCCTCCTCTGCCTCTTTGCTTTCCGTTCTCTCAGCCCCCAGGCCGTGCAGTTGGTGCTGGGAGTTCATACGACCCTGTCTTCAGCTCAAGTCAGAGTGGAAGGAAATCCAAGCTCCAGCACTTCCTGAATGCAATTCCCTCTCATTTCCCAGGCAGGGCTGCTCACAGAGCTCTTGGAAGGCTGAGCTCCCGGCTCAGCCCTCGTGTGCTTTACAGGAATATCAGTGTAACAAACTGACTTCCTGAGGTTGCTGATATGACAACTCACTCAATCAAACCCTCCAGAGACACCTGTGAGGAGCAGCACACTGCATCAGCCTGGGCATTCCACAAAGCACCTCCAGTAACAGCTGCAAATGGGCTCGGGGCAGGCAGCGCTGCACCCATTGCTGCCACAGCAGGGGAGATGTTCAAAGCACCGCAGGTGACCAACAAATGTGCCTCACGCTCCGAATCCTTCTCCTCCACAGGCAGATCCTGTTGATTGCCTGTGGCCCAGCAGCCACACGTTGCTGGTGGCAAGTCTCAGGATCAGGATGCACTTTGCTTGTCAGTCTGGGAGATGCAGGTTTAATTTGCAGCCTCCTTCACAGAAGGGAAGGCACAGTGCCAGGTACTGGAACGATTCTCATCAATACCAGAAGAAATCTGCCCAGTTTTGGAGCAGATTCTTTGCAGTTAGCCCTGCAACCACACACATGCTGCTGGCACTACACCTTCACCCTCTCCCTTCACTGAGGCTTGGGCAGAAGCAGCTGGTCCATGGGCAGGGCTAGGCTGGCCACCAGAGGAGTGCCAGAGGCTCTCCAGGAACCCCTCTGCCTTCCCAAAGGGAAGGAGGGAGGGAGACTGATGGGGTGGGAAAGAAACTAACCCAGCTGGGGTGGCAAGAAGAACAATGCCATGGAACAGAGACACAAGCCAGTGTGGAACCCAAGCCCTGATAGCAGTGAGGGCACCACTGCTGCTGGGGCAGGCACAGGGCACGTCCCCAGACTGGACTCCATGGCAGATGGAAACTGGATTGAGGAGCTGAATTCTTCAATCAGGCTCCAGAGGGGACTCCACAGCCTCTCTGGACAGCCTGCTCCAGGGCTCCAGCACCCTCCCACCAAAGAAGTTTCTCCTCATGCTCAGATGAAACCTCCTGGGCTCCAGTTTGTGCCTGCTGCCTCTCACCCTATCACAGGGCACCAGTGGCAAGAGCCTGGCCCTTTCTCCTTGATGCCCAAGCCTCAGATATTTGTGCAGATTAAGGTCTCCTCTCAGGCTGCTCTTCTCCAGGCTAACCAGCCCCAGGTCTCAGCCTCTCCTCATCAGACAGACAGTTCCAGTCCCTTCGGCACTCTGAGTACTCTCTCTAGTACTTCCCTGTCCCTCTTGAACTGGGGAGTCCAGAACAGGACACAACACTCCAGATGTGGCCTCACTAGGGCAGAGTAGAAGGGGAGGGGAACTTAGAGGTGGATTTGGAATCTCTCCAGAGCAGGAGACTCCACCACCTCCCTGGGCACACAGCACAAGAGAAGGAAAAGGAGACCATTCCCGGTGACCAAAGAGGGGAGGTGAGCTCTGCTCCCAGGCACGGTGCTCTCCTCTGGGTTTGCCTTCCTTGGAGCTGTCTTCCCTGCATCAGCTTTATCAGCCCTGCATTGGGATGGGCACCCAATTAAGCCTTGATAAAGCTGTAAGGAGGGGAAAGATCTTGAAGGCAGCTGTAATAAAGTGTTCTTGTCATGGTTATTTGTCTGTAAACTCTGATAATCATTTGAGGACCAGGAAGGATTTTTTTCCTTTCCCTCCCATTTGAATTTCCTTTCCCCAGATTTCACCTCTAAGGCACAACTGCAAATTTTATCTTGTTAATTGACTGCTCATATGGTAACAATTTTACACCACATTAAGTAATGCTCTAATTTGTTGTAATGCCCTCCCCCTGTGGGAATGAAGCACGGCATATCTCGGGGTCATGAACCCATTTCCCTGCTCAGCCCTGGGCTGAGGTGAGGAGGGTGTGCACAGGTGAGAGGAAGAGGTCTGCAGGGCAGAAAAGCAGCACAATCCCCTCTCAACCCGAGAAGAATGGGGAGACACCCACCCTGCAGGCTGCAGCTCCACGTTATCTGCATCA
Organism: Colaptes auratus; assembly: GCA_015227895.2. Taxonomy (NCBI): domain Eukaryota; kingdom Metazoa; phylum Chordata; class Aves; order Piciformes; family Picidae; genus Colaptes; species Colaptes auratus. Next base: position 10,135,567 of record JAAWVA010000034.1, on the reverse strand, counting down.
CTGAACGCTTTCTGCTGCCTCACTTGGGCTGAAAAGCAGCAAGAGAGACCCTGGTTAAACACATGGCTGAATGCACCAGGGGTGCCCGACTCCAGGGATGTGTTTCTTTCTGTTTGGACGGGAAAAGCATCTTCAGTTTGTACGTGCAGGGAGCAGAGAGGCAGCAGTGGTGGAAAGCAGCCTGTTGGAGCTGCCTCCCCCGAGAGGCACAGTGACTCCTTCACAGCCCCAAGCCACCTACAAAATCCACACAGCACCAAACAGAGGGGATTTACAGGATCCCAGCAGGGTGAGGGGTGGAAAGGATCTCTGCAGATTATCCAGTCCAATCCCTCTGCTAAAGCAGGGCACCCACAGCAGCTTGCCCAGGAGCACAACGCCTGGGGGGGGTTGGAAGCTCTCCAGAGGAGACTCCACAACCTCTCTGGGCAGCCTGCTCCAGGGCTCCAGCAGCCTCACAGCAAAGAAGTTTCTCCTCCTGTTCAGATGGAACCTCCTGGGCTCCAGTTTGCACCTGTTGCCCTGTCACTGGGCATCCTCTTCCCCCCCAGCCTATAGCTCTTGCTGGGCATTGCTCAGATCTCCTCTGGGGCTGCTCTTCTCCAGGGTCTCAGCCCCAGGGGAGAAGGCTCAGAAGACACTGAGCAGCCCCTCCTGTCACAGGCTTTGAGAATCCTATGGAAGACAGCATTGAGCTTAGAATAGAATAACCCAGGTTGGAAGAGACCTTCGAGATCATCCAGTCCAACCCATCATCCAACACCATCTGATCAACTCAACCACGGCACCAAGCACCCCATCAATCTCCTTCCAAACACCTCCAGGGATGGTGACTCCACCACCTCCCTGGGCAGCACATTCCAATGGCCAATCTCTCTTTCTATGAAGAACTTCTTCCTAACATCCAGCCTAAACCTCCCCTGACACAGCTTCAGACTGTGTCCTCTTGTTCTGGTGCTGGCTGCCTGGGGGAAGAGACCAACCCCCACCTGGCTACAACCTCCTTTCAGGGAGTTGGAGAGAGCAAGAAGGTCTCCCCTGAGCCTCCCCTTCTCCAGGCTAAGCAACCCCAGCTCCCTCAGCCTCTCCTCACAGGGCTGTGCTCCAGACCCCTCCCCAGCTTTGTTGCTCTTCTCTGGACACCTTCCAGCAGCTCAACATCTTTCCTAAACTGAGGGGCCCAGAACTGGACACAGGACTCAAGGTGTGACCTAACCAGTGCCAAGCACAGGGCAGAATGACCTCCCTGCTCCTGCTGGCCACACTGTTCCTGATGCAGGCCAGGATGCCATTGGCCCTCTCGGCTGCCTGGGCACACTGCAGGCTCATATTCAGCCAGTTGTCAGTCAGTATCCCCAGGTCCCTCTCTGCCTGGCCGCTCTCCAGCCACTCTGTCCCCAGCCTGTGGCACTGCCTGGGGGTGTTGTGGCCAACGTGCAGAACCTGGCACTGGGATGTGTTAAACCTCATGCCGTGAGCCCACGGATTCCATCAGGCTAACACGAGGTTTGCCCACTGGCTCTCCCCCAGCTACCTGCACTCAACGCCACTTAATGCTTCCAGTGAACACAGGCTCGGGGGTGCAGCTGGTGAGCAGGGGACTGGAATCAACTGGCACAAATGGACAGATCAACAGACAATGAGCAGCTAACACATCCAGGATGGAACCGGCAGGAAAAGTCTTTGTGGAGTTGTTTTGCAGGATTCGGGAAGCCCAGGCTGCGAGCGAACAGTTCATTTCCTGCGGGCTGCGACCTGCCCAAGTCCAGCTGAGTTACTGCCACAGCTCACTTCGCGAGAGGCGCAGAGCCTTGGCGGGCGCGGAGCAAGCCGCCCCCGGGGTCAGGTGCAGCTTGTAACGAGATCGTTAGCGCCGCGCTTCCGAGGCACACCGAGCGCCGCCCGGGCTCTGCCGCTGCCTCTGGCCGAGCGCAGCGCAGCGAGGAGTTGCCTCCTGTACCGTCCGCGGGGAGACGGCAGGGAGAGGCTGCCGCGGGTTGATATTTCCACACCCCCCTTGCCTGCAAATAAATATTTCCACACGCAACCTTTTCCACCGTCTACTCCAATTTGTTTTCAGGATAGCTCAGCCTGGCAGAAGAAGAATTAGCTCCTGTTGCAGTGCCTGGGGGCCAGCTTAGGACACAGGCACTGCCCAGTACCCCCCCAGCCATCAGCGCAGGGTACTGCCACACGTCCTGCTGCTCCCCTACAAAGCTTCTGCTGCTCGCTGAACACGCTGCAGGAAGGTTTACAACCTGCTCTGCCTGACCACCACCTCGGCTGGCTTTTGAAGCCTCCTCAGACTCCCCTGGCACAGTATTGTTTCGTTTGGAAGCAGCAAGTGTGCTTGGTTCAGACAGGATTTATGCGCTGCACATCGACCCTCTTCCAACCTGGTTGATTCTGTGACCCATAAATGTGATGAGTCAATGACCTGAGCCTCACCTGAAGTGCAAGCTGGAACCAGGATCTCCATGTTGCACATGGGTAAAGGCCACAAACACACAGAAGGTCCTCTAGAAACTCCCCAGGCTGCCCAGCTGACAGACTTCAAGTTAGTGCAGATTTCCTCAGCGAAGCTACACTGATCAGAGCTTACCCCTAAACCCCTGAAGCTGAGCTGCTTCTTGCACAAGATGCTGGATCACAGGGTAGTACCTGGACAGTAACACAGCACCATGGGATCCCAGAGACATTACTAAAAGGTAACAAACAACTCACGAGCACCTCATTTATGCAACTCTCTTTGCTGCACCCTAAACGCTTACAAGGCAGTCAGATGAGTTCCCAGAGCAAACGAGCCCTCTCTCCCCCTGCTAAACCCAAGCCCCACACTTGGCAAGGCCTTCCTGCTCTCACAGAGGAGTTCCTACCTTGGTGCTGAAATGCAGAGGCTCCAAACAGAAGAACAAGAAGAAAAGTGTCTCAGCTCACTGGCCTGGATGCAGACTACCCAGGAGACAGTGCTCAGCAAAACCCACAGGGCTCAGCTCAGGGAAGGTTCTGGATGTCTGAGGCTGAGCCCCCCCCCCCCCGTTGCAGCTCCTCAGGATAATGAGCTCAGGGAAGGTTCTGGGTGTCTGAGGCTGAGCCCCCCAGCTGCAACCCCTCAGGATAATGAGCTCAGCTCAGGGAAGGTTCTGGGTGTCCAAGGCTGAGCCCCCCAGCTGCAACCCCTCAGGATAATGAGCTCAGCTCAGGGAAGGTTCTGGGTGTCCAGGCTGAGCCCCCCAGCTGCAGCTCCTCAGGATAATGAGCCTGGGGGTCCTGGCAGGCTGCTGGTCCAGGAAACTCAGTGGTAAATGGCCATCAGCTGTGTCCAGTGTCAGGGGAAGCAAGCTGTGCTCTGCTGGTGAAAGGCTAATGAGGTGGGGTTGGTGATTTGCCTTCAGTCTGGACCTAGGAGGCAGGTCTGTGGCTTTTCCTTGTATCTGGCCAGACTAACTCAGAAAAATGCCTCACCAGAGCTGCAGGTGGCATTGGTGACTGCTTAGAGCCAGGCACCTCTCTGCCTCATACAACTGCTTCAAAGGGACAGCTCCTGGCTGGCACTCAGACTGCTCTGGGTACTGGGAACAGAGCCTCTGTGTTTTGTGAGAAAAGAGGATTCCAGTTCAGCTTACAGAAGGCTGCCCTGGCTCTTTGGCACGTGGCTTCACGGCCATGGTGGTGTTGGGTTGCTGGTGGGACTCAGTGGTCTTGGAGGACTTTTCCAACCCCAGCAATTCCACCATGCCATTGCCTCTCCACCTCTGAACAAAAAGGGAAAAGCTGTTTGCCAAAACACAATCCTGGAAAGCCTCTTCCTCACCTTCTCTTCTGATTGCTCTGATCTCAGAGCTGCCTACCTCCTCTTCTCATGGTGCCCCTCTCACCCCTTTTGGTGCCCCTCTCACCCCTTTTGGTGCCCCTCATCCCTTCCCAGCTGGGAGGGTAATGCTTTTGCTTCCTCTTGTTTGTAATCACAGTGTGTTTGTTTCTCTCCCTCCTTCGCTTGTATCACACTTGCACCCTGGGATAGGACAAGGAGCAATAGATATAAAGTCCAGCACAGGAGGTTCCACCTCAACATGAGGAGGAACTTCTTCACTGTGAGGGTCACAGAGCCCTGGAGCAGGCTGCCCAGGGAGGTTGTGGAGTCTCCTTCTCTGGAGACTTTCAAGCCCCCTCTGGATGTGTTCCCGTGCAAACTGTGGTAGATTCTGTGATCCTGCTCTGGGGTTGGACTCAATGACCTCTGGAGCTCCCTTCCAACTCCTCCCATCCTGTGAGCCTGTGACTCAATCCTCTTCTCAGCCACAAATGCAATTTATCTCCTTAAACCACCCCTTAGGGCTCATTTGGTCTCTGCTGTTTAGGAGTCACCTTCTGAATAGCTGTGTGATGCTCTGTCTGAGCAGGACTATGTGACAGAGTCTACCCTGTGCTTTGCTTGCTGGGTGTCTCACAGTCCCAGGGAACCACCCAAGTCTGGGCATTGCTAAATGATCCCTTTAGAAAAACCAATTCATCCCTTAAAAAAAGATATATAATAGTTTGATTAGAATATTCTCTCCCTTAGACTTGCAGGATTGCAACAGAGGCAGAATGCAAAAGGATTTCAATCAATACAGACAGACAGACACTGAGCTCCAGGCAACAGCAGCAGCCTGCAACATTCCATCTATTATTCCAAAGCTGGATGCTCTTCTTTCTTTTTATGGATCACTCCCTGAAGCTTGCTGTCTCTCAATTACAAGCTGCAGAGTCTCCCCCAAAGCAGCCTGAAAGCTGGATGTGCATTTTTCTACCAGGCAAGGGGATGAAGAATGAGGAGGGAGGGAGGGAAAAGAATGAATCAGGTGAATATCATCACTTGATAATTCTCTCCAGGAGAGAGCTGAGAGAATGAGGAAGGCATCAGAGGTGTTCCTGTTCCACCACACTCTGCAGGTTATCCATGCAACATACTGCTTGGGAAACGTTGTATTAAAGACCACAAGGATTCCATAAATGCTTTGTGTTCACTTTGGGGTTTAAACACTCTCAGCATTTAAAGCAGCAGCAGAGGAACCCTGAAAGGGACTTGATGGGTCGCTAGATCCAGCCCTCTGGTAACACGGGCATTGGAACGGAATGGGAATGGGCTGCCCGGGAGGTGGTGGAGTCACCTGCATTGGAGGTGCTCAGGAGGAGCCTTGCTGGGGTGCTTGGTGCCATGGGTTAGTTGTTTAGGTGGGTTGGGGTGGTTGGTGGGTTGGATGCGATGATCTTGAAGGTCTCTTCCAACTTGGTTTATTCTATTGTATTCACCAGAGAGCCCTCACCCACCCCAAAGCCAACACTGTCAGGGGATAGGAGAGATGAGGAAAGGCTGAGAGCCCTGGGGCTGTGGAGCCTGGAGAAGAGCAGCCCCAGAGGGGATCTGAGCAATGCTCAGCAAGAGATAAAGGATGGGGGAGCAAGAGGCTGGGGCCAGACTCTGTCAGTGGTGCCCAGGGACAGGACAAGGGGCAAGGGCACAAACTGGAACCCAGGAGGTTCCACCTGGACAAGAGGAGAAACTTCTTTGGTGTGAGGCTGCTGGAGCCCTGGAGCAGGCTGCCCAGGGAGGTTGTGGAGCCTCCTTCTCTGGAGAGCTTCCAACCCCCCCGGCCACTGTGCTCCTGGGCAAGCTGCTGTGGGTGCCCTGCTGCAGCAGGGGGGTTGGACTGGGTGATCTCCAGAGGTCCTTTCCAACTTCTGCGTGGTGGGCTCCTGGGATTAATTTGTATGTAGCCATCTTTTTGATGCATTTTCAGGATGCCACAGGCTACAGCTTCACAATAAAAGTGATTAGCATTTGTTGGGGAAATGTATTCAAATGCCTTCCCCCCCCCCCACCCCCCTCCCCAGCTGTTGATTTACCATTTCCTTTGGAAGCCACTGCAGCCTTTGATGACTAATTCTGTGTGCAATTAAAATGAAATGTGTAAAAGTGCTGAATTACCTCTGCCTCAGCACAATAAAACTGGACACACTTGCTAATGTGAGTAGATCTTTTGCCTTCTAATTTGCTCAGGTTATCACAAGAGCCTTGAAATACAGCCTGTTTGTGCAGGTCTCCTTGCCAGCCAGCTCAGCCCCCACCCCCTGGGGCTTTTTTGTCTTTGTAATGTGTTCTGTACCCAAAAAACATCAATTAAAGAATAAAGTATCTGGAAGGAATGCATGTCAGGGGCTCCCTCTATATGACAATACCCAGGTGAGCCCTTTGCTGCAGGGATTGTGTGGTGTTTAATGCTGCCAAGCTGTGGCTCTCTTGCAGGGTCTAGAGTTCAACAGCAGCTCAGCTGGAGGAGGGCAGATTCAGACTGGAGATCAGGAAGAAATTCTCTACAGTGAGAGTGGGGAGACACTGGAGCAGGTTGCCCAGGGAGGTTGTGGATGTCCCCTCCCTGAAGGTGGAATGGAATGGAATGGAATGGAATGGAATGAATAGAATAGAATAGAATGAATAGAATAGAATAGAATGGAAGGGAATGGTGGAAGAATGGAATGGAATGGTGGAATGGAATGGAATGGAATGGAATGGAATATGGAATGGAATGGAATGGAAGAATGGAATGGAATGGAATGGAGTGGAATGGAGTGGAATAGAATAGAATGGAATAGATTAGAATAGAATGGAATAGAGTGGAATGGAGTGGAATAGAATAGAATAGAATAGAATAGAATAGAAGAATAGAATAGAATAGAATAGAATGGAATGGAATAGAATGGAATAGAAAATAGAATAGAATAGAATAGAATAGGAATAGGAATAGGAATAGGAATAGGAATAGGAATAGGAATAGGAATAGGATAGAATTTACCAAGTTGGAAAAGACCTTTGAGATCACCAAGTCCAACCTCTCACCCAACACCATCTGATCAACTGAACCATGGCACCAAGCACCCCATCCAGTCTCTTCTTAAACACCTCCAGGGGTGGTGACTCCACCACCTCCCTGGGCAGCACATCCCAATGGGTGTTCAAGGCCAGGCTGGATGACAGCTTGAGCAACCTGGGCTGGTGGGAAGTGCCTCTTCTCTGGATGCTTTTCAGCACCTCAATGTTCTTCTTGTAGTATGGGACCCCAAACCTTCTTCTCCTTTACATGCTCTGGTTTTGGTTTTGCTTTTGGGTCATTAATAGCTTCTTCAGGTTCCCTCCTTCCTTTTTCACTTCTGCTTTTTGCAAGTTTATCTTGCATAACTAGAAGCAATCCCCATGCACTTCAGCTCCAAGCAAAGCCGTTCATTAAAGAAGCACCATGCCCCTGTCACCTCTAATCCTCTCATGGCTCTTCAGACATCAAAACGGTGGCAATTCATCTAACTGGAGGTCAGTTCTCCAAAGGTTACAGGCACCTTGCAGGAAAGTCAGTAATGGCTCCCTCAGAGCAGCACAATGATCAATAAACCTTGGTCTGCATCAGTGGAAATCGTCAGATAAACTGCAGGAATTAAGCCACATTGAGGCAGCTCAACCATAGAATCATAGAGAGATCACAGAGTTGTCAGGGCTGGAAGGGACCTCAAGGCTCAGCCAGTGCCACCCCCCTGCCATGCCCAGGGACACCTCACACTGCAGCAGGTTGCTCACAGCCACAGCCAGCCTGGCTGCAAAACCCTCCAGGGATGAGGCTGCCACCACCTCCCTGGGCAGCCTGTGCCAGGCTCTCACCACCCTCCTGGGGAAGAACTTCTTCCTCACAGCCAATCTGAAGCTACCCACTTCTAGTTTTGTTCCATTTGTTCCATCTATTTTGTTCCATCTGTTCCATCATGTAGCTCTGACACCTGGAACAACCTCTGTGAGTGGTTTCCAGACACCCAAGAGCCTGAAATGCATCCACAAGAGATGCTCAATCACACATGTAGGCAAGGTGCTCAGGGACATGGTGCAGCAGTGGCCCTGGCAGAGCTAGGTAATTGTTGGACTTGATGATCCTAAAGCTCTTTTCCAACCCTAGTGACTCTGTGGTGATCCTGAGCAATGCCTGGATGTCAAAACTGGGCTCTCCACGTGCAGAATTACCTCCATCCACTGGAAGGAGAGCTGGCTAATGAGTAATGTCATCAGCTCTGCTGCAAACAGCAGGCATCTTCCTCACTGCTCACATCAAACTCCCAGTGAGTAAGGCAAATGACATAACTTCTGCTTTAAGTTCACATTCCCCCCCCCACCACTCCAACCCCCCCCTCACAACAGAAGAAAGATCAAAACCTTGCCATTAATCACATCTTTGCTCTTAAGCAGCACCACACCATTACTTCAAGCTAGGTTTTCAGTAGGTAATAAAGTACTAACAGGATAATGGCAGTGGAATAGCAAATGGGATCTGTTCTTGCTCACATTTGTTCCACTTCTCTGCACTGATAGTAAAAATGCATAAAACAGGGCACTGCAGACATCCATATGCAGCATGTTCACACCAAGAGGGGGAAAAACCAACCTAGCAGATACCATTTTCTCTCATGCATCATCAACTGCTTTCTGCCTAAGTCATACAGAGCTGAGAGGAAGCAATAAAGAGCTGTAATTGGAGGAGCACAGAAGATTCTGGCATGTAAACATACAATAGCCTCAGAAAAGCCAACAGTTCTCATTCATAGCCATCTTATTGGGGCACCTTCTGGACTAGGAACCAGGACTTCTGTGGTTTCAGGCAATGCCTGGAGGGATGCTCACCCCAAAGCACTTCTGACTCCAGCAAGCTGTGAATCCAGCAGTCCTGAGAGCTGCTGCAGAGCCTGAAGCTTGGCCAGCCAGCCTGCAGGCCATAAATGCACTGACTTTCCAAGCCTTCCAGCTGACCAACGTGCAGGATCCAACCACAAAGGCTGGAAAAGAACTTCAGGATCAGACTCCAGTCAGCAGCCCCACACTGCCAAGTCACAGAGAGGTGTTCCATGATGTGCAAATGACCAAAACACTCTATGTGTAGCCTGTTTTCTGGTGCTTCTCGATCCAGCAGCTCCACAGCCACCCTCTAGCACCGTTCTAACTGAGCCAAATGTTTCTGGTGGAAGTAACAGAACTCCACCATGCCTGGAGGTGTTCCTTTGGGATATGGTTGACTGGCCATGCTGGTGTCAGGGCAACAGCTGGGCTCAGTCTTTGAGGTCCTTTCCAACTAAACCAGTTCTGTGGTGATGTGTTTGACAACAGCAGGGCTATAGGCAGCTGCCCTACCTGACTCCAAACTGCTACTGGCCTGCAGCCTGTGGGTGGCTCAGCATTGTCCCAGCAAAAGCAGAAGGTTTGCTCAGGGTGGATTTTAAGGGAGAAGCCACTGTCAGCACATCTCACACCAGCACCATACCATCCCTGGAGGTCTTTAAGGCCAGGCTGGATGTGGCTCTGGGCAACCTGCTGTAGTGTGAGGGGTCCCTGCCCATGGCAGGGGCGCTGGGACTGGATGATCCCTGAGGTCCCTTCCAATCCTGGCAGTTGTACGATTCTGTGAGGCATATCACTGCTGGTCCTGTCCCAAGAAGGACAGCAGCTTCAGAGATACCTTCTCCATCTGCCAGCATGGACAGCACCCGGAGCCAGCTGACCCCCGAGGAGACGCTCCTGCCACGTTTAGAGCACACTTTCCGAGCGGGAGCTCGCCCAGGTTTGCTGCTTTGGGGCGAGCAAACAGCCAAGCCGAAGGTGCATGGGAGGAGGAGAAGCTGGGGTGAGCAGGCAGCTGGCAGGAGTTGTTTCATGGGGATGGACGAAAGCAAACTAAATCAGACTCCCGGCCAACGGCTCCCCCCAGCACTGCCTGAAGCAGCGCAGCCCTGCTGCTGCTGCTGCTGCTGCTGCAACCCGAGAGCCTGACCTTCCACCTGCCGTTCAACAGCGGGCAGGAGGGAATGAGCCACGGACAGGAGAGAAGCAGCTGTGGAACCTCTGAAAAATCAAAAGCTTGCAAGTCCTGAAGGAAACATAAAGAAATACGAGGTGCAGGACAAATCCTTTATGAGCTCAAACACCCCCCAAAAAAGAGGTCCCTTTATTTTTTCCCTTCATATATATACTTCCAAATGAATCCCTTTGCAGAAAGGAGAGGAAGCCTCCAGCAGCATTTATCACACAACACAGAGTCCCAGCACTTACTTAGCTTTTATTTGCATCTATAAATCCCCAATTGCAGTTGCCAGCTTCTTTGGTGCCTCCTGTGATTTTCTTTCCTCCCCCCTGCAGACACCAGACAATTCCAGACAATTTATGAGGAGACTGATACATGAAGTACAAAGTGGTTTTCACTGTTTAGCCCCTGGTGTCACATCCACACTTTGCTCATCAGTCCCTTCCTGGGAAAATGCAGACTGGTGCTACAAGGAAAACAGGAAAAGAAAAGCTGATGGCCCAAAAGGCATCAGAAAGTCGTCAGCAAAATCATTAGGAGTGGATTTGGTTAATTGTATTGAGTTTATGGAGCATCTCTGTGAGCCCTGAGGCTGTTGAGCCTGGAGAAGGGCAGCCCCAGAGGGGATCTGAGCAATGCTCTGCAAGAGCTAAGGGCTGGGAGGCAAGAGGATGAGGCCAGGCCCTTCAAGGGGTGCTCAGAGACAGGACGAGGAGCAACCAAAAGTAAATGTCAAGTCTTGAGTGGTTTGGGGCTGGGGGTCTGAAGCCTGCTAAAAGAGGTGAAGGTCAGAGCTGGGAATTCCTCAGCATCACAGAATGGCTCAGGTTGGAAGGGACCTCCGTTGCAAACTGGCTTGCCCCTGGCCACCTGGAAGCCAAACGACCACACGACTGTCTCCAACCTGGGTAAGCAAACAGTCTTAGCTGCCTTCTCCTCAGCATCAGGTGCTAGGATGGGAGCAAATGGCCTGAAATGGTGCCAGGGGAGGGTTAGGGTGGGGATGAAGAAAAACAGTGAAGGAGTGGTCAGGGATTGGCACAGGATGCCCAGGGAGGTGGTGGAGTCACCATAGAATCAATAAGGTTGGAAAAGAGCTCAAAGATCATCCAGTCCAAGCTGTCACCCAACACCTCCTGGCTACTAAACCATGGCACCAAGTGCCACGTCCAATCCCCTCTTGAACACCTCCAGGGATGGTGACTCCACCACCTCCCTGGGCAGCACATCCCAATGGCTAACCACTCTCTCTGGGAAGAACTTTCTGCTCACCTCCAGCCTAAACTTCCCCTGGCGCAGCTTGAGACTGTGTCCTCTTGTTCTGGTGCTGGTTGCTTGGGAGAAGAGACCAACCCCCACCTGGCCTCCCAGAAGGTGTTCCAGAAATGTGTGGCCATGGCACTTGGGAACATGGTCTAATGGCCATGGTGGTGCTGGGTTGATGGTTGGACTTGATCTTCAGAGGTCTTTCCCAAGCAAACCAAGTCTGTGATTCTCTAACTTCAGAGCTGCCTGAATTCTGGAGGTGCCAGAGGACACCTGGGGGACGACCACAGGAGAAAGCTTCTGCCCTTGCATGCAGCCAGTGTGTGTAATGCCAACCCTGTTAACTGCATGCAGGGATGAATTCAAACAGGGAAAAATGAAAGGATTCAGTAAAGAGCCCCCAAACAACTGCATGACACTTAGAGACATCTTTAGGCAATGGAATGCCCTCAAAACCTGAGGCAGTTTCTTGCTTCTCCAGAGATCAGCATCTATCAGCTTCTGACATTCGGGGGGGGGAAATAAATAAAAGCCTCTGTTCCCAACTAATAAAATGAGAGCAGAACAGACCTTGAAAGCATCTTAAAGGGATGGCAGGATTTCACAGGAAAATGGACACAAGGATACTTTTAGTCCAGCAAAAGCTGTGAGGAGATTAATAATAGATGGGCAGCGCTGCTCGGGGGGAAGCAGGGATCCGTGGAGCGCCAGGGAGCTGAGTCCTGTGCCGGTGAATGAGTCACTGTGTGTGAAGCAAGCCCTCCCCTGAGGGGCTCCAGGGGGATATTCTCAACCACAACAGTTTTCAGATGACCAGAGGGGACTCACTCGCTTTTTGCAGGCTTCCTAATCGTTCGATGACTTCATCTAATGGCACCTTCCAAGAGTGCCTGCAACTCCTCAGCCCAGCCAGGGGCACAGCTGCCTCAGGCACGGCTCAGTCCCTGGGTGGAGGGCCACGGGATCACAGAATTGCAGGGGTTGGAAGGGACCGCTGGCGATCATCTAGTCCAACCCCCCTGCCAGAGCAGCTTCGACACAAGCATCCCTACCTCCTGCTGCTCTCAGTGGGAGATGAGGCTCCCCACGCCCGTGGAGGCACTCAGCACATGGCACAGTCAGACTGGCATGCCTCTGGTAGCTGATGTTCTCTAAAGACACGCAGGCTAGCCCTGAAGCACCAGCAGAATTTACTGCTTTGCTTTGAGAGGGTGTGAATGGGCTGCCTTGGATATTACTCTGCCTCCCTAGGTGGGATTCGCTGTCGGATGTGCTTCTGTCATGCGCAGGAGGACGAAGGCAGAAGGGAATCACAGAATTGTTCTGCCTGGAAAAGACCTTCGAGATCACCCAGTCCAACCAGCAGCCCAACCCCACCCTGGCCATCCAACCATGGCCCCAGGTGCCATGGCCACAGGTTCCTCGAACCCCTCCAGGGATGGGCGCTCCACCACCTCCCTGGGCAGTCTGCTCCAATCCCTGACCACTCTTGCAGCAAAGATGTTTCTCCTAAAATCCAACCTAAACCTAAGGTTTGCCTCCTCCCAAGCGATCAGGAGTCCTTCTGCTTGTTGCACTGAATGTTCTGTCCTTCTTAGCCAGCTCCAGCTGCCAAGAATTGAGCAAATGGGCTGATAAAGCAACAGCACACGAAATCAGACAGTGCCTCTCTCAGCACTCAGTGCCTCTCTCAGCAGAGGGAAAACAAAACTCTTCCCTGACTCAAAATCATCCCTCCCCTGGGTGCAGACAGTCACTTGGGGTACGCTTGGTCATCTTCCCCTTCTCCACAACACCCATAACAGACCAGCCTCTGCTTCCTCCAAGGGCCTGTGTCCAGGGGTGAGAACAGGAGGGGGCACCCCCAGCTGGACCTGCAGTCAGTGCAGCTGCAGGCATTCATCAAGCATACAACGGTGGAGGCTGGAAGGGACCCCCAAAGACCATCCAGTCCAACGGCCCTGCCAAAGCAGGATCACCTGGGGCAGGGCACATGGGAAGGCATCCAGATGGGTCTTGAAAGTCTCCAGAGAAGGAGACTCCACAACCTCTCTGGGCAGCCTGCTCCAGGGCTCCATCACCCTCACAGTAAAGAAGCTTCTCCTCATGTTGAGGACAGTACTTGCAAGTCTCATCCTACAGCAGAGTTAATCCTGTCAGGATCAACTCAAATCTGCCAACAGCTGGGAATAATCCTTCCAAAAGAGAATCCAGAGTTACCACATCCCTCCTCAAACAGAGAGAGCTTTCTGCCCTCATAAGGGGTTTTAGCAGCTCTGAACCACTTTGCAAAGGCTACGGAATGAAGCAGAGATGTGTCCTCCACAACTCTGAGCCCACCTGAAAACACAGACCTTGACAATCAAAATGGGAATGTGAGCTCACAATGGTCAGTACAAGCCAGGAACTATGGTGACTGCATGCAGGGGTCATGAAGAAGCATCAAGTAGGGAACCAGCTCTCCTGTAGCCCCCTTCAGGTACTGGAAGGCTGCTCTAAGGTCTCCAACTGGAAGCTCCCCAGCTCTCCTGCAGCCCCCTTCAGGTACTGGAAGGCTGCTCTAAGGTCTCCAACTGGAAGCTCCCCAGCTCTCCTGCAGCCCCCTTCAGGTACTGGAAGGCTGCTCCAAGGTCTCCCTGAAGCCTTCTCTTCTCCAGGCTGAGCAGCCCCAACCGTCCCAGAAGAGAATCCTGTTTCCAAAACTCTTTTAGCCATCCTGTGAGCTCCTTTCAATACATTCAAAGATCTGCATTTAATTGGGGGGTTGGTTGGGTTTTTTCTCCCCCTTTCTTTTGTAGGGATGCACAGACCTGGGAAGGATTTTTGTGTCTACTCATATCCAGCACGACTTCACGCTGCTGCTTTCCACAAAGGATCACCTGGCCAAACCATTGGTTGTTGCACTAAGTAGAAGGCTTCTGTTTGTTCCTCCCTGCCCTTTTGCTGCTGTTCTGCCGTTCTCTAGGTGGAAAGGCTTCACTGCTGCTTTAGCTTGAACTTATCACCATCCAGAGCCTACATGTGAAACAGTGACTTTCAGCAGCTCAGCCGAGAGCTGGAGGGCACTCAGCAGCTCGTAAGAACAAGTCCCACATCACCACAGCATCATAAAATCCATCCAGGCTGAGCTGAGATGCAAGCCATGGCAGCAGCTGAAGACAGACAAGATAAGGAAGTGGAGTAAAAAGTAGAAAGACTACAATAAAATCTTTCACTGCCTCTTTGTTACCAGGGTCTTAGGCACTCTGCATGTCCCCGAGATCAGAGAGCAGTGATTAAATCCAGCTTATCACTGGCTCTTACAGACCTCCCAAAGGCACAGCTCCCCAGCTGGACTGTGAAGAGTTCAGTGGTCACACATGGGACAGAGGAGCCCCTGGCAGGCTGAAACCTGTCACAGTGCTGCTGGCACTGCTGCCAAGGAACTGCTGGTCTCGCTAAGTGGAGCACTGGATGGTCCCAAACCTGCTGGCAAGTATCTATTAAACTGCTGGTGAGAGAGGAGGGGAAAACTGCTTCATTCAATCACTTGGGCTGGAAGAGACCTTTCAGATCATGCAGTCCAACCATTAACCCAGCTGTTGGCTGAAGAACTGTTACCTATCAGCTCTAGCACACAAGCACCCAGAGCCAAAATCATCACTGAGGGTTTCCAGCTTTACAGAGCAGATTAAAAGGAACCTGCCCACATCACTGCTGAAATGCCACCACCTACAGTAACAAATGATGGAACCCCTCTGCTGTGAGGACAGGCTGAGGGAGCTGGGGTTGTTCAGCCTGGAGAGAGAAGGCTCCAGAGAGACCTTAGAGCAGCCTTCCAGTATCTGAAGGAGCCTACAGAAAGCTGGGGAGGGACTTTTGACAAGGGCTTGGAGTGATAGGACAAGGAGCAATGGCTTTGAGCTGGAACAGGGCAGATTGAGACTGGAGATTAGGAAGAAATTCTTTCCAGTGAGGGTGGGGAGACACTGGCACAGGCTGCCCAGGGAAGGTTGTGGATGCCTCCTGCCTGGAGGTGTTCAAGGCCAGGCTGGATGAGGCCTTGAGCAAGCTGGGCTGGTGGAAGGTGTCCCTGCCCACGGCAGAGGGTTGGAACTGGATGATCTCTAATGTCCCTTTCTCCCTTCTAACCAAACCCTTTCTGTGATTCTATGAAACTGAACTGGAAGCTTTTTTCCCCCCAGCCATTGATCAAGGCATGAGAGATGTGGGTCTGGCAATGGAGCATTATTATAAACCAGGTAATTACAGCTGGGAAAAAACACCAAACCAAAGTGATTTAAAGGCATTTTTGAAAGTCTTTCTATCATCTGAGAGGTCTTTGGTAAAACACAAATCTCTCCCTGCAAGACTTTCTATGCAGTTTGCTGTAGATTATGGTGGCTGGTCCCACTTTGCTGCAGTTTTTATAGCCTCCAAGTAATTCCAGAGAATAGCAAACACAGTTATTATAACCTTCACGACTGGCAGAGAGAGAGGGCTGAAGGAAAAAAGGGGTTGCTTTCCCTCCCACCTGCACTGAAGGAAACCAGGAGTGATTCTGCTGCAGCCAGTAGGACAGTACCTGCAAAACTGGTGCAGAAGAGTCACTGAATTACAGAATGGTAGGAGTTGGAAG
This sequence comes from Colaptes auratus, assembly GCA_015227895.2. Taxonomy (NCBI): domain Eukaryota; kingdom Metazoa; phylum Chordata; class Aves; order Piciformes; family Picidae; genus Colaptes; species Colaptes auratus. The sequence goes on along the minus strand of JAAWVA010000034.1, from coordinate 10,119,814 downwards.
TGACCTCAAGAGATCATCCAGTCCAACCCCCCTGCCAGAGCAGGATCACCCAGGGCAGGTCACACAGGAACTCAGCCAGGTGGGTCTGGATATCTCCAGAGAGGGAGACTCCACAACCCCCCTGGGCAGCCTGCTCCAGGGCTCTGGCACCCTCACAGGGAAATCTGCCTCCTGTTTCCATGGACCTTCCTATGCCTCAGCTTGCACCCCCTGCCCCTTGTCCTGGCATTGGGCACCACCCAGCACAGCCTGGCTCCAAGATAAAACCAAAAAGGCCAGAAGTGTACAACCAAAGCTCTGCTCACAGTGGAAGCACAAATCACACACCTTCCCTGCCTTCTGGCAAGGTTGTGCCATTGAAGCACTTCTGCCTCCCACCAAAGGAGGTCTGCCTAAGGTCCAGCCTGGCCCTGGGAACAATGGAGCTGCGCACCAGTTTGCACAGGCTGTGAATGGGGCTCGAAGCTTGGGGATGCTCCAGTGAAGCGAAGCGTCCCTGCTGCCTTTAAGTGCCCTGCCCCTGAAACTGAGCGTTCTCGAAGTGCTCCAACGGAAAAGTAGAGAGGGATGAGAGAAGGATCAAAGGAAAAAGCCAAGGCAAGAGTGGAATGCATCCCAGTTCTCCTCCTTCCAGACACACACACAAGGCAGAGCACTCATCTTCGGAGAGATCATGTGGCAAAATGATGACTCTGAGTCACTAGGGAAGAGAAAAATCTTTTAGAACACCCTTGGGACCAGGGACTGCTGCTAAGGGAAGAGAACCATCCTAGCAGCCGGCTAACGAGCCCGAGGAAGGATCGCTCTAGTCCTTGGGCAGGGGTTTTGTCTCAACGGCTACTCTCTTCCCAACAAACACGTCAAGTTCAGCAAACAAAGAGGAGAAGATGCAGCGTTCCGCTGTCTCCGCTGAGGAATTACCGGCTCGGAGGGAAGGGATCCCGAGAAAAGTCTCCGGAGCCGCCGCTTTTCCAAAGGTTAAGATAAAACAGAGCAGGGAGAGAGGCGTTTGTTCCCCGCACCCCTCCCCACGGCGCTGACACGGGCGGTGGGCGGTCGGCAGCGCCCAGCAGTGCCCGGCCCGGGGACCCCGCGGCTCCGTCCTCCTCTTTCTTCTCTCCATCCTCTACTTTGGACGGAGGGGTGAAGCCCCTTGCCCGGCCCCTGCGCTCCGCTGTCCCTGGGGCTGGCGGCGCTCCCTGGGGCAGCCCCCGCTCCCCGCCGCCTGCCCCCTTCCCCACCACGGAGCCCCTACGCCGCGTCCAGACAAACTTAGGAGCCTGGGATCGGCGGGCGAGGAGCGGGCAGAGCCGGCCGGCCGCTCGCACTCGCAAGACGGCGCGGACAGCTCCCGGGGCCGCGGTGATGGGCAGCGGGGGTGTGGAGCACGCCCGCCCGCCCCTGCCCGCCCCTTCCCCCGCGGAGCCGCAGCGTGGCCCGGGGCGGCCGAGCGGGCACTCACCAGCTGCAGCGAGCAGAGGAAGATCAGCGTGCAGCGGCCCGAGCAGCAGCCCATGGTGGCGGGGAGCCGCCGCTCCTTCCTCCGCTTCTCCCCCTCCCGCGCTGCTGCCGCGCCCCGGAGGCGAAGCGGGGGGCTCACCGCATCCGGACGGAGCGGCCGGGCTCGGCGGGGCCGGGTGTGTGCCTGTGCCCCGCCTCGCTGCTCCCCCTCCTTTGTTCAGGGGGTTTCTGCTCGGCGGAGGGCAGCGCAGCCCCGCCGAGAGGAGCTGGAGGCGGCGGCGGCTCAGCCGGGGCTCAGCCCAGCGCCGAGCGGGTCTGGCTGCGGGGAAGGGGCAGGGGCCGGCGATGGGCGTGTGCGGAGCGGGGGTGGGCAGAGGGAACGTGTGCGGGGAGAGGCGGGGGGCTGCCGCGGGTGGGCGGGCTGCGGGGAGGTGTGAAGGGGGGAGCGGCGGAGGGTCCGCGGGTAGGGGGGTTGTGGGGATCTGGGGGGGCTCCGAGGGCAGGGGGCCCTGCCGGTCGCTTGTTACGAGCCCGGGGGAAAGTTGCAGGGACTTGGGGCGGCTGAGGAGGGGGCGGCCCCGGGGCAGCCCGGGGGCCATTGTTCGCCGCCTGCGCTGTGCCAAGGGAGGTCTCAGGGTCGGTGGGAAAGCAGCCGGGTCCCTGATCCTCGGGCAGAGCCGGGCTGTTTAATCCCCTCCTGGGTGCTGGCAGAGAGTTTCCCTCCCTGGCAACGTCACGGTGCCAAGAGAGCTGCCGGGTGTGAGCCGGGAAGGGCCCCGGCACTAATCGCTCTTGGCAGAGGTGAATGGGCTCCAAGAGCGGCAGGGAATTGCTGTGTGCGAGGAGAATGGTGAACGACCACAGCTCTGCAGGGACTCCTCCATGGGCAGCTGGGAGACACAGGATCGGGGGAGCTAACGTGGTCCCCACACCCGCATCTGCGCTCTGTCCCTAGACGCGTACCGCTGTGGGGAGGAGTAAGGGACACGCACACCCTCGCACGAATACTCCCACACGTGGATGAAGTGTCAGCCGCCTTTATTTCTCTCCCTTTCCAACAGGAGAATGGATAAAGCAGGGTCTTTTGCAAGCATTAAGGCACATTCCACTCACCAGACTGCTTCCCTGCAGCCTGTGACCAGCTGCTGCTCCCTGATCCGCAGCCTTCTGCCGAGGAGCACTGAAGCTTGCCCTGAGGGGAAAAAGAAACAACCCCCCCCCAAAACCCAACCCCAACCAACCCTACCTTCTGCAAGGCTTTTTAGCAAGAGATCTAATCAATGCCTCTGTGAAATCCAAACTGCATACAACTTCTAACCCTGCACCAAACGGCAGTGGCAATGGCCAAATGACTACAAAACTACTGCAGAAAGAGGTGCTCAGACTAGATTTGGAAAGCTGCTTTTGTTTGGGGTTTGTTTGGGTTTGGTTTTGCCCCTTCCCACTTCCCTTTCGAGTAGGGAAGCATCAGGATAGGTTTATATATACATATATAAATATATATATATATGATCATAGAATCAGTGAGGTTGGAAAAGACCTCAAAGATCATCGAGTCCAAGCTGTCACCCAACACCTCCTGGCTACTAAACCATGGCACCAAGTGCCACATCCAATCCCCTCTTGAATACCTGCAGGGGTGGTGACTCCACCAACTCCCTGTGCAGCACATTCCAATGGCCAATCTCTCTTGCTGGGAAGAATTTCTTCCTCACCTCCAGCCTATACCTCCCCTAGCACAGCTCGAGACTGTGTCCTCTTGTTCTGGTGCTGCCTGCCTGGGAGAAGAGACCAACCCCCACCTGGCTACAACCTCCCTTCAGGGAGTTGTAGAGAGCAAGAAGGTCTCCCCTGAGCCTCCTCTTCTCCAGGCTGAGCAAGCCCAGCTCCCTCAGCCTCTCCTCCTGGGCTGTGCTCCAGACCCCTCCCCAGCTTTGTTGCCCTTCTCTGGACACCTTCCAGCAGCTCAACATCTTTCCTGAACTGAGGGGCCCAGAACTGGACACAGGACTCAAGGTGTGGCCTAAGCAGTGCTGAGCACAGGGCAGAATGACTTCCCTGCTCCTGCTGGCCACACTGCTCCTGATGCAGGCCAGGATGCCATTGGCCACCTGGGCCACCTGGGCACACTGCTGGCTCCTGTTCAGCTGCTGTCAACCAGTACCTGCAGGTCCCTTTCTGCCTGGCTGCTCTCAGCCACTCTGACCCCAGCCTGTGGCACTGCCTGGGGGTGTTGTGGCCAAAGTGCAGCACCCAGCACTTGGACTTGTTGAATGCCATCCTGTTAGACTCTGATTCTGCTCAGCCAGACTAGGAAAGTGTGTGAGGAGTGCCAGATATAAGCCACCCTGCACAATACACAATGAAACATACTTCCATGTATGGCTTTCCAGATAAAATTCTACCTAGGGCTCAACTTCACACTGAAGTTATGTGCCCTCAGAAGGTATTTATTCTGAAGGATGAATACTTGAAGATAGGGAAGTGAATTGAGAGGGTGATAGTTGTGTGTCCCCCCCAGAAGAAATCCATTGTGCCAGCCTGAGCTGGTAAATTTAATGGGTAATTGGTTTTCTGTACAGAGGGCTTACAGCAGGCATCATCTGCCTGGACCTCACTGAGGTATCTAATACCCTTCCAGATGCTTTTTAGTTCAACCCAACAGTACAGAGATTAATAATAGGACTTGCAGGGTGAGTAAGGAGCCAGATAAACGAAATGACAAGAGTGCTGAAGAGATTTTACTTGCACTCACTACATTCAGCCCCTGCTTGTACATCAGGGGGATAAGGGACATAATTCTTTCCCCTCTATTTTTCCCCAGAGGTAGTTCTCTTCTGAGGAGTAGCTAAATCCTTACAACAAAGCAGAAACCTTCCAGTGCTAGGGCAGCAGCTGCTACTAACTCATGTTCTTCGAGGCACAACTGTCTGGAGATGTAGGTGAAGATAAACAAAGCTCTTCACAAGGCACAGGAGAGAGAACCTGGATTAGGAGGAGGTTAAAAATGAAGTGTGGTTGTGAGAAGGCATTGGACACATCACTGAATGCCATGGAAGAATAATGCACTGCACAAAGCCCAAAGGATGGACTGGATTCTGTAGATTGCTGTGAAGCTCAGGGCAGCTCTGCTCAGCCAGGGGCTGCTGCTAGCAGGCAGAAGCTGATGGGGACAGCTCCTGCCAGGGTCTGGGCTGCACAAAGCCTCTGCCTGAGACTTGCTCCTGGGCACACCAAGGGCACTGCCACAGCTTGTGCCACACCTTGGGGGGCAGCAAGGCAGAGGTGGCAGCTGTGGGGAGGAGCAGCCAGGACAGGAGACCCTCAAGTGCCCAGCAAGGGACTGCAGCCCATGGATGGCATCTTCAGGAGAGAGCTGAAAGTACCCTCAGGGTCTGCAGAACCAGACCTTAAGAAGAAGAGACTCCCCTGGCCTCAGCTGTCACCTTTAGTTTGGGCACTTAATGCTTTGTAATTGCTTTTTAAGCTTTTCCAGCATGAGGGAGGATACAGGGATCAAAAGACACCCCCATGGAGCTACCAACAGGTCACCCTTCAGGCAGACACACAGCTGGAATAGCTGGGAGAAACACTGCACTGTGTTCAGAGCCCTGTCCAGCCTGACCTTCAATAGCTCCAGGGATGGAGCCTCAACCACCTCCCTGGGCACCCTGTTGCAGTGTTCCAGCAGCCTCCTGGTGCACAACTTGTTCCTCACATCCAATCTCAATCTCCTCTATTTTCAAACCCTTGTCTCTGGTCCTGTCCCTGCAGGCCTTTGCAAACAGTCCCTCTGCAGCCTTCTTGTAGCCCCTTCAGGCACTGGAAGGCTGCTCTAAGGTCTCCCTGGAGCCTTCTCTTCTCCAGGCTGAACAACCCCAGCTCCCTCAGCCTGTGCTCGTAGCGGAGCTGCTCCATCCCAGCTGAAATGAGTTCCTGAGCCAGGAACCTGGGCAGGGTGGTGGGAGCCCCAAGGGGGATAGGCAGGGACAGGCAGGGCTGCTGGTGCCCCTGGGCCCCTGACAATATGAAAGCAGGTTTGCAAACCTGAGTGCTTTAAGTACCCTATAACTCATTCTGGTCTGCCAGCACTCTGATATTAACTACAGGAGCAAAGAGCTGATGAATATTGAAGCTTTCTTCTTGTTTGCAGGTCAGCAAGTGATTCATTTTGAACCACTCCATGTAAATAAACATTGCTGCAATCCCCAGCTTTGACATGGAAAAGCCTGAGTGGAGGTGCAGTGGAGTTTACAAGGAGGAGTTGAAAACACAGCAGGCTGCAAACAGGCAGTGAGAGGGGGAGGCTCTGGTGTTAAAGATCACACAACCTTGGGGGTTGGAAGGGGCCTGGAAAGATCATCATCTCAGAAAAGATCATCCATGGTGGTGCCAGCTCACAGCTGCAGGTTTGGATGCTGGGATGGTCTGAAATGTTCCTGTGAGGCTGCACTCGGGGTCTGCCCAGCTTTTGCGACCTGGCGAAGGACGCTTTGGACCTGGGGATCAGAGAGAAGCCATCCGAGGCCGCGGCACAGGCTGCGCCTCAGGGCGGCGAGGCGAGGCGAGGCGAGGCGAGCAGCGCCTCCGGCTCTGGATGTGCGCAGAGCTCCGGCAGGAGCTGCTGGGAGGCAGGCAGCACACCGCTGGGGCCGGAGCGGGGCTGCTGGGCAGCGCTGACAGCTCGTCCCACGCCGCTGTTGGGAAGCTGTGCTGTAGGCTTTAGCAGCGGCAATATTTTCATCGGAGCTATTCCCGTTAATTTCCCAGCCACTTCCAGGCATCAAATGTCAGCTCTTCAAAAGAAAGGCAAGGCTGGCTTTTTCACTTGATGGCAAATAACAACATTTACCTCAATTACAGTTATTATATTTGTAGTTAAACCCCCCCAACCCAACAGCCTTCCTTTGTTATGTCTGCAAAGCTGAAACTTTTCAGCTCAAGCTTTCTTTTCCCACAGAGTGCAAGGCTGGAGTTTGGCTAAGGCCCACAGAGAGCATCCCTCCAAGGAGATGTGCTGGGGGAGGTTTGGGTCAGGGGGACCTGCACGCTGCCCAGCTGGAGATTTAACCCTCTAGAGCCAGCTCACAAGAGGGGTTAAGGAATGAGATCTGCACCTGATGGCCCAGTGGTGATCCCCAGAGCTCAGTACTGGAGCCTCTTCATCTTAGTGTCCTTATCCATGATAGGGACAAGAGAGTTGAGGGCACCCTTAGTGTTTGCAGGGGACACCAGGGTGGTGTTGATCTGCTTGAGGGTAGGAAGGCTTCACAGGGGGACCAGGAACTGCAGCTGTGCATTAGGGAAGAGCTATGGAAAACAGAGTTATTTTAAAACCCCCTTCTTTCACCTCCCCTCCCCTTCCCCACCCTATCTGCCCCTTTTCCACCCCATTTCCCCCCCTTTTCCCCTCAAACCCACAGCACCTGGGCTCTGTTGGAGTCTCCTCCCACCCCAGCTGTGGCCACTTTGCCCTCCCCACCCACTCCCCTATTTAATCCCTGCCAGGAAGGGCAGCAGCCCTAAGCTGAGCCCATCTGGGCTGAGGATCCTCCTCTCATCCTGGTGAGTGCCCCTGGAGCACACTGGGTGATGGTGGTGGTGACTACAAAGGCCGGGGGGCCTGCTGGCCCCCCGGTTGTTAGGGCCAACATTGATGACTCCTCCCATCCTGTCCCATCCCATCACGGGTGCTGGCTGGGGCTCCTGGCTGGGGCTGTCTTGACTGGTGAGGGTCTTGCCCCTAGCTCTGGGCTGGGTGCAGGAATGGTGGTGGAGCAGGAGCTGTTTAGGCAGGGGGAGGATGGGGCAGAGGGAGCAGGAGCTGCTTTGGGAAGATGAAAGGGGGGCGGTGGGAGGCTGCCGGGGCAGTGGTTGATTTCTCATCCCTGGAAGGGGTTTCAAAGCTGTGGAGAGGTGGTGCTGGTGGATGTGGGTTTGGTGATGGACTTGGTAGTGTTGGGTTAATGGTTGGACTTGGTGATCTTAAAGGTCTTTTCCAGCCTCAGTGATGCAATCTGCTCTCACTTGAGTACTGGTCAGGTGGCAGAGAAGTGGAAGGGCTGCAAGAGGAAGCTGCTGCATCATGGCTCCATCCACAGACAAGGCAAGCATCTGATGCCCTTCCATGCAAAGCCAGCAGACTGGATCCTGGGAGCAGCGAAGCCCTGCTTAGATGACTTCATTGGTGCCTTCTCTTGTTCTGGAAGGCCTTTTGGCCACCTTCCTTTTTCCCCTTTCAAGGAGCTCACAGTCCTGACAACAGCTTTCTAGGAAGCAATTGTCTCTGCTTTCATTCTCTTGTTTATTTCCAGCTGAAACAAATCTCTGTTTGCTAAGTCAGCCTGATTTAACTAATTAACATCTGGATCTCCCCTCCACGCTCTGCACACACACACAATCATGCCATAATTACATTGGAGCAGCTCTTTAAGGGCTCCTCTCATTTTGCTCCAGACATAAGCCTGGAAAATGAGATTTGCATGAAGGAATTTGAGGGAGACAGGGCAAACTGGAAGTACATAATGAGGTGTCACTCCCAAACAAATACATTTGCACTTGCCAGTTTGCATGGCTGAGTTCACTGGGACACAACTGAGCCTCTGAATAGCTGAGCTCACACCAAAAGGAGGGTGTTCCACTGCCCTGGGTTTACACACAGGGGCTCCTTTGGCAGGCTTTGTGGATCACCTGTGTGGTGTGAGCAGACCTTGATCTCACAGAATCAATAAGGTTGGAAGAGACCTCAAAGATCATCAAGTCCAAGCTGTCACCCAACACCTCAGGACTACTAAACCATGGCACCAAGTGCCACGTCCAATCCCCTCTCGAACACTTCCAGGGATGGGGACTCCACCACCCCCCTGGGCAGCACATTCAACAACTCTCTCTCTGTAAAGAACTTTCTCCTCACCTCCAGCCTAAATCCCCTGGCACAGCTTGAGCCTGTGTCCTCTTGTTCTGGTGCTGGTTGTGAAATGAACCTTCCCCAGGAGCTGGGGGAAAGGAGGAAGGGGAGAGGCACTTTCTGCTCTGATCTCCTAGAGAACCACAGAGAATTCTTTTTTTCTCCCTCTCAAGGTGTTTTTGTTCCACTGTGGGGAACTCAAGCTCCTAACCCTGTAGTGAATTTGATGCCTTTTAGGACCCCCCACCTGCAGCACTGCCTCCAGCTCTGGTACCCCCAGCAAGAAGGTCATGCAACTGTGGGAGAGGGCTCAGAAGAGGCCATGAAGATGATCAGAGGGCTGGAGAACCTCCCCTCTGGGGACAGGCTGGCAGAGTTGGGGCTGTTCAGCCTGGAGAAGAGAAGGCTCCAGGGAGACCTTAAAGCAGCCTTCCAGTACCTGAAGTGGGCTACAAGAAAGCTGAGGAGGGACTTTTGACAAGGGTTGGGAGTGACAGGATGAGAGGGAAGTTTGAGGAGGCAGACTTAGAATGGGGACTAGGAAGAAATTCTTGACAGTGAGGCTGGTGAGACACTGGCACAAGTTGCCCAGGGAGGCTGTGGCTGCCTCCTCCCTAGAGGTGTTCAAGGCCAGGTTGGATGAGGCCTTGAGCAAGCTGTGCTGGTGGGAGGTGTCCCTGCCCATGGCAGGGGGTTGGAACTGGATGATCTTGAAGGTCCCTTCCAACCCAAACCATTCCATAAGTAACTGCTTCATCTGAGTGTGGGTGACTGGGAAGGCTCTGGAGAACATGGAGGCCTCTAAGCAAAGGATGCAGTCCTCCAGGATGCTCAGAAGAAAATACAGCAACATTAGGAAGTTATTTGAGTGTTCCCCTGAACAAACAGGAAATTATGGCTCACACTTGGGAGAAATGGCCAGAGTGAGCAATTCAGGAGCAGTGCATAAACTGTAATACAGCTGCATAAAGAACTCACTGAGTAATAGCCCAGCACATAAAAATCAGACTGCAGATAAATTTCCATGAGAAAAGAGGAAAAAAACCCCAAGTAAAAGGCTAAATTCCCTCAATAAATGCTCTGCTGCAACTACTTTTCCCAGCACCAAGGAAGAGAGTTTGCTCTGGCAGCAGACAGGACAGGGCTGGGATGATAGATGGCATCTGGGCTGTTTAAAGCTGCAAGGTTCTCTTCCAGACCTGCTTCCTACCCATTGCTGTGTGAAAACCTTGCCCCTAAGTGACGTAAGAGGACATGAAATGTAAAGCCCAGACACCAGCCTGCTCAAGCAGACCTTTCATCAACACTCAGGGAGGACAGGAGCAGGCCAAAGTTGGGGACAAGATCCATTTTAGTGGCAGGCAGCAGGGGAGGGAGTGGAGCAAGCCCCCCTCTCCCTGCCCCCATGGCTGCTGCAGCTGGGCCTAAGCCCTGCAGTGTAATCCCAGCCTGACAGCTTGCATGGGTGTGAATATATTGGAGTGAAAAAGAGGCCCTGCCAACCTCAGATGAATTAAACAACTGTGACACAGGCTGGGCCAGATTCTCCAATGCACCACGAGACATTTACAGCCCTGTGACTGTTAGCTGCAGCCCCAGCCTGGTTTTAAGGCCGTGGTTAACAAAGCTGTGCAGAGACCCAGCGACTGCTGGGGCTGTGGCAGTGTCCAACTGCTGAGGGACAGTGTCCAGAAGGGCCTTTTCTGATGCATTTTCATACAGAGCTTGAAATCTGAGCTGAGAGTCATGTTTGTGTTTGCAGGTCTAGCATCAGAGTTTGCTACTGAGCCTTAGGGAAGGTTTCTGTTAGGGCTCAAGATGTTCACACAGACCTTGATGTATTGGCATAAAACTGCTTGGCAGAGACTGCCCTGCTGTGAGCCAGACCCAAACTGATTCTGCTCACTGCTGTCCCTCCCCAGCTCAGCCTCTGCTCAGTGCTGTCCCTCCCCAGCTCAGCCTCTGCTCACTCAGGCACTCTATGAAGCTCAGGGCAGCTTTGCTCAGCCAGGGGCTGCTGCTAGCAGGCAGAAGCTGATGGGGACAGCTCCTGCCAGGGGCAGGGCTGCACAAAGCCTCTGCCTGAGACTTGCTCCTGGGCACACCAGAGCTTGTGGCACAGCTTGCACCCCACTCTGTGGCAACCCTCATTGCCATCAGGGGTTGGGGCCACATTGGTTTGTGTCTCTGTCCCATGGCATTGTTGTTCTTTTCATCCCAGCTGGGTTAGTTTCTTTCCCTTTGTCCCCTTCTCTTCCTCTTGGGAAGGCAGAAGTGTTCCTGGAGAGCCTCTGGCTCTCCTCTGGTGGCAGCCCAGCCCTGACCCCTGACATCCTCTAACTGAGCCCTGTTTGGCTCAGAATTAATGTCTCATAGACTGTTTCCATGCTAAACACAAAGCCCTACACTTCAGAAAAGCTCTTGTGCTGCACCCAGCTCACACCTCAGCTTTTCCTATGTATCCACCTGCTTGAAGGCCAAGAAAGAGCTTTCAGACTTGGGAGGGAATAATTTGTCTGGCATTTCTGCCAAGCCAGTGGAAGCAGCAATCTCCACTTCTGTCACTCCACCCCTGTCGCTTGTTGGGGGAATCAAATCTCTCACAAGAAATGCAGAAATGTTCCTTTCCTGCTTTCAAATGTCACCATTCAGTAGCAAATGTCACCTCTGCAGCAGAACATGCAACTCAACAATACCATAATGAAACTGCAGTGAACTTCTGGAGATGAATTTGACCTACCTGTGGTTCAGTTCTTTGTGCCTGTGAAGGGTGGGGTTAGCCCCAAGGAACAGGGAGGCAAAAGGAGCCAGGCTGAGGAGGCAGAGGGGCTTGTGACATGCAGCTGTGCTGGGTTTTGGCTGTGAGGGAACTCTTGTGCCTCAAATGTTACAGCAGATCTTGAAATCTGAAGGAAACCTCTAATGCAAGATGAAATGTTTGCTGCTGTGCACAGGTGCTACCAGGCTGGATCAGCTCCTTTCTGGCAGGGAACAGAGTTATTAAGGAAGTGGTAAGGGAGAAGCTGCAGAGATTCCAACCCCAGCTGGGCACTGGGATCCTGGGCAAGCTGCTGTGGGTGCCTCTCTTTGGCAGGGGCTTGGACTGGAGGATCTGCAGGGGTCCCTCCCAGCCCCACCATGCTGGGGTTCTGTGGAAGAAAGGAGCTTTGTACTCCAGGCTAAGCTTAGATGATAAGGGCTGAGAAAAACCCCTTGATGGATGCTTGTAGAAAGCCCTCCAGTGAGGACTGAGACAAGGAGCAGCAAGATGTTAGGAAGAAGTTCTGGCTGGATGTTAGGAAGAAGCTCTTCACAGAAAGAGTTATTGGCCATTGGGATGTGCTGCCCAGGGAGGTGGTGGAGTCACCAGCACTGGAGGTGTTTAGGAAGAGATTAGATGAGGCACTTGGTGCCATGGTTGAGTTGATCAGATGATGTTGGGGGATAGGTTGGACTTGGTGATCTCAAAGGTCTTTTCCAACCTGGTTAATTCCATTCTATTCTATTCTAAGAGCAGAGCATCAGAGTCATCTGAAGGGCATTTGAGAACAGGACCATGTTTACTCCACATCTCTACAAGCAGTGTCATGCCAGAGTGGCAGCCTTGCCCTTCACCTGCCTCCACACACAAACTGCTGCCCCCCCAGCTGCCCTCTCCTTGAGGCTGCCAAGAGCATTCTCGCTGCTGAGCAGCAAGGCAGCCTGAACTAATCTGGATTAAAACTAATCCTGGCTCTTTCTTCTTTCAGGTGAACTCTGAAGTGGGCCCAATCTCATTGCTTGGCCATGTGGATACTTACACTGGCAGCAGGCAGGGAGCAAGTGAGGGCCAAGCAGCAGCACTTGAGGACAGGGGGAAGGCAGGGCTGCTCTTTCTGGCAGCAGTGAAAGCATCCCATCCTGGAGCTCACTGGGTTGGAAGGGACCTTTCAAGGTCAGTGAAGTCCAACCCCCTGCAGCAATCAGGGACTTCCCTAACTAGAGCAGGCTGCACAGAGCCCTCTCCAACCTCACCTCGGTTATGCATTACATGGGGCAAGAAGAGGGTGACAGAGACTTGCTCACCAGGCAGGAGGAGGAATATTTCCATCCTTTGTCCCAGTTTATTTCCCACCCTCTCTCGTGGTGGTCCAAGCCATGAGGCTTCCAACAAGCCCTCCACTCTGTGACCTGCAGGGGCTTCACCCAGGGAAGAATGTGCAGTCATTTTTTAATGTCACAAACTCATGTGAAGCTCTTCCATCCTGACTGTGGGAGCTGACTCCTGCCTGTGCTGACAGCACCAAAGCAGCTCAAGCTACACTGAGCAGGAGGCTTGGCCAAGGCAGTGAAAAACCAGACTGTGGCAGTGGTGGGAGTGTTCACTGGTAATGAGGGCTGGAGGAGTAAATAGAGAGTTTAAAAGGCAGCAGCAGTGCATCAGCAGAGCAGCTTTTGTGAAGAGCTGTGGAGGCCAAAGCCAGCTCAGTGGTGCAGCTGGTGAGCACTGTGAGCAGACACAAAGCGGCTCTGGAGCTGGGGGAGCCAATTACTGCAGAGAAGTGGCAGAGCAGGGCCTGTGCCACTGCTCTCCTGGCAGCTGGTGGCTCACTGCCTGGAACAGGAGTGTAGCAGCTCATCCCTGATCTCTGGCTCTCTTCACTGTCCCAGGGGGCCTTATTTGTTGGTACAAACCTGAGCCTGGAGCTCTCATTTAAAAAGGCCACAAAACCAGGGCAGGAGTGAGTGCAGAAGCCTCCAGGCTGCTCCTGCTCTGAGCAAGTGGTGCCCTGGCTGGCTGTGTGGCTCTTCCTGTTGCACTGCTTCTGCAGGCGACCAGCACTAGGGAAAGAGTGAGAATTCACACTGCAGGTGACCTCATTGTCTCAGTGACCATGGTGTGGGATCCAGGGGCTCTCTCTTTCAGGCAGCTAAGTGCTGTGACCTGCAGATCACCAGGCTGCAGCGTGGCAGAGCTGAGCAGCGTTCTCTGTGCTTGTAAAATCCTGCTAGGGAACTGTCACACCTGCCCACAGGAATTTGCTGACATGAACTGATGAGGAGTTGTGTCCTCTGTGTCTTTGCTCCTGCTGCTGGTGACTCTGGCTTCAGGAGACACAGGGAAAGTTCAAGGTGCTCTTGCTGCAGTCGAGGAGGAAACCACCAATTCTCTCATCCCTGTTCCAGCCTGAGAAGGAAATTCTGCACTCAGGAAAGAAAACTCTGCAGCCTCCTGTGCTCATACAGCTCTCTATTGTACCTGGGCACCTGAGAAGTGTCTGAAATTGGTCCAAACTGCTGCCTCTTGATTACCTCAAAGATGCAAACAGGCTGGGGGGTGATGAAATGGAGAGCAGCCCTGCAGAAAAGGACGTGGGGGTGCTGGTGGATGTGAGCCAGCAATGCACACTTGAAGCCCCAAAGGCAAATCACATCCTGGGCTGCAGCAAAGGCAGGATGGGCAGCAGGTTGAGAGAGGTGATTCTGCTGAGACCTCACCTGGAGTGTGTCCTGCTCTGGGACCCCCAACACAAGAGAGACAGGGACCTGATGGAGAGGAGCTGAAGGAATAGAAGCATTTGAAAAGAATGCTCTGGAAGGGCACTGGGAAATGATAAGTAGAAAGAATTTGGGGTGAAAATGCTGCCCAAGCTGCTCTGGATGCAGCCCAGGCTGCCTCTGGCCTCCTGGGCCACAGTGCCCACTGCTGGCTCCTGCCCAGCTTCTCACCCTGCAGCACCCCCGAGCCCTCCTCTGCAGGGCTGCTCTGGCCATCATCCCCAAGCCTGGACTGACAGCTAGGATCGCCCTGGCCTGGGGCTGCCTGCAGCCAGCTGCTCTGCACTGCACTGAGCCTAGCTAAGCCACTGCTAAAACCTTTCCAAGGTGCCAGCTGTGTCTCAAACAGTTTCAAATATTTTTGCCCATTGGCTTAAACTGAGAGGCTTCCAAAGGAAAACCAAAGGTTCCTGAAGTGGCAGGAACAAGCCAGAGTGAAGAAATGCATTTCTCTCTGGAATGAAATACACTGCAGTTTATTGGCTCCTGCTCAGCTGACAGACAGGGAGAGCAAGGGATGTGATTAAGCAGCTTTTCATTTGCTGCATTGGTTGGGGATCCAGCCCTGGTGATAATGTTCCCTCAAACAATCCATCATTGATTTTAATTTCACTTTATTGTGCTGAAGAAGAGGGTGAATTAAACACAGAGTTTGTGCAGCCTTTGTCTTGCATCCTGTGATAACCCAGATGGAGCACACACATCCTCTGGGTAGTGGCACTACCATCATGAAGCATTTAGACTTAATGAGTGGTGCCTTCTGGGAGGGCTCATTAACAGAAGCCAGAGGTAGAAGAGATCTGTTGGTCATCAGGCTTCTCTCTCTGCTGGGTTTGGGGGTCAGCAATGCCACATTATTCGTTGTTCATACAGAATTGCTCTGGGGAGAGGGATCTTGACTGGGGAAGCTCAGCTGCAGCCTGGAGAAGAGAAGGATCCAGAGAGACCTTAGAGCAGCCTTCCAGTACCTGAAGGGGGCTATGAGAGAGCCAGGAAGGGACTTTAGACAAGGGCTTGTGGTGATAGGATGAGAGGCAATGGATTGATGCTTGAGGAGAGCAGATTTAGACTGGAGATGAGAAAGAAGTCCTTTCCAGTGGGGCTTGGTGAGATGGCACAGGTTGCCCAGGGAGGTCATTGATGTCCCCTCCCTGGAGCTGTTCAAGGCCAGGTTGGATGAGGCATTGAGCAGCTTGGTCCACTGGAAGGAGTCCCTGCCCATGGCAGAGCATTGGAACTAGATGATCTTTAAGGTCCCTTCCAACCTAAATCATTCTATGAATCTATGAACTAACTTTAAACTGAGCTCTTTCTGTCCACAAATGCCTCAAAATCTGAGATCCTAAGTCCCTGCACAAGACAGAACCTGAATGTGGTGCAGGTGAATGAAGACAGCAGTTGAGAAGAGCAAGGCAGGAGTAGTTCATAGAAGAAATAAGCCTGACAGTGAAGCATATGAGAAAGAGGCAAAAGATAATGCTGAGACAAGAAAGAGGAGGCTGTTGCTCTGTGGACACAGAGGACACTGTGGCAGTGCCCCAGACTGATCACAGTTCCCTCTCCAAGGACAGCTGAGGGATGCTGTCTGTGAGACAAGGCTCTGGAGCTCCCCACCCACCCAGTTCTGCCAGGTAAAGCCAGGCTCATCTTCTGCTTACTGGCTGCATCACCTCCTAGAGCTTTGTCCTACCTGACCCACACTGCAGCCTCCTGATCTCATGCAGAGTGCCCTGGGAGCCAGGAAAAAGCCTCACTGCTGAGCTCTAGGCCTGTAAGAAGGCAGAAACAGAGCCTTGGTGTTCCAGCCTGGAACTACTGAGCACAGGCCGTGGTGTGCTGCAGCCATTGCTACACTCCAGCCTCTGCAATCACTAAATCCTCTCAAATATTTATCAGGGGGGTACCAAGGGGCTCCAGTGATGTGGCAGAGCAGCACTGTGAGAGCTGATACACAAACACATGTCATTAAAACTTGTCAGCACTTGTATGGGCAAGCAAGGGGGGAGCCTGCTGCTCACAGCTGCTCGCATTTGCCAAGCCACATTCCAGCAGCAGCCGAGGCAGTGCGAGGGAAGGGACTGAGCAGCAGTGAAACCTTCCTGATGAGAACCAGCAGCTCCTCAAGATGAAGGCAGAGAGCAAGGCTGCAGTTGTTACACCCATGCAGTGACCCCAGGCAGGTGAAGGTAAAGGTTCATTTTCAGGGGCTGGGCAGAAGTGCCTTGGTGTTTGTGCAGCTGACCTGCAGATGGACACAGCTCATTCTCTGCAGCATTAGTTCATTGCAGAACCATTCTGGTGGGAAAAGACCTTCCATTTCATCCAGCCCAACCACTCTAAACCCTGGCCCTCAGCACCACACCTCTGCATCTTTTCAACACCTCCAGGGGTGGGGATTCAACCACCTCCCTGGGCAGCCTGTGCCAGTGCTTGAGAACCCTTGCAGGGAAGAAATTGCTCCTCGTGTCCACCCTGAACCTCCCCTGGTGCAACCTGAGGCTGTTTTCTCTTACCTTGTCACTAGGGAGAAGAGACCAACCCCCAGCTGGCTCCAGCCTCCCTTCAGGGAGATGCAGAGAGTGAGGTCTGCCCCCAGTCAGTCCTCTTCTCCCCACTGTAAGCCATTCTTAGTTTCAAGGAAATGATCTCTCTTACAAGCCTCAATTCCTTATTCCTCTGTTTTCAGCTATTTGCTTGCTCCATTTCCTCTCCCTCTCACACACATCTGGAGCCATGAGTCACTGTTTTCTCTCAGGCAGGTAACAAAAGCCCTTCTGTAGATGATGGGAGCAATGAAAGCCATGAGGGGCTGCAGTAACTGTGTGATAGTTATTGCTCCAAGTTTGATGGGAAAATTTCAGTGTTTATAGGCTCTGAAACTGGCAACTGAGGGGAAAATGCTTCTCATTCAGGTAAATGCACCAGTGTTTAGCAACTAATTCTCTTGCTGGGGGACTCTGCTCTCAAACAGCAAGGAGGATCATTTCTCACTCCTATCCCCTGCTGCCTGTCAGGGAAATGAGCAGGTGCAGAGAAGAAACATCAAATCAGGCTGCACTTTGGTAGTGCTGTGGGAACGGAGAAGACCTCAGGAGCCCAGCGGATGTTTGTGGCTGGCAGCAGCACTGAGCTGTAACAGTGCCAGTTTATTGCTGTCACAGAGTAATAGAATGGTTTGGGTTGGGAGGGACCTCCAAAGGGCATCTAGTTCAAGCCCCCTGCAGCCAGAGGTGAGGAGATGCCCCATGCAGCATCCTCTGGCCCTGCCTGCTGCCAAGGTGCCTGCCCCTCGAGGTGACAGCCTCATTTCTCAGCAGAGGTGTTAAACAGTCACCACGAGCTGGGGCTTCTTACAAGTTTTAAAACATGTTTAAAAATTCATATTACAGCTCCTTCCCTCCTGCCAAGTTTTCAAACATGACATTATTTATGCAGCAGCATGATATTACAGCTGGTTTGTTTTCACCTGGCTCACTGCAGATGGTTGGACATCCTGCATCAGTTGCTTATCTTCCTCTCTGAGAAGAGCTGATAAGGGAAGGAGATGATACTGTGTGAAGGAAGTGATGCTTCATCTGCCTCTGCCTGATCTGTGAAGGACTGGGGAGAGGTACATGAAGCTCAGAACCACCTTGAGTCCTGTGTCCAGTTCTGGGCTCCTCAAATTTAAGAAGGACATTGAGAGACTTGAACATGTCCAGAGAAGGGCAACAAAGGTGGAGAGGGGTCTGGAGCACAGCCCTGTGAGGAGAGGCTGAGGGAGCTGGGGTTGCTTAGCCTGCAGAAGAGGAGGCTCAGGGGAGACCTCATTGCTCTCTACAACTCCCTGAAGGGAGGTTGTAGCCAGGAGGGGGTTGGTCTCTTCTCCCAGGCAACCAGCACCAGAACAAGAGGCCACAGTCTCAAGCTGTGCCAGGGGACGTTTAGGCTGGAGGTGAGGAGAAAGTTCTTCCCAGAAAGAGAGATTGGCCACTGGGATGTGCTGCCCAGGGAGGTGGTGGAGTCCCCATCCCTGGAGGTGTTCAAAAAGGGATTGGATGAGGCACTTGGAGCCAGGGTTTAGCTCTCATGAGGTGCTGGGTGGTAGGTTGGACTTGATGATCTCTGAGGTCTTTTTCCAACCTTATTGATTCTATGGTTCTGGTTGGAAAAGACCTTTAGGATCCAGAGGACATTCAGAAAGACCCCCAGGAAGAGCTGCTAGAAAAAGAAAGATGCCTTGGAAGAAGAGGAAAAGCTTTCCTGCAGCTGATTGACTAAAGGCAGCAGCAAATGGTTCCTTCCCACAACAGAGAGGACTGCCTAAAGGAGTCTCCATAGGAGACATACCCAAGCTTATGTGACTTGGCACATTCATAAATGATCATGAACATCAAAGTGACAAAGCTGCAGTCATTCACAGGAGTACAAATGAAGGCTGGCTAAGAGGAGTTGCAGAAGGACTTCACAATCCTGAGCAATAAAACAGCAAATGAAGTTCAATAAAGACAAATGTGAAGCAATGCCAGGAGAAAATAGAACAATTCTAGACCACAAAGGGAATGAGCAGCTGCCAGGTAGCTGCTACCACTCAGGAATGCAATCTGAGTTAGAGCTTCGATGTGGCAGAAGAGATCAGTCCCCACCTAGCTCCAACCTCCTTTCAGGCAGCTGTAGAGGGCAAGAAGGTCTCCCCTCTGCCTACTTTTCTCTGGATTAAACCCCCAGGTCCCTCAGCTGCTCCTCCCCAGTCCTGTTCCCCAGACCCTTCATCAGCTTTGTTGCCCTTCTCTGGACTCCCTCCAGCACCTCAATGTCCTTCTTGGAGTGAGGAGCTCAAAACTAAACCAAAAAGCCCACGTGTGGCTTCACCAGTGCCCAGCACAGGGGACAGCCCTGCTACTGCTACCTGGCCTACATTAGCAGGAGGAACACAGGACATAGCTCTGCCTGTCCCACCACTGCTCTCACCATTGGCTAGACAGTGATGGAAGGAAAACTGGAGCAGCCCTTCCTCTGTGGCATTTAAACCCACAAACCCCAGGAAGAAGCAGGTGGATGGGATGGAAATGGTATTGATGGACTGATCCATTGCCTTGGATCCAGCTTGTGCTACCTGGCCCACACGTGCACAGGAGGTGTAAGGGCTTCCTGAGGTGACAGCAGTGCCCATGCTGGTGGATTATCCCTGCTGTGAGGCAGGGAAAAAACCCAAATCAGGCTCTGGAGCTGTCAGATCCTACTTCCTCTGCAGCATTTTCAAATGAAACCATTTCTCACTGTCTGAGTCCTTGTAAACAAGTTTTATAGTGCCTTCAACCCCAGCCTGTGGCACGTTGCTGGAGAGCTGCAGGAGCTGAGGATTTAAACCCTGCTCTCAGAACATCAGCCTGGAAGAATGAATGAATGAATGAATGAAAGGCTTTATCTCTGAAAGCTTTCAGAGCCTTCCAAAGCAAACTTCTTGCATTTATCAGTAAGAGCTGGCATAAGACAGCTGGTGAGCAAATTGCTCACTCAGATGAGAAATGCTCAAAGGAAAAATAAACACCAACTTCTGAAGTCCTCTGTTGCATCCACATCCTCTGCTCCCAACTGCAAACACTTCAGGCACAGACTTGGCTTTTCATGCCCACACAGTGTCTAATCACTTGGCAGCTACTGCATGATCTGCTCCCACTGCCCCAGTTCTTCCACTCCTCTCACTGCCCTGTGTGCCACAGGAGTGCCCCATCAAGCTCCCTGCAAAGAAGGGGTCCACAGGGAGGAGGCAAAGTCCATGAACTGCTTCAGTGCCTTTCAGAGCTTGTGAAGCTGGACAGAACCTGCTGGTTTGAGAAGTGCTTTTATTTCTAGTGCTAGAACAGATGCTCCTCCATGGCCTGGCTGCAGGGATGGAGAGTATCACCAACCAGTTTGCTGATGATACAAAGCTGGGAGGAGTGGCTGACACCCATCAGGCTGTGCTGCCACTCCAGCCTGCCCAGGTCTTGCTGAGAGCTGGGGGAGAGGAACCTCGTGAAGTTCAACAAGGGCAGGGGGAGGGTCCTGCACCTGGAGAGAAATAACCCCCTGCACCAGTACAGCTGGAGGGTGACCTGCTGGGAAGCAGCTCTGCAGAGGAGGACCTGGGAGTGCTGGTGGACAACAAGGTCACCATGGGGCAGCAACGTCCCTTCCTGGCCAAGAAGATCAACGGTGTGCTGGGGTGTGTTAAGAAAAGTGTGGCCAGCAGGGCAAGGAAGATTCTCCTTTACCTCTGCTCTGCCCTAGTCAAGACACATCTGGAGTACTGTGTCCAGTTCTGGGCTCCCCAGCTCAAGAGAGACAGAGAACTGCTGGAGAGAGTCCAGTGGAGGCTGCAAAGATGCTGAGAGGCCTGGAGCAGCTCTGTGAGGAGACCTAGGGCTGTTGAGCTGGGAGAAGAGCAGTCTGAGAGGGGATCTGATCAATGCTGATCAATAGCTAAAGGGCAGGGGGCAAGAGGCTGGGGCCAGACTCTTGTCAGTGGTGCCCAGTGATCAATGCAAAAAGTCCTAGGGGCTGAGAAGGACCTGCTGGGAAGAGCTGCTTCTCCTTTACTGGCAGAGGGGTTTGTTCTCTGCAGAAGCATTCTTAGTGTGACACCTGGTGTCAGCAACAGACACAGACCAGCAAGCACACCACCACCTTTCAAATGGGAACCAAGCATAGAATCAGAGTCATTTTGGTTGGAAGAGACCTCTCAGATCATCAAGAGCAACCCTGAACCCAGCACTGCCAGGTCACCACTAAACCATGTCCCTCAGCACCACACAGCTTTGACACTCCTCCAGGGTAAAGACTTTACAAAGGGAAGTCAGTGCAAGTTTTTTTTCACTAACAAATGAGTGCAAGTTTGGATCATGAGAGGGAATGAACTGAAGCTTCATTTAGACTGGAGATTAGGAAGAAATTGTTTGGAGTGAGGGTGGAGAGACACTGGAACAGGCTGCCCAGGGAGGTTGTGGAATCCCCTTCCCTGGAAGTGTTCAAGGCCTTGAGCAACCTGGGCTAGTCAGAGGTGAGCTTGCCCGTGGTGGGGCTGGAACTGGATGACCTTTAACATCTAAAGCACAGGAAATTCAGCAGGGGAAAGTCTGTTTCTGTAACTATCCTGCTCATCCTCTCTACTCAAACCCAACTCTGACCTTACAATGCCTTTGGGCAGCTCAGGGTAGCAGGGCCTCACACAGCACTTGCCACAGGACAGGGCAGCTTTATGGAGCATTTCAGGTGTCAGTGTGGGATTCAAACCCATTCCTGGTGTTAAATTCTCTCCAACCCGAAGTTAGCAGCACCTCAAGGAAGGTGTGAGGAAGTACCTCTGGACCATATTCAAGTCAGCAATTCAAGAAAGCCATTAATTCCACTCAGCAGTTCCCATGGACTATTAATCAAGGTCTCACTTTCAGGCTTAGAGATGCTCCAAATGTGAGGGAGGGAGCAGTTTACAAGGAACTTGCCTTCAGCCCAAGTGCTGCAAAGCTGTCCTTTGAAAACCTGCCTCATGCTCAGAAGGCAGCAGAACATGAATGCTTCTATTGATTTTGCATGATTAAACCCTGACAAATCCCCCAGCTTTGCAGGATGTCTCATTCACTTGATTTAGTGCATTCATAAGTCCATCCCTCTGACTGCAGGGAGAGCCACAGCCATCCCTCACTCTGGAATGAGATGTCTGCAGAGGAATTTCAGGGGGTTTTCTGGGTGATGCTCATTACTCAAGACTGCTGGAAAGCACTGGTTTGAAACTGTTCAACTGCTTCACCATTTCCACTGCTGGTCTCCTGGGGACTGCTCTTTTTGGGTCAGCAGGAGGCAGTGGAGCCTTAAGATGGTAAGGTTTGGACTGGGGCCATAATGGGCCTTAGAGGAGACAGATCTCAATAATGTGTGTTGAAACTGGAGGATCAGAGGCACTGATGACCATGTGAGTGCTGCATTGCATTGGCATCCACATTAAAATACAACTGGAGGTCACCAAACCTTCCAGCCTGTACTCACCATAGCCCTGGAGCGCTGCTCTGTCAGAGCTGGAGATGACAATCACACATCCTGTCCTCAAGGCAGCATTTTGCCCTTCTCTGCCCTGGTGCATCTCTGTTTGGAGGCACACAGAGTGCATTATTACACCTTTAATTTGCAGTTTCCACCTGCTCAATTCAATTCTGCCTGGGAAAATCAGCTAAGCTCATTAAAGAAAGATTACCAAGGGACTGATGACTTTCATGTTGAATTCAGTGTTCAGAAGCTATCTCCTCGTGCATTTGAACTTGACATCTATTAAGAGAATATATTTAAGTTCTCCACCTGGGGAACTGAAATTCTCCAACAGGGAAAGTGAAATTCTCCACCTGGAGAACTGAAATTCTCCACCTGGGAAACTGAAATTCTCCACCTGGAGAACTGAAATTTCTCCACCTGGAGAACTGAAATTCTCCACCTGGGAAACTGAAATTCTCCACCTGGAGAACTGAAATTCTCCACCTGGGAAAGTGAAATTCTCCACCTGGGAACCTCAAATTCTCCACCTGGGAACCTCAAGTTCTCCACCTGGAAATGAGATTATTTTTTCTGTCTCAAATCCAGCAGAGTAACTTTGGAGCAGAAGAGAACTGAGCTCCTTAAGGGACTTTTCAACTCTCGCTTCGCTTCGTGCTTCACTACTGACCTCTAATGAGCAGCCGGCACATTGCCTGAACTCCTCACTCCTTTGCAGAGAAGCAATGCAGCCACAAAGGTTCTCCCTGACACAGCTTCAGCCTTTCAGAGCAAGCAGGAATGCTGGCTGGGTTAGCAGAGAGAGAGAGAGAGCACCTCTAACACAAACGTTTGGCACACGGTAATTTATTCCTCTCCTCGTTTGATTTTGTCTCCCTTAATGCTACGTTGCAGCACGAGGGTAATCTCTTGACAGATTAATTACACCAACATTGATTTCAAACATTTCATTCCTCTCATTAAATTGCACTTATCCAATTACCCAGGGAAAGCTGTTGGTAATGTGAATGCACACCTCTCACGTGGCATTCCGAGGCAACGAACTGGAAAATGACACCTTGCCAGAACCGGCAAATTCACATCGGAGAGGGGAGGTGAAGCACACAAAACCCCACACCCAAACCACCCAAAACTTAACCCCAGAGCACCTCCCAGAAGTTTAAACCAGATGTTGTCACTGTTCCAGAATCACAGAATGGTTTGGGCTGCAAGGGACCTCCAAAGGTCATCCAGTCCACCCTCAGCTGCAGTCAGCAGGGACATCCTCCACTAGAGCAACTGGCTCAGAGCCTTGTCCAGCCTGACCTTCAGTAGCTCCAGGGATGGAGCCTCAACCACCTCCCTGGGCAACCTGTTGCAGTGTTCCAGCAGCCTCCTGGTGCACAACCTGTTCCTCACATCCAATCTCAATCTGCTCTGCTCTCATTTCAAACCATTGCCCCTGGTCCTATCACTGCAGGCCTACAGTAAGGTGTCTTCTACTCAACTTTCTCTAAGGTGTCTTCAACTCAACTTTCTCCAATGTGTCTTCAACTCAACTTTCTCTAGAGCAAAGTCATTTTATCCTTTACCAAATGCTGAAGAACACTCCACCTCCTATCCAGAAAGTTACTAAGAGGAGCTCTGTAGAACAGAGCAAGCAGACTCATGAGGGACTCACCCGAAGGACACTGAAAGCAGCCTTTCAAATCGCTGAGTGCAGACGGACCTCAGTGGGCTCTGAACAGGGTGAGAGGCCAGAGCACCACACAGAAACATAAACAAGGCCAAGCCACAGAGCAACGAAGCTGCATTAGTGCTGCTCTGTGCCCCAGTTATTGTGCAGCAGCAGGAGTCAGAGCTCATTAGCTCAGGAACTGTGCTAAGCTCATTTCGACACACGCTGCCTTCAGAGCTGAGCTGCTAAGTCTGTGAAATGCTGCACTGGATTTGGGGAGCTACCAGGGCCAGCTGCATCTCTGCACTGTGTCTCACTCCTCAAGAAGCAGGTGTCCCCTCTGATCTCAGCCAAGGTCTGAGGAAGTGCAGAAGGACTTTCCAGTGCCCCAGCATCACATAGGTGTACCTCAGAACAGCACCTGATCTCTCAGCCCCATGCATGCAGCAGCCCCACGTAAATCCTTCCTGTTAATACAAACCTTGTGACTGCAGCAGTCCTCTGCTCTTGGTGGGGGGGTTGGCCAGCACAGGCACTTCAAACAGTCTCTCAGAAAATCAGGTAAAACAATCAGGTAAAGTCTGTCAAAAAACAGATGAGACCTCTCAAGTAGAGTGGCTGCAGTCAGCAGGGGCACCTCCAGACATCAAGTCTGATCCTCAATGTCTCCAGGGATGGGACCTCAACCACATCTCTGGGCAACCTGTAGCAGCATTTCACCACCCTCTTTGTGAAGAACTTCCTCCTGATGTCCAACCTACATCTACCCTGCTCCAAGGGGCCTCTGAGGTCCCTTCCAACCTCAGGCACTCCATGAGTCACACACAAGCCTACACAGGGTCATTCTGATTATTTTGGTTTAAATCAGGAAGTGCTCAGCAGGAGCAAAGACCCAAACCAAAGCCAGGGGGATGAATGGCAAGATTTCCCTGCAGTAAAAAATCCTGAACAGCAGAGTCTGCCTGAGGAAAAACCATAAAGTCACATTTCCAGAAAATGATGAAGCTGCTAATGCAAACAGACTTCTGCTTTGTGGAACTAGAAGCAATGAATCACCTCTCAAACTAAAGAATCACAGAATTGTCAGGGTTGGAAGGGACCTCAAGGCTCAGCCAGTTCCAACCCCCCTGCCATGGGCAGGGACACCTCATACCACAGCAGGTTGCTCACAGCCACCTCCAGCCTGGCTGCAAACACCTCCAGGGATGAGGCTGCCACCACCTCCCTGGGCAACCTGTGCCAGGCTCTCACCAGCCTCATGGGGAAGAACTTCTTCCTCCATCCAATCTGAATCTACCCATTTCTAGTTCTGTTCCATCCCCCCCAGTCCTATCATTCCCTGACACCCTTAAAAGTCCCTCCCCAGCTTTCTTGTAGCCCCCTGCAGATACTGGAAGGCCACAATTAGGTCTCCTTGGAGCCTTCTCCAGACTGAAGAGCCCCAAGTCCCTCAGTCTGTGCTCATAGGAGAGGTGCTCCAGCCCTCTAATCATCCTGGTGGCCCTTCTCTGGATCCAATTCAGTGTAATAGGGGTTTAGATTAGTAACATATTCCCTACCACATGAGCAGGCCACAAGGTTTTCTTTAAGGGGCTGGATGATTAAGTGGCAACTCAAGAACAGTCACTTGCTGAGCCAGCTTGAGGTAATGTGAGCACTCCAGGGTCCCGTGTCAGGGCACAACCTGATCACCTACAAAGATTAGAAAGGAATGTGTACCCCTGGGCAGCTGGCTCTGTGTATCACACATCCCGAGGTCTGGGGTTTAACCTTTTACTTGAGCAGATGCTTAATCAGTGTTTCTAGATCAGGGACACAACACAACTGCCTCTCTACACCAAATCCTATTCTGCTTTCTATGCTGCTTCAGTGAAACAGAAAGCACTGCTGTTAAGAGACTTTCATGTGCAGGTGCCTTCCAAGGTCACTTCCTTTACATTAAACACCCTCCTGGGCCATTAGACGCTGTGAATGAGCACACTACACAAAATGGGCTCAGCTCAGCATCATAAAGTTGTTATGTTAAAATGATCACAGATTCTCTTGATTGCAGCTTGACTCCTTCTATCATTTCATTGCATTTTTCTCGCTAGACAACCTGAGTCCAGAGCCACCCTTCGATGCTGCAGGCATCACTGATAAGCTTTTCCAAGCTGCCCATAAAACATGAGACAACAAACCCTCCCCAGGCCAACCCAGAGCTTTCAGTAACTAAGTAAACAACCCCTCCCACTCCCTGCAGATTACAAACTGCCAGCGGCAACCCCCACACAAACCCCAGCCACTCAACAGCCATGGGGGTGGGCAGAAGGAGCAGTTTGGCAATCTCTCCAGGATGCTCAGGTACTTTACAGAGCTGGGTAGGGAAAGAGGAAGCAACAGGTTCAGAGGCTGTGCTTCTCCATCACCATTCAGTGCCCAGTCATGAGGACAGCAGACAGGTTCCTGAAGGAAGAAACCTTCTTTTCAACACTTGGCTTACCACTCCTTCAGTCCAGTTAATGTGTTGCGATAGGTGGTGTAGGCTCAGATCATCCTCTTGCTCTACATCTGTGTGTCAGTCTCCCAGTGCAGTGCAATGGGACCTTCACACCACCACCTTCCACCTCTTGGCAGCAGGTGCTGGCACGGTTTGTACAGCAGTTCATTACAAAGAAGGCAACAGTCTGGTGAAATCCTTTTGGTTGGAAGAGACCTTTCAGGTCAAGTCCTACCCTTAATCCAGCACTAAACCATGTCCCTCAGCACCACACCTCCACAGCTTTGAAACTCCCCAGGGTAATGACTTTACAAAGGGAAGTCAGTGCAAGGTTGTTTTTTTCACTAACAAATGAGTGCAAGTTTGGATCATGAGAGGGAATGGATTGAAGCTTCAGGAGGGGAGATTTAGACTGGAGATTAGGAAGAAATTGTTTGGAGTGAGGGTGGAGAGGCACTGGAACAGGCTGCCCAGGGAGGTTGTGGAATCCCCCTCCCTTGGAAGTGTTCAAGGCCTTGAGCAACCTGGGCTAGTCAGAGGTGTGCTTGCCCATGGCAGGGGGTTGGAACTGGATGATCTTTAAGGTTCCCTTCCCACCCCACCCATCCTACAACTCTATGAATCAAACACAAAGAGTCTTAAGGAAGAAGCACCAGAGCTGTAAGCTCCTACCCCAAAGAAAGATCTAATGGCAGTTTTCTCTTAGACTCCCCAGAAGGGTACATTCCAAACCAGCTAACAGAATCAGAAGGCTGTGAACCTAGGGCCTGAGCAATTACAGAGCCAAATCAGTAGGGCTTCACTGGAACCAAGCAGTTACTGTTGGTATGATCCAGCTGCTTGATGCTATCTTGGAGCCATTACAGGAACTATGTTCAGGAACTTCATGTGGAAAACAAAGAAGGAACAACAGAAGCCAAGTTCTGTCACTGGCAGTACTCCATCCAGTCATTTCTCACCCATATTGCTGGAGCAGCTGGGAGCAGCAGGAGCTACACAGCCACAACAAAAGATGGGCCCCAACCCAAGAGGAACTGTAAGGAAGCACAGAGGACCACATGCAGATGGTCAAGGGGGACTGAGAAACAGCAGCAGTGCACCAGTCCTCACCATCATTGGGGTTTTTTTTTGGTGGGCAAGAGAGTTTGGAGGTGGAATGTGAAGGAGCAAGGCAAACATGGGAGAAAGCACACCAGTGCTTATTATAAACTGGAACATATGGGCAAATGAAGTCATCTTCTGAACTGATGAGAAACAATGATGCTGAGAGGCAAAGTCAGATGTCAGACAAGTGGCAGGCATCTGCCAGCTTGTGGAGCTGGGCCCCACTCACACTCTGAATGCCAGCCTGCTGCTCTTGACAGCACAATAGACAGGGCTTGGCACCCTGCCTCCATGCCACACCAAGCAAGGCAAGGGGAGCTGAAGGCCCTGAAAACTGAAGTAACTTCAGCAGGTGTAAGGTTGGGAGATTCTGCTTGAGGATCTTTTTTGATTCTAGGAGTTTTGAATTTGCTGTTTTACACATCAGTCTTCCTGGCTTTAGTCTTAAACCTGACCAGCTTGACTAACTGGATGGAGAAAGGAGCAGAGTTAAAGTTCACAGTGCTATGAATTACTGAGTGAGTGACAGTCCTCCTCTGCAGCTGATTTCCTAGAGCCAGAACCTTTCACCAGGACAATGGCAGATCCCTGCTGCAAAGCCTCTCCTCGTGACTGGCAGGAGGCACCATCATGACCACCACACCTACAGGATGCTCATTGTCAGGTGAATTATTGCTGCCTGCTCCCCAGAGGAAGGCACTCACATACCTGCCAGATGGAACTGACAGCTGGCAACTCGAAGATCCACAAAGACCTTCTGCAAACAGGCTCTGAGCAAACACACCTATTCCAGCTCCCAGTTCCCATTCTGGTCACATCAAACACTTCTGCCTCCCACTCCCTGCCTTGAATGCCTCTTGAGCTTGCCTTTGTTCCTGCCCAGACTGCTCTGTACACACACTCAGTGGGTAACACACCCACAGCAGTGCGCCCAGGTGGCCAGCAGCATCCTGGCTCGGATCAAAAACAGTGTGGCCAGCAGTAGAGCAGGGATCAGCCCCCTGAACTCAGCACTGGTGAGGCCACACTTCAAGTAATGAGTTTTGGGCTGCAGGACCTCCAGAGAAGGGCAACAAAGCTGGTGAAGGGTCTTGAGGATGTCTTGTGAGGAGCAGCTGAGGGAACTGGGGTTGTTTAGCCTGGAGGACAGGCTGAAGGGAGACCTCATTGCTCTCTACAGCTCCCCCAAAGGAGGTTGGACCCAAGTGGGGGTTGGTATCTTCTCCCAAGGAACAAGACAAGAGGAAAAAGACCTCAAGTTGCACTAGGGGGGGTTGATTGGAGATGAGGAACAATTTCTTCCCCCAGGCTCTGGAGCAGGCTGCCCAGGGCAGTGGTTGAGCTATTCTATGATTTATTTGTCCTGTTTTTTCTGGCTCTGTTTTCCTGCCTCTTTTTCTTCCCTTTCTTTTTCTGCCTCCTTTGCCTCCTACAAAAAAATCCCAAATATATTTATCTTCTCATGGATTACTGTGTACCCTCAAAACAAGAGCTCTAAACTAACTGAGCAGATGACACACTGACAAGCCATTCCCATGTGCATTCATCTACCCACAGTGTGTGCTTTTCTCTCCATCATCTTTCCCCAAATGGCATTTTATAGGTTTGCATCAATC
This sequence comes from Colaptes auratus, assembly GCA_015227895.2. NCBI lineage: Eukaryota > Metazoa > Chordata > Aves > Piciformes > Picidae > Colaptes > Colaptes auratus. Next base: position 10,091,051 of record JAAWVA010000034.1, on the reverse strand, counting down.
TTCTTTACATTTCAGATCAGAAGGGATCATCAGAGCCGCTGCTGCAACAGCCACCCTGGCAAATTTAAATCAAATGAAGCACTACTGTCATACAATCACAGAATTGTCAGGGCTGGAAGGGACCACAAGGATCATCCAGTTCCATCCCCCTTGCCATGGGCAGGGACACCTCAACACTACAGCAGGTTGCTCACAGCCACATCCAGCCTGGCTGCAAAAACCTCCAGCCATGAGGCTTCCACCACCTCCCTGGGCAACCTGTGCCAGGCTCTCACCACCCTGGAACAATTGGGGAACAATTTCTCCCTAACACCCAATCTGAATCTACCCATTTCTAGTTTTCTCCCCCCAGTACTATCACTCCCTGACACCCTCAAAAGGCCCTGCTCAGCTTTCTTGTAGCCCCCTTAAGATACAGATAGAAGCTGCTCTGCTGGGGGACTCAGGTTGATTTTTAGGTGATGGTAGAAACATCCTCAAGGTTTAGTTTTTCAGTTGTTTAGGTGGGTTGTATTGTATTGTATTGTATTGTATTGAGGTGGGTTGGATTGGTTGATAGGTTGGACGTGATGATCTTGAGGGTCTCTTCCAACCTGGTGTATTGTATTGTATTGTATTGTATTGTAAGGATCATCCAGGGGGCTGCCACGGGCAGGGACACCTCACACTAGAGCAGGATGCTCAGAGCCACATCCAGCCTGGCCTTAAAACCAAGGGACAAGATTCAGTCACAGACTGCACTGGGTTGGAAGGGACCCTCAAAGGTCATCTTGTCCAACAGGCAAGTATTCCGAGCCTCAACAGCTCGTTTGAGAACTGATGGGACCTGCTTCGAGCTCTTACACGACGGCTGGAGAGGGCCTTTCTGGAAGGCCTAAGGAGCTACTGCCCATCCCTCTGGCACTGAACTGGATGCATCAGCAGAGCCTGCACAGGGCAGAGCCGGGCTGGAGAAGCAGGGCAGGATGGTTTCAGCAGTTTCTGTTGGAACAGCCAAGTCCCCTTGAGCCGCCTTTATTCTCCCTGCTCTGCTCTCGGCTTGCTGGGGCCCCTCACGACAGCGCACCCCGAGGGCGCGGCCTCGTCTGCCAGCACCCCCAGCGGCTCCTCCTCGGCCACCGGCTCGGCTCCTGCCTCAGGCCCCCTCCCCTGCGAGCAGGCAACGGAGCGAGGCGGTGGCAGCGGAGAGGGGAAGGGTGGCGGCCGCTGGCGAAGGGCCCAAACCCGCGGCGGCGAAGCGACCCCCTAGTGTAGTTGATCGGACGGGGCTGAGTGGTGGGTTGGGCTGGGTGAGCTCGGAGGTCTCCTCCAGCCCGGCTGCTTCTATGGCTCCAGGACCCCACCGCCCAACCCTCGCGAGAGGCCTCCGCGCGCCCCCGCGCTGCCACGTTCAAAGGCGCCGGCGGCGGGGAAAGCGCCGGGTGCGCGCACCGGGAACCCCCCGCCCCCTTTCGCATCACCCACCAATGAGAGGCGAGAGCCACCCCACCTCCGAGCGCCCAGCGCCCCGCGATTGGCTGGCGGCGGGCGGGACTTGCGCCGCTGCGGCCGCGGGGCGCCACCGCATGCGGGGTTCAGGTGGTGGCGGCGGCGGGTCCCGGGCTCGTTCTCGCCGCGGCTCCGCCCCGTCACCGCCGAGCGCGCAGCCGCCGCCCCCCCCTCCTTCGTCGCCTCCTCCTCCTCCTCCCCCTCCTCTTTGCCTGACAGGAGTGCCATGGCCTCACGCAAGAGCTCCCGAGGCACTGGTGGCAGTCCCAGCCCCAGCTCCAAGAGAGGTGAGCGGCGGTGGGAGCGGAGCCGCAGCGGAGGGATAAAGGGCGGGGGGCTCCTCGGGGCGCGGGAGGCGTCGGTGGGGCGATCATGGGCCCCATGTCGCCGCACACCGGGCGAAGCGAAGGGCGGTTGTTCCGTTCTATCCCGGGGGAGCAGCTTCCGCCGCGTCCCCCTCCCATTCTGCCGGGCTGCGCTCCTCCGGCACCGCGGGAGCCGGGCAGGGGGGCAGGGATGGATGACCCAGGTCTGAACCTCCAGTTTCCGCCCTTCCCCTTCCTGGGATTCACGTGGAGGAGAAGCTTGCGTGGCCGGGCCTAGGAGATGGAGAGACCCAGGATGGAGGTTGTCCAGAGAGGGCAAGGGAGCTGGTGAAGGGTCTGGAGAGCAGGGCTGGGGAGGAACAGCTGAGGGGCCTGGGGCTGTTCAGTCCGGAGAAGAGGCACCCTGAAAGGCGGCTGGAGCCAGGTGGGGGTCGGGCTCTTCCAAGAAGCAAGAGACAGGACGACAGAAGACGACCTCAGGTTGCACCAGGGGAGGTCTAGGTTGGATCCTAGAAAAAGAAAATTTCTTCCCTAAAAGAGTTGCCAAGTTCTGGAACAGGCTGCCCAGGGCGGTGGTGGAGCCCCCATCCCTGGGTGTGTGGGGGTTTAAACCTGGGGAGGTGTGGTGCTGAGGGACCTGGGTTAGTGATGACCTAGCAGTGCTGAGTTAAGGGTTTGACTCCACGATTTTAAGAGTTTCTTCCAATTCAAACAATTCTGTGATTCCATAAGCTCCCCCTAAGGATTGAGGTGAGTGACATTCAGGTCATCTTCCCAGGGCAGGTTTCAGCATCTTGTAGATATCCTGGGAAAGTGCTCTCAGAGCTGAAAAGCTCTGGAAGCCATGGGCAGAACTGAGATGCCCTATATTTGGTGCTAATGAAGTCATTGCTCCTGTGTTCTGACCTGTTTATCAACTCTGATCTAAAGCTATTATATTTGCTGTAGGTGGAGCATCCAGGCTGATGGTTGCTGTGGGTATGGAAGCAGGGAGGAATAGTCTTGGCAAAAATGGATGGGTTTTTGAGACAGCCATTCCCCACCCCCAACACAGAGCACCTTAGCAAACCTGGCTGTTCATAAACAACTCTGTGTGTGGGCAGATAAGGTAGAGAAAGCTTTTGTGCAAGTAGCACTTCTAAGCATTGCAAAACATGCTTCCAAGAGGAAAGCAATACATTCTTCTGGAGCCCCTCTGCACCCCTACACACTGCAGTCAAGAAAGGAAGTGTTGTCATCAGAGATTGAATCTTCTCTCCTTTTAACTTCTTTGGTTTTGAGCTTGACATGCACAGAGCTCCAGTGATGAAATGTGCTGGCAACACTGAAGTGGTATCCATTGCTCATCTTGGAGCATGGCAATAACGTGGAGAACACTGGTAATGAAAGGGTGAGCCCTGTCGGATTAGTTTGCCTGTCACATGATGAATTAAGAGAGGGATTTCAAATATACTTAAGCATAACAGGGTTTAGAGATGATACTGCAGTGCTCAGAGAAGTGGTGTTGGCTTTTTTCCTAGTTTCTTTTAAATCCTCCTTTTTCCATTGCTATGTAGAGTCTATATTGGACTTCTGTCTTGGGCTGGAGGTGCTCTGATCATCATCATCAGGCAGTATTAAGCCTACTAAGTATGATGATGGATGAAGAGCCTTCCTCCTTGATGTAATTTTGAACACTAGACATGGTTCTGTTGGTGTTTTGAAAACCACTTGAAGGATTTGTCAAGGTTTAAACCCATGAATTTATCAGGAACCCAAACGTCTTCCTAAATCAGAGAGTGTTCTGTGGGGTTTTATTTTCACTCTGAGTAAAATCTCATCTCTGTGTACCAGAAGATTTCTGCTTTGTGTCATTGCACTGGGGACTCTGTTTACTGTTATCTGAGGGGGTGAAGCAATATGAGTAATGTGTTAGGCACTCTGCTAAGATGTAAGCTCTTAAATTGTTGTGTTAGTTTCAGCAGCTCCTAGTTAGAATCCCTTGGACAACAGTAGGAATTACAGCATGAGGCTGATGCTGTTTCCATAGTTGCAGCTGCAGGAGGAGGTAATGGATGATTACTCCTGGGGGAATAAAAGCTTGGAGCAGAGTCTTCAGAGCAGCCAGCAAAGCCTTCCACAGTTCAAGGGGAGGTAGATTTGAGATGGCTTTGAGGTATGGAAACCTCAAGTCTGAGGCAGTTGTTGGTAATGTAGTATTCACTTTCACAGCAGTTCATAGCAGAGGATGTGGCTTCATGCCAAGGCATTGCTCATAGGTCTGAAACCACTGAGATTGACAGCACATCTGAAAGTCTGTGAGCTGAAGGCATGGCCTGCATCTGGAGGGAGTCATCTGCTTTTGGGTTTCCACTTCAGAAACTATTGACAGTAGTCTTAGCAGCAGCTTCGGTCGGAAGTAGTCCTAGCTGGAGTTGGTGTCGCTGTTTTCAGAGTCATCGAAGTGCCAGATGTGGAGCTAAGCATTTCTCAGCACATCTTTCAGTTTCAGAAGCTGTGAAATCAGTCCTAACAACCCCCCCAATCTTTGTATTTAAGCTTGCTGCTGCTGCTGCTGGACACCTCCTTGAAAGTGATATCCACAGAACTGTGCGGAGGTGCCGGCGACGTCATGGGGAGAGCAGAAGCAAAAAACTGGGTCAAAAATAGGCAGTTTGGGGATGCTTGGAGAGGGAAACATCTGTTTGTTATTATCTTTGCTGGAAAAGTTTGGCTTCTTGTCACTAGCCTCCAGAATCCATTGTAAAAACTGGCCTCAGTCTTCAACAAGCCAGATGCAGTAACAGATACCTACTGGAATGCTACTTGAAAGCCTCATTAGATGAGGACCAGTTGTGGTAGAGGAGCAAGTGCATGTTACCTGGCCAGGAATTAACTCCCCCAGATTTAATGAGACAGGAAATTTGGAAGTGCCTTGGCCATTAGCAGGTGGTGGAGGAGAATCCTTCCAGCAGGAGTGGGATCAGCTCACCCAGCTACTTCTCCAGTGGCTTGTTTTGTAAGCAGTGCTTCATAGTGGGAGTAAGAGTGAAGATTGTTGTGGTGCTGTGGGGGTGTCTTTGGTCTTATAGTAAGCAAGGACTTACTTCAATACAACTCTCCCTGCAGCAATGGCTGGCTGTTATCTTTGTGTTTCTAATGGCCAGGGGGAGAGCACTGCTCCAGCAAGTAGGCACCATACGGACCCCAGGTTTCTAACACAAGCTGACAGACCCCAAATCTTACCTCTGCTGGTTCTGAGGCTGTGCTGTCAGCACACAGGTTAAAGTCCAAGAAGTCTATTGTTGCTTTGAGAAATTTCCAGGCTGATAGAGGTTATCTTCTGACATCCCCTACTTCTTTCTGCCAGCTCCTAGAAGATGTTTGATCTGGTTTAACCATGTAGTTTCCTTACACCCAGATGCAAAAGTTCTAACTCCTTTTACTCATCCTTTGGACCTTCTAAACTTCTTTCATCTAATCCTTCCAATGATTACAAGGACAAGGGGGGAATGGTATGAAGCTGAGGGAGAGCAGGGTTAGATTGGATCTTAGGAAGCAGCTCTTCAGTACCAGGGTGGTGAGACAAGTGGAATGGGTTGCCCAGGGAGGTGGCAGCAGATAGCATCCATAAGGTTGGAAGAGACCTCAAAGATGATCTCTTGAGATTCCTTCCAACCTAAGCCATTCCAATGACATAGCTAACTGGGATTGCATAGTTTCATTTCAAAGAATGAATTGCTCATGACAGTGACAGAGTATCAAAATGATGACTCTGTGTGTGTGCTTCTTCCCTAAATCATTAGGAAACCCTAAAATGTGCTAGTAAAAATAGCAAACCCACCAAAAGCCAGGCAGCCTCTTGCGTGACTCATCCGTGTCTGCCTTGTGGCTTGCTCGGGGTGGCCTTTCTGCAGAACACTTTAACATCTTGGTTTCTATCAGCAGGACTAGGGCAGGGTACTGCTGAGGTCCTTCAGACATGAAGGAGCCCTGCACAGGACATCTGCAAGGATGTCTGTGTTCATTCCCTTTATGAGCATTTCATGAAGGGTTTAAATGGTGCATAAGAAGTAACCTTTTCCATAGCCTCCTGAGGAGAGAGCTTGGGTAAAATGCCAGGTTGAGGACCTAAAGTGTCACTAATCATCTCAGGAGACAGAAAGTTGGAACAGTGGTGGATTCACCCCCCCTGGAGGTGTTTACATGACACACAGGTGTGGTGCTGAGGGATGTGGTTAAGCAGCAGACTTGGCAGAGCTAGATGATGGTTGGACTTGATGATCTGGAAGTGCTTTTCCAACCAAAACCATTCTGTGTTTGAGAACACACAGGACAATTCCCCAGCCAGGTGATAGCTACTCCAGGGAGGTTTATCCCATTGAGGGATTAAGGAGTTGATGTATTTTCAGAGTTCAGTGCTCTGGGTCTGCAGTTGAATCCAGTCTGAGGTTGCTCTTCAGGCTTCCTCTTCTTAATTCCCCTTCTCTGTAGCAGACCCAGTTGCTGTGCAGGTGAACACCACAGGGAAATGATAAGCCAGAAGCTGACTCTGCTTTGTTCCCCAGACTGGCTCTGCACAGATTGATGGAAAGTCATTTGGATGAAAGGACAGAGGTGACACAGTGCTTGGGCATTAAGGTTGAATCTAGAGCCTCATGTAAAGGTGGTGAGACACTGAACAGGTTGCTCAGGGAGGTTGTGGCTGTCTCCTCCCTGAAGGTGTTCAAGGTCAGGTTGGATGAAGCCTTGAGCAAGCTGGGCTGGTGGGAGGTGTCCCATGGCGGGGGGGGGGTGGAACTGGACGATCTCTAAGGTCCCTTCCAACCCAACCCATTGTGTGATTCTGTGTTTGATCCTGGAGCTGTGGTGTGAACACAGAGGGTGAATGGTTGGGTTGGATGTGTAAGGGCTGCAGTGAAGACTTCCTAGCAGTAGAAGGCGTGGATGTTAAGATGGTTTCGAATTACAGAGTGCCTAAAGAGCTGAGGTTTTCATGTTGCTCTTTCTTTAAACTGAAACCTCCCTTGCTGTATGAAACGAGTGGAAGTTGCTTTTCAGCTGGACCTTTCTGAAGCACCTTGAAAGACGTCAGAAGCATTCCTGCGCTAATTCCTCTGTTGACTTCTTCATTGTAGAGAACTTGAGCAAGGAAGTTCTGACTTGCCCTGAGTGGTTCTTCCCTGATGGAGATCACAAGCTGGTAACCTGTGTGACTGCCTGCAGCAGGCTTTTCTCCTAACTGCATCCTAGGGGCTCACTCTTTGCACGGGAGGAGCTGTGCTTTGAAGTGGAAATGATAACCCTGTAAACGTGCTGGAAATGAAGTATGCAGATGAGCATCCACTGAGGCTGAACAGGCTGTAGTGTATGCTCCAGCCCTGGCAGAGCTCCTGAAGTGAAACAGATTTAAGTCTCTCTCATCTGGAGTTGCACTGTTACTATGCATGGGCTTAACTTCCTGTAACAAATGCTACTACTGAGTTGTTTGTGTGAAGATTTCGTAGCTAAGGGTGCTGTAACTACTGAGTGGCAGTGTTGTTCTTGCACAGTTTTGCTTCCTGAGGTCCTGTTTGATTCTAATCAATGAATTACTAATACAACATTTCCCACCTGCTACACTTGGGGTTTTTTTCCTTAGGGTTGGGTTGGTTTGGAGTTTGTTTTAGTGTTAACTAAAACCTCATCATTTGTAACTGTGGCACTGCTCCCTCCTGTTGGTAACAGCTGTGTCTTTTGGAGCAAGAAAGTTGTCAGAAGAGCAATAATTTTGCAACTGAGATCTCCTAGCAACATACTTTCAACAATCATTTAGGAGACTGTAGGTATAAGAGACCTAAAGACTCTGTGGAGCTCTGTAGGAGCTGCAGATGCATTGCTCCTCTCTCAACTAGCACCTAAATAAATTGATTTAGACTTCAAACTTTGGTGAGTTTTAGGCATTGAATAAAGGATTTTATAATGGTTTTGGGGTTTTGTTGTTTTTTCCTCCTCCACCCCACCCCGTGAGCAGACACTTGTGCCTAGCAGAGCTGTAGGCACTTGCATGGCAACCAGAGTGGTATTTGCTTTATTTGAAACTCCCTCAGACCATGAGAAGTGTTCCAGGCCAGGTTGGATGAGGCCTTGAGCAACTTGGTCTGGCAGGAGGTGTCCCTGCCCATGGCAGGGGATTGGAAGTGGATGAACTGGGGTTGGAGTGGCTGGAGAGCTGCCAAACAGAAAGGGACCTGGGGGTGCTGATTGAGAGCTGGCTGAACATGAGCCTGCAGTGTGCCCAGGTGGCCAAGAAGGCCAATGGCATCCTGGCCTGCATCAAGAAGAGTGTGGCCAGCAGGAGCAGGGAAGACATTGTGCCCCTGTGCTCAGCACTGGTTAGGCCACACCTTGAGTGCTGTGTCCAGTTCTGGGCTCCTCAGTTTAAGAAGGACATTGAGAGACTTGAAGGTGTCCAGAGAAGGGCAAGAAAGCTGGGGAGGGGTCTGGAGCACAGCCCTGTGAGGAGAGGCTGAGGGAGCTGGGCTTGCTCAGCCTGGAGAAGAGGAGGCTCAGGGGAGACCTTCTTGCTCTCTGCAACTCCCTGAAGGGAGGTTGTAGCCAGGTGGGGGTTGGTCTCTTCTCCCAGGCAGGCAGCACCAGAACAAGAGGACACAGTCTCCAGCTGTGCCAGGGGAGGTTTAGGCTGGAGGTGAGGAGAAAGTTCTTCCCAGAGAGAGTTGTTGGCCCTTGGAATGTGCTGCCCAGGGAGGTGGTGGAGTCACCACCCCTGGTGGTATTCAAGAGGGGATTGGATGTGGCACTTGGAGCCATGGTTTAGTAGTCAGGGGGTGTTGGGTGACAGGTTGGACTTGATGATCTTTGAGGTCTCTTCCAACCTTGGTGATTCTGTGATCTTTAAGGTTCCTTCCAGCCCAAACCTCTCCCTGATCCTGTGATGAGAAGAGCTGAAAGATCTGAAACATCAGAGGGTTTGTTTTCTTCTTCCTTTTTGTATGTGGGGCTTCATTAGGACTTGCTGCTAAAACAAATTGATGTGACCCACATTACAGGGTAGGAAAGTAGAACAAGGAGGGGAAAAAACCACCTAAAATTAATGCCAGCAGCTCTGCACAGATGAGGAGTTTGAACCTTATGTAAGAGAAACTTCTTTTAAAGGTCACCACCAGCAAAATTTGCATGTTCTGGGCTTAAGTATTTCTTGTATTTCCTCTCCACACTTAACCTTTCCTGAGCTCTGCCCTGTCCCAACTACAACCAAATACTGAATTAACCCAGGAGTTGTGTAGGGATTATTGGCTGCATGAAATCATTCAGATACAGAACAGGTAGATTGTGTCACTTCAGATCTGATTGTCCAACTGTTCTTTGGAGGGAGCTGGTTAAGCAAAATAGCAGCAGGATAGTGTAAGTCATCCTGGCCAGGAAGGCAAATGGTCTTCTGGGGAGTGTTGAGAAGAGTGCAGCCAGCAGGTTGAGGGAGGTTCTTCTCCCTTTCTACCCTTCTGGACCCCTTCTGGGTCGAGTTCTGGGCTCCCCAGTGCAAGAGACAGGGAATTACTGGAAAGACTCCAGAGTAGGCTTACAAAGATGCTGAGGGGCCTGGAGCATCTCTGTGAGGAGCAAAGGCTGAGAGCCCTGGGGCTGAGGGCCTGGAGTAAAGCAGCCCCAGAGGGATCTGAGCAGTGCTCAGCGCCAGCTAAAGGGTGGGTGGCAAGAGGCTGGGGTCAGACTCTGCTCAGTAGTACCCAGGGACAGGACAAGGGGCAGCAGGCACAAACTGGAGCCCAGGATGTTCTCAAGCTGTGCCAGGGGAGGTTTAGGCTGGATGTTAGGAAGAAATTCTTCCCAGCAAGAGAGATTGGCCATTGGGATGTGCTGCCCAGAGAGGTGGTGGAGTCACCATCACTGCAGGTGTTTAGGAAGAGACTGGATGAGGCCCTTGGTGCCATGGTTTAGTTGATCAGATGGCGTTGGGTGATAGGTTGGACTTGGTGATCTCAAAGGTCTTTTCCAACCTGGTTAATTCTATTCTAATTCTGTTCTAAAGAACTCCACAGTGAGAAACTGTTGACAAAAACGTTCATCTGAGCAAGCAGAAAGCACAACCCAGCCCACAGCTGGGACAAACCAGGCTGGCTTTTGCAGGCGCCCATCCTTCTGGGCTGCATGGGAGAGGAGCAGGTGCAGCTGCAGGGTTTTCTTTGCACAGTTATCTGTGCATTCAGTGTTTAGCTCCTCTGGCTTCAGCAGCCACCATCTGACAGAGAGCACTCCAGAGGAGAGCTGTTCACAGCGGCAGCTCTGCTGGTGGCAAGCAGCTGCTCTCTCCACAGCGCGCTGCGCCGGCGCTGGGAGCAGCCTTCACTGCTGTGCTGTGCTTAGGGAAAATGCCTTTGCCATCTTGCCAAGCTGAGCAGCCTCCCAGGACACAGATTCCCATTAAGTTGCTTTCTGTCCTTAATCTGGGACTGCTTTTCTCTCAGAGATCAAAAGCTGCTGGGTTGTTTCTTTGGGTTTTGCCTCTTTCTTTTCTTTCCCCAAACCCCCACCACAGCAGTCTTTTTCGTGAGGCTTCTTTGGAGAGTGGATCGCTCCCAAGTACATTTTCTGATTTGTGATGTGTGTGTGTCAAGAGTCAGGGCTGGGCTGGCCACCAGAGGAGTGCCAGAGGCTCTCCCTGAGCCCCTCTGCCTTCCCAAAGGGAAGAAGGGAGAGAGCCTGTTGGGGTGGGAAAGAAACCAAACTGTCTGGGATAGAAAAGAAGAACACTGCCATGGAGCAGAGACACAAACCAGTGTGGAGCCCAAGCTCTGATGGCAATGAGGGCACCATTGGCACCACTGCTGCTGGGGACATGCACAGGGCAAGTCCCAGACTGGACTCCATGGCAGATGGGAACTGGATTCAGGAACATAGGGATCATGGTGGAAGGCAGAAGGGAGAGAGCCCACCTGGGACATCAGCCAGGGAAGAAGAGGCTTGACCCTGCTCATCCCTCAGCTCTCTCCTGAAGATGCCATCCATGGGCTGCAGTCCCTTGCTGGGCACTTGAGGGTCTTCTGTCCTGGCTGCTCCTCCCCACAGCTGCCACCTCTGCCTTGCTGCCCCCCAAGGTGTGGCACAAACTGTGGCAGCGTCCTTGGTGTGCAGAGGAGCAACCTCTGCCTCAGGCAGAGGCTTTGTGCAGCCCAGCCCTTGGCAGGAGCTGTCCCCATCAGCTTCTGCCTGCTAGCAGCAGCCCCTGGCTGGGCAAAGCTGCCCTGAACTTCATAGAGTGCCTGAGTGAGCAGAGGCTGAGCTGGGGAGGGACAGCAGTGAGCAGACTCAGTTCTGGTCTGGCTCCCAGCAGGACCAGTGCCTGGTGCAGCTCTCCAGGGATGCAGGCTTTGCCCTGGCAAAGCAGTTGGTAGCCCTCCTTTGGGTGTGCTAGGAGCAAACGTGAGGTGTGCCAGGAGAACAGTTCTGACCTGCAAATTCTTGGGCAAGAATGTGCGCGGCTGGCTTCAAGGAGCTCTTTTGGAAGCCTCCAAACTCCGTCTGAGAAATTAGCTGACTTTTCTTCTTAAAATAGCTGGTGAGTGGCGCAGGAGCAGCCTGTGCAGGCTCCTCGGGAAGCCTGGCAGAGGAATGCCAACATGGAGAAACTTTGCTGGGTGAGGGCCAAGCTCCCAAATGCAAGCAGGCAAGCCCTGCGTCCAGACTTGCGCCCCAGCTTGCGCCGCTGGCTTTAATGTCCTTAGAGCTCGGGCGCTGGAGCATAAACTGCAGCAGAAATACTCCAGCACAGCCTGCTCCATTTCACTTGCTGCTGCCTTTGGAGGATTAAGGGGAGGGGAAGGGATCAGCTACCCAGGATGCCGTGTGAGGAGGAGTGAGTGAACGTGCTTGTCGTCAGAACTGGGTTGCCACATGAGTTCTGCAAAGCCTTTGGCTCCTGAGGATAGCTGCTCCCAAAATAGATTTGGAAGAGAAGTTGCTCCTGGGTCCAGTTTCGGGTTCCAGCTGAGCTGGCTTTAGGAAACCTGTTTGCTCCCGCTGCAGGACTACAGCAAGGATAAATCCTTTTTCACTCTGCCTTCAGCCTTCATTTTTGGAGATCCCAAGGCTCTCTCCGTGTCTGGAAGCGGAGCGCCGATGTTATGGCTGACGACACAGGTACCCTGCTCACCTCCTGGGGAGCGGGAGGGAAATGCGTGGCTGCAAGTCCTTGCCTAGCTCTGATTTTATAACCAGCCAGACAAGGGGCTCAGTGTGGTGTGTTGGGTGTTTTCTAGCCAGCTTGCTGTTCCAGGCTGCCTGTGTGTGGTTAAATGTTCTCTGGAGTAGGGGTTTGTCATGTCTGTGCTTAATGGTAACTTGATTTTCGCCAAGGAGCGCAGCTGTTGCAGTCAGAGATGTTTCCTCTTCCATGTTGGACTTCAAATTGTATTTGGGGTCATGTAAAATTGCTAGTAGCCTCCACTCTAAGCTGAAGGAAAAAAGGTTTTGATATGGTTTTTACCTAATCATGACCTTAATGTGGGGTGGGGGAGGTGTGGGGCGTTTAAGGATTCACCACTGAGGAACAGAGCCTGCTTTAAGGCTCTCTGATGTCTGCAGAAAGACATCTGGTGATGTGAGCAGGGGCTTACCAGATATGGCAAGTGACCTACTTCTGCAGCATGGGCAGGGAAAGGGCTTGAATTGAGAATTAACTCTTGGCAATGAGCTCTGAGGCAGCCTCAGCCCTTGCAGTGCTCTGTTCTGACCCTGTGTGTAGGGTGAGCTGCGCAGCTTGCAGCTGACGGTTGTGTTGCACAACTTCCATTTGTCTCCTGCCTGCTGTGGTTGGATTCTTAGCAGAACTTTTCAAGGGTTTAGGGAATGTTCCTGTAAGATGGGAAACTAAGGAGTTAAAACATGCCATGTTCTGAGTGATACTTTGGTAGCAGAATCTGATTGTTACACCTTAGGAAGTTCTTCCCCAGGAGGGTGGTGAGAGACTGGCACAGGTTGCCCAGGGAGGTGGTGGAAGCCTCATCCCTGGAGGGGTTTAAGGCCAGGCTGGATGTGGCTGTGAGCAACCTGCTGCAGTGTGAGGTGTCCCTGCCCAGGGCAGGGGGGTTGGAACTGGCTGATCCTTGAGGTCCCTGACAATTCTCTGATTGCTGAGGGATATGCATGAAATAGCCTTTTGAGCTGGGGAAAAAAAGATGATCAGCTGTGCTTGATTACTTAAGTTATATTTCCCCCCATTGTCTTGGTATTAGAATAAGTAAAACTCCTTTCTTGAGAGGCAGTTAGCAGTGAGCAGTAGAAAATGAGTGAGGTAAACGAGTAAGTGTGGACTAGAGGATCTCCAGAGGTCCCTTCTCTCATTCCATGTTTCCTGTTGTTCTGTGAAATACTCTTTCCTGTTTGCCTCTTCTAATACCTACTTTGCTCTAGAGAAGGGTGCAATCTGAACTCATTTAAAGTGTTTTTAGCCTCAGGGTTTCATTTCAAATGCACACAGAGCTTCCCTGGCACGCTGGAGCACAGGAGTAGCAAAGTTCTGCTGTTCCATAGTACGATTTTTGCCTTTCAGAGTATTGACTTTGCCACCTCAATGGCATTTTAGCAGTTGATGCTTTTTCTGCATGTGCTGGCACAGGCTGTCTTTGTCTCTGGTTTTGAGCTACCTCTCCATCTTTCCCACAGCAGAGGTGTTGTGATGAGTTGTGAGGCTGGACCTTGCCATTGGAACCAGGGGATCTGCGCAGCCCCTGCCTGATGTCAGGCTGAGCTGGCTCGGTGTCTCTCTGACTGTTGCCCATGCCAAGGCAATGGGCAATATTTGAGAAGAGTATAGAAAAGACTATAGAAAAGAACCTAAAGAGTTGGTGTTTGGTCTCTGTATCTTAATAAAAGGCTGGTTTTTTAATCAGTAAGAGCTGACACGAGTCACTTATCTGCGTGTGCTGGCTGCATCCAGAGCAGGGAGAGCAGCAGCGCAGGGAGGGGATTCTGCCCCTCTGCTCTGCTCAGACCCCACCTGCAGCACTGCCTCCAGTCCTGGGGGGCCCAGCAGAAGAGGGACCTGGAGCTGCTGGAGTGGGTCCAGAGGAGGCCACAGGGGTGATGAGAGGGCTGCAGAACCTCCCCTGTGGGGACAGGCTGAGAGAGTTGGAGCTGTTCAGCCTGGAGAGGAGAAGGCTCCAAGGGAGACCTTAGAGCAGCCTTGCAGTACCTGAAGAGAGCTCCAGGAGAGCTGGGGAGGGACTTTTGACAAAGGTTTGGGTGTGACAGGACAAGGAGCAAGGGAATCTATGAATCTTTTACTTGTGTGTTCCATTTGACTGAAGTCTAAAGGTATTAAGCACGTAGTCAGCCTCTCCTTGTTTCAGGGCAACAGGGAAGATATTTAGTTGGCAGTGTCTGAACTTGGAGTCCTACCCTTCCTATGGTTTAGATGTTTTGAGCCCTCTCAGGCTATTTGAATTTTCATGTGGATTCTATCAGCTCATTTCAACCAGCTTTGGAATTCGTCTTCCAGCCTGTTCCTGCTGGTCCTGTTGCCCTCTGGTGGCACTTTGAGGGCTGCTGGCACGAATGCAAAGCATCTCAAAAATGTTAAGCTCTGTGTAAACACACAGGGAAGGGGAGGAAGTGTGTGTGTTGGGGGGATTTCCAGCTGAGCTGTGAAGATGAGTGACATGTGGGGTTTGGGAGCTTTTGCTCAGATAACCACTGAGCTTCCCACCACGATTCACAGTGATGTGGCAAGTGACCACGGTGAAGCTGTTGGAATGAGTCTGGAGTAGGGCCACAAAGGTGATCCAAGGGCTGGAGCAGTGCTGCTGTGAGGATAGGCTGAGGGAGCTGGGGGTGTTCAGCCTGGAGAAGAGAAGACTCCAGGGAGACCTCAGTGCTGCCTTCCAGTACCTGAAGGGATCCTACTGGAAGGCTGCAGAGGGACTTTTCCTGAGGGTGTCTAAAAACAGGACAAGGGGAATGGTTTGAAGCTGAGGCAGAGCAGGGTTAGACTGGAACTGGGGAAGAAATTCTTCAGTATGGGGTGGTGAGACTCTGGGAGAGGTTGCCCAGGGGGGTAGTGGATGCCTCCTCTCTAGAGGTGTTCAAGGCCAGGCTGGATGAGGCCTTGAGCAGCTGAGTCTAGCTGAGAGGGGTCCCTGGGCATGGTTGGGAGGTTGGAGTCGATGATCTGTGAGGTCCCTTCCAACCTGAGCCCTTCTGTGGAGTTTAAAAAGGGAAGAACAAAATGTTGCTCCAATGTTTTGCATCCTCTGCAGTCCTGAAAAAGATGATGGATAATTATGTCCTCAGCCATCATTGCCTAATTCTTTCACCAATCCTTTTTTCATAATGTTTTTCTCTTTTCTGTTTTAACAGAGACTAAGCATGGAGGAAGCAGGAATGGCAAGAAAGATGGCTTCTCTGGAAGCTCATTTTTCACCTGGTTCATGGTAATTGCTTTGCTGGGAGTCTGGACATCAGTAGCAGTTGTCTGGTTTGAACTGGTAGATTATGAAGAAGTTCTAGGTAAGCATTTTAAAGCTTAATATGCTTCTAATGATTATTATCTGTATTAAAGGGAGGCCACTTTGAATTTCTAGAGAGCCCACTTGACTACAGCACTGTTTGCAATGAGCTACCTGATAAGAGCAAGCAATGCAGCTCACAAAGTGTATTTTAATGCTGAACTCTATCATGATAGACATGAGACAGAAATTATTCACAGTCAGTGTGGTGAGACAGGGGAACAGGTTGCCCAGGGAGGTTGTGGATGCCCCCTCCTTGGATCTGTTCAAGGCCAGGTTGGATGAGGCCTTGAGCAGCCTGGGCTGGTAGAAGGTGTCCCTGCTCATGGCCCTGGAAGTGGATGATGTTTAAGGTCCCTTCCAATCCAAACCACTGTATGGTTCTATGATGCTAAAATGAGATTCTCCTGTGGCTGAAAAAGGTTATTCAGATCCTGCATGCATTAGAGAGTGAGATCTCCCAGGGTGGATCTGGCTCTGTCTGTGACATGTTGGCTGGAGTTCATTTGAAATGTCAGCTAAATATGGCATTGATTTGACTAAAGCTCTCAGGTTGGGAGTGGCAGCTAATGCACTGCTCTGATGGCCTGGGGTGCCTGCACAGTCAGGACAGCTGACCACTCATGAGCTGATGGATGACCTCAATTTCAGTCCCTTAAAGGGGCTCCAGGAAAGCTGGGAAGGGATGTCTGACAACGGCTTGTAGTGACAGGGCAAGGGGCAAGGGATTGAAACTTGAGGAGGGCAGATTTAGAGTGGATATTAGGGAGAAATTCATTCCAGTGAGGGTGGGGAGACACTGGAAGGGGTTGCCCAGGGAGGCTGTGGCTGCCTCCTCCCTGGAGCTGTCCAAGGCCAGGCTGGATGAGGCCTTGAGCAAGATGGGCTGGTGGGAGGTGTCCCTGCCCATGGCAGAGGGTTGGAGCTGGATGACCTTTAGGGTCCCTTCCAACCCAACCCATTCTATAATGAGCTTAACAGTGCCAGCTGTACCTCAGCATGACCACATGAAGGTAGTGTTGAGGAGAGCATACCTGAAGGGGAGAAATTCCATGTCCCCAAACTGTCTGTCCAGGAGCAGAGCTGTTGTCCCTGGTGGTGCAGGATTCAAGGCACACTTTTGCCCTGTTTAGAAGCTTTACAGCTTTATACATGTATTGATCAATGGCTGTTGGTTTGGTTGGTTGTTTTTCTCCTCTGGACTGACTTGAAGAGCAGCTTCTGGTGTGCAAGGCTGTAGGGATGCAATTAATGGTCTCTATTTTTACCATGCATGCAGCCAAGGCCAAGGATTTCCGTTATAACTTGTCAGAGGTCCTACAAGGTAGGAGACTGGAGAAAGAACTTTGCTTTACACTCCCTTGGCTGAGCATTTTGGCTTTGGTTTTGGTTTGATTTGGTGTTTTGTTTTGGGTTTTTTTTAATGTATTTAATTCTTTAGGGAATTGGGTTTTTTTTTTCCTACTTAGCCATTTCTCCTCTGTCTCATTCTTCATGGTTTTGAAGATGATACAGTTCTGATTCCTAGAGGACCACCTTTATTCCACCAGTCTCTTGTGTTGAACCATCAATCAGTGAAGACCCTTTCTAATTGATTGCTTCCATACAGTGCTGATGGCCTCATTTTTTGTGTGTGTCTGTTCTGGACCCAAACCTGAGCTTGTGCTTCCTCACAACTGTTTTTCTAAGTACTGCATTCAGAACTGAAGTTTATTTTAATGGCAGCCCCAACTCCTGCTTTCATTTAGAGAACAGCAAATGCAAGGATAAACTGGCAAGCTGTAAGGGCTTGAAGTTCTGCTGCCAACTGTGCAGAGTTCTGCTGTGGTTAAAAGTTGTGTCAAGGCTTTATCAAAATTAATTAGGCAGCTCTCTGCTGCCTGGCTGATCCCAGGACACTTCTAAACCTGGATACCAGGGTTCTGTCCTAAAAATTCTTTGTGAGTGGAAACTGGGCTCTCCTTGTGCATGTTCTTGGGTCTGGTAGAGCTGCAGTTTCACAAATCAGTGAGAAGTGTGAGGCAGTAGGCACCAACAAAAGCATGAACAACTTGTTTTGTCTGCGCTGATGGAGGAGGCTCCAGCGAGGGAGACCTCAGAGCAGCCTTCTGGTATCTGCTGGAGAGGGACTTTGTACAAAGACATGGAGTGACAGGATGAGGGGTGATGGCTTCAAGCTGGAAGAAGCTGGATTTAGATTAGAGATGAGGAAGAAATTCCATCCCATAAGGGTGGTGAGACACTGGAACAGGTTGCCCAGAGATGTTGTGAAGGCTCCGAGCCTGGAGGTGTTCGAAGGCCCAAGGTTGGCTGAGACCTTAAGCAACTGGGCTGGTGGAAGGTGTCCCTGCCCATGGCAGAGGGTTGGAACTGGCTGATCTTTAAGGTCCCTTCCAATCCAAACCTGTCTGTGGGAGGGTTGGAATTGGCTGATCTTTAAGGTCCCTTCCAATCCAAACCTGTCTGTGAGAGGGTTGGAACTGGCTGATCTTTAAGGTCCCTTCCAATCCAAACCTTTCTGTGATCCTATTGATCTGTGATCCAGTTGATAAAAAGGTTCCTGACCTTCTTCCTAAGCTGACATTAAAATTTATGCACCTACCTTTTTTCCCCCTGAGACTTAGAATGTCAAGAATCATATAATTGGAAAGCAAAGGGTTGTTTGATTACTTCATGGTTTATTACTTCCCCTCAGACATACTGAATGTTGTTCCTGATGAGCTTAGATTTTATTCTGTGCAAAGCCTGTTGGCATAAAGCTCAGCAATTAATTACAGATTTGTTTACAGCCTGTGAGCACCAAAATAAATCTGTGGGAAAGCAAAAGACTAACTTGTGTCCAGCCTGGAGTCTAGGAAGTGCAGGAAGGAACTTAGAATATTCCTATTATTTTCCTGGAACTTTAAAATGTGGTGAAGAAGAGCAAGGGTGACACTGATAACAAATGAGCTGTGGCAGCCAGCCATTGCATGTTGAAAGCACTGCTGGAAACAAATAGCTGAATCCCTAATGCCCTCTTCTTCCTCTCTTTGCATTTTCAGGCAAGCTTGGGATATATGATGCTGATGGAGATGGAGATTTTGATGTGGAAGATGCTAAAGTATTGCTAGGCAAGTACAAACACAGCTGGAATGATCTGTGTAGTTGAGTTGGCACATCTGTGTTCTGGGTCTGTTTAATGTCAGAACAAGGTTCCTTTCTGAGGTGTGCTCCATCTGTGCTTTCTGAGATGGAGAACTTAGACATACCTGTGGTGAGGTTTTCCTTAATGCAAGTTGTAGGATTGTATCTGCAATTTGCAGCCTTCCAGTGCCTGAAGGGGGCCTAGGAGAAAGCCAGCAAGAGACTTTTTACAAGGGCTTGTAGTGACAGGATGAGGGGGAATGGATTGAAGCTTGAGGAAGGGAGATTTAGAGTGGATATTAAGAAGAAATTCTTTCCAGTGAGGGTGGGGAGACACTGGCACAAGTTGCCCAGGGAGGTTGTGGATGTCCCTTCCCTGGAGGTGTTCACAGCCAAGCTGGATGAGGCCTTGAGCAACCTGGGCTGGTGGGAAGTGTCCCTGCCCATGGCAGGGGGTTGGAACTGGGTGATGTTTAAGGTCCCTTCCAACCCAGCCCATTCTATGAATCTATGAATTCTCTGAGCTTGGAGCAGGTTGTGCTCTTTCTCCTCACAGAGGACTGTGCAATGGAATTCCTCACAGGGTGGATTTGAAGTGAGGTGGTTGCTGCTGTATGGGCTGTTGAAGATTGATCAGATGCAGGGTTTAAGGTGCTTCAAGACTTAGAACTTTGTTTCTGTTGAGGTGTTAAGCCAGGTTCATTTTCAGATGACTTCCACCAGGCCTTTTTACTTTGTAGGTGACTCTCTGTTTTGTGCTGTCTTTCCCCTCCTCTGAGTCTTCCACACATCTGCACCTTTTCTTTGTCCTTCAGACATCCTACCTGAGGTGGATTTTTCTTCTTGAGCATTGAGACACTGGTTTTAGGCTTTTGTTCCTTGTGGGCTGGGTGAATATTTTTCTGCTCACTATTTAGCTTCAAAAAATTCATTTCAATCACTAGATGTCCTTTGTGGTACTGCCCTTCTACCTACATCTTCCAGCAGTTCAAGCACCACCACCTGCAGCTTCACCATCAGGCATTGGAGAGAGGCTTCTTGAAGACCTGGTGTTAGAAAATGTGCTTTCCTTTAACTGATTTGTTCAAATGTGAGCCTGGAGGAGCACACAGACCTTGCAAATTATATAAACAGAATAATAACAACAACCCCCCCCCCAGCATAGTGAAAAAAACCATAGCTTGAGCAGAGGGCAGAATGGAATGCCTCAAAGGAGTTAAAAGCTACCTGTAATATATCAAGAGTGTCAGCCTGTTCTGCTTTGCTATGTGAAACTCAGCTTTCTGAGTCAGTTTCTTTTTTTCCCCACTTAATTTGCAGAAATAAGCAAGGCTGAGGGCTGTTTTTTTCTGGGGGGGGGGTGTTGTTTCATTTGTTCAATCCCTTCATGGATCATGAACCCCCCTGCAACCAAAACCGCTGACCCAGCCGGCAGTGCTGGGAGTGCGAGAGGCACCCCAAAGAACCTCCCCAGTGCTCTGAGTGACTTCAGAGCCACAAACTGGGTGTTAATTATAGAATGGGGCACAAGGTAACACTTTGAATGGTTATAACCTTAATCCTTCTTTGTCTGGGAGGTAGTGTGGAAAAAAAAAAACAAGAGAAACCCCCCCCCCCAAAGTGGTTATCAACCTCCTGTGGGTCACGCGGGTTGGATGCAGCCTGCCAAGGTGGTGGCTGGAAACATGCTGCTGCTTTGTGACATGCCTGCTTTGTGCAGCTTGATGTTGCTGGGCATTCTGCCAGTTGGTGACAGTGTTTCTATTATGAGTTGGTCTTATCATGCATTTCAACCTCACACTTCAAGTGGGATGTCAGGAGGTCATGGATGAAATGTTGGCTGGGTTATTTTTGAAGGCATGCTTAGAAATGCGATTGCATCTCATTGGAGCTCGAGGATCTCGCCTCCCTGCATCGCCTCCCTGGAGCAGAGCAGAGTGGGCAGCAGGGGCAGGGAGGGGATTCTGCCCCTCTGTTCTTCTCAGACCCCAGCTGCAGTGCTGGAGCCAGCTCTGGAATCCTCAGCACAGCAGAGGTGGAAGCCTGTTGGAGCAGGGCCAGAGGAGGTCACAGCAATGCTGGGAGGGCTGGAAGCCCTCTGCTGCTCCAGGCTGAGAGAGTTGGGGTTGTTCAGCCTGGAGATGAGAGGGTTCCAGGGAGACCTTCTGGTGGCCTTTCAGGACAGTAAAAGAGCTGGGGACAGATATTTTACCAGAGCCTGCTGTGAAAGCACAAGGGATGATGGTTTGAAACTAAAAGAGGGAGATTTAGACCAGACAGAAGGATGAATTTTTCACACTGGAGATGGTGAGACCCTGGCCCAGGTTGCCCAGAGGTGGGAGATGCCTCATCCCTGGAACCATTCCAGGTCAGGTTCTTTGGGGCTCTGAGCAACCTGCTCTGGGTGTGGATGTCCCTGCAGTCTGCAGAGGGCTTGGGCTGGATGACCTTTTAAGGTCCCTTCCAAATCCAACCATTCTATGGTGATGTCTAGGTCAAACTACCATTTTCTCTCCTAGGTTAATATTGGCTTAAAAAGGAGACAGCTCTGACATTTAATGCTAGGAAGTAATGTGCTGGTTTTCCCTTTTCTGCTCTTCAGCTCTTCCTAAAGCCCTGGGTACTGAAATTCTGGACTGTACAGCAGGTTAATATTGTCCACTTCCATGATCTTTAGGTTCTGCCACAAGGATAAAGATCTCATTGCCATGTTAATGACAAATATGAATTGAATTGCAGTGAATTTGGGGAAATGCTTCTAGCAGCATGGAGTTGTTTTTCATTTCCAAGGATGGTTTGGTTGCTGATAGCTTAGGAGTTTTCTCTGCTCCTTAGGCACTCTTCTAATGCATTTTAATTCTTCTGGTTTTGATTTCTTGTACCTATAGACTATGATAATTTGTCCTGGTTCTTCTGTCCTCAGAGGAGGTTTGATGATTAAATTCTCTTGAGATATTTGCATCATTTTAAGACCATGTGCAAGAAGTGTCCTTCAAGGCAGGTCCTTTCCCCCCTGCCCTTGCCCTTCCCCTATGCAGTGCCCTCCAAGCCAGCAGGGGTCCATCACAAGACATTGCCTCTGCCTTTGGGAAGCTCACAGTGGTTGTGTCACTGCTGAGCATCAAAGAACACCTCAAAGAACACACCAGTGATGCCTTCTCATTATTGCATCCTGGTGGATCTCAAGTTCTGGGCTTGAATTTCTTTGCAGTGAGGGTGGTGAGGCACCAAAACAGGTTGCCCTTGGATGTTGTGGATGCCCCTTCCCTGGGGGTGTTCAAGGCCAGGCTGGACGAAGCCTTGGGCAATTAAGTCTAGTTGAGAGGCATCGCTGCCCGGGGCAAGGAGGGGTTGGAGTAAATGGTCTGTAAGGTCCCTTCCAACCTAAGCCATTCTATGATGGTTTTACAAAGATCATTGCCCAAGAGTCTTCTTTCTGACCTGGTGCAAGAGCAGGAGCTTGCTTCTGTGTGGTCCTTCATCTGCTTACAGAATGGCCATCTAAAGCTTGGGGTCTGTTTTGAGTTCTGGCTTTGTTTTGATGTCTATTTTCTTTCATGCCAGATTCCAGCAGACTAGAATGATACAAATATTTCCATGTTTACAGCTTGGGTTTCCTTGTTTGCTTGTTTTAGATTCAGGTGTTCATCCTTTGAACTAGTTCCTCCTTTAGGCAGCATATTCACTTTGGTTTAGAGCTTTAACATCTGCCTGGGGCCAAATTTGGAACAGAAATTGATTGCTATGCATAAAGTAAAGCCTCTAAAATTTAATTTTTATAGAGCTAAGCCATGGAAGAAGCTGGAGAGAGGTATTGATAATCCCTTGGTTGCCTCCTGGATTCAGGCTGTCATTGTTTAAACCTTTGAGCTATGCAGTGAGACACTAAAGAGAATGGCTGGTCACTCAAGTAGAGGTTCTGGACATCCAGGTAGAAGGATGTGGAACATCATGGACTTGGAGGTTTCCTCAGAATTATCATTGATGCTTTCACAGTGTGCTGTAAGAAAAACATGTGGAAATGTGTTCAGTGTCTCTGCCATGAGCTCCTCCATGCAATGCTTCATTAATCTGCACCTAATACTGCTTTGTAGTCTGCATGTGCAACACGCTCACTTGATTTTATGTCTCACCAATCTGTCTTCACCCTTAGCCCACTCTTCTGCTTCTCCTACCAGCAGAAATCAAGGTTTGTTCTGGTTAGAAGTGGGGGAATTTCCTTCATCTCCTGCTTTAAAGCTTCAATAACTGACATCTGTCAGAGGGCTGGAGAACCTCCCCTATGGAGACAAGCTGGGAGAGTTGGAGATGTTCAGTCTAGAGAAGAGAAGGCTCCAGGGAGACCTTGGAGCAGCCTTCCAGCACTTGAAGGGGGCTACAGGAGAGCTGGGAAGGGGCTTTTACAAGGGCTTGCAGTGATAGGATGAGAGGGAATGGATTGAAACTTGAGGAGGGGAGATTTAGACTGGATTTTAGGAAGAAATTCATTCCAGTGAGGGTGGGGAGACACTGGAAGGGGTTGCCCAGGGAGGCTGTGGATGCCTCCTTCCTGGAGGTGTTCAAGGCCAGGCTGGAAGAGCCCTTGAGCAACCTGATCTGACCATCTCAGCTGTCTTCAGCCTGCTGTAGATGTTCTCTGTAGCTCATACACCCTTTGTATTGGCTGCTCATTCCTTTTCACCTGGTCTTCTGTATTTCCCCAGCTTTCCTGAGGATCAAATACATCATACAGAATAAATGTCAGGTTAAACCCCCCAAGCAAGCAGGCTGCAAAACAACCCACAGACACACACACCCCCCTGGCACCAGCAATCCAAATTCTCCCTTCCAAGCCAAATCAGCATTCTGCATGGGATGTCTGTGATGACTTTGGTTGGGTACCCTTTGCTTTTCAATGTTGTTCTCAGCTATCAGTTGCAAGCTCTCAAATTGAAACATGAGGGTTTATTAATTTAAAAAAAAAAAGAAGTCAATAAAAAGGGCAATTGGACCTTTTGAAGTAGTGGAGGATTCTTGTTGAAGAATGAAACAGGAAAAGGTAAATGCTGTGGCAAGAAAGTGGAGTGTAAATGGATTTGGGTTTAGGGCTAGGAAGCAGGGAGAGCAAAGATGCCTCTTTGGGCACGATACTGTGCATGCTTGTTGTGCAAATTGCAGCCTGTACTTTGAAAGGTTCAACCCTCTTAACATCTTTCTGTTTCCTAATTAGCATTCCTGTAAAGACTGATGTCTTTCACAGAGCCTCCTTGTACAGTTTCCTCTTTCCACCTAACTGCTGTCTCTTTTTTTCCTTCCCTCTCTCTCTCTCTCTCTCTCTCTCTCTTTCCTCTATTCTTGTGTAGGCCTGACCAAAGATGGCAGTAATGAGAATATTGATTCCCTTGAGGAAGTCCTTAATATTTTAGCAGAGGAGAGCTCTGATTGGTTTTATGGCTTCCTCTCATTTCTCTATGATGTATTGACTCCCTTTGAAATACTAGAAGAAGAAGAGAGCGAAGCCGCAGATGATGTCGATGGGACGTCACAGAATGAAGGGGTTCAGGGCAAAAAGACCTGTGTTATTTTGGATTTACAGAACCAGTGACTGAAAGACTAATCTGATTGGCTTTGAAAAGGAAAATGCCCATGCAACCATCAGTCTTAATGTGACAGGAATTGATGGCCTTGAGGGGAGACTCTCAAGCGGACGCTCTAAAGCTTGAACTCAAGCCAGCCATGCGATGTAGTCTCGCTAGTTGCAAGCTTTCCAGTGACCTTTTTTTTGTGTGTGTGACAGGATGAGAAATCCTCCCACAGCTGTGTAAATATGTAGAATAAAACCTGTACCTGCCATTGTGTAGTTGGTTTCTGTGTGTGCTTCAGTTTGTGCCCAGAACTTAACCAAGCTCAGTGTAATAACCTCTGCTGTTAACCCGGTGGCGTTTGTCCTCCTAGCAAACACGAACTCGAGCGTTCTGTACCAGCTTTGATTGTACAGTACCCTGGCATGACTGCTTCCTGTAAATACATCTCTCTCTCTCTGTTAATCCTCACTAGAGACAATGATAATTCTCTCCTGAAAGCCAACTTTTAATAAATCAATTATTTTGTCAGTCCCTGAGTTCTCAGATTAGATTCTTTCCACCTGGCGACAGCCGAAGAGCTTCCTTGGCAGAGTGCTGGCCACTTTGGCAGAAAGATTTCCTCCTGTTAGCTAAAAGCTGCTGTGCTCAGAAGGATTTGGGATGTCATGGTGTGGTTTGCTCTGTTTGCAAGCTAAGTTTCCAGCCTTTATGCACTTCTGTATTTATTCAGTGTGACAATCACAACACAAGGGCTGTTCTGGATCTGACGCTTGACTGTGGTTGAGGTGGGCCTTTGATGGGGGTGGGAAGCTGTGCTGCTGTGTTTCTAATTGTAATCCTGAATGTATTAAAGGCTAATTGGCAATTAGATTTTTACAGATATTTATTTTTTTTAATGTCTTCTATTCCTTGCTGAATTCCAGCAGGCTTGGAGAGTTGAATCTTTCCTTCCTGTGGAACTGCTTTATGGCAGTTGGTCCCAAAAATTGCTCAGGTGGATGCAATTCTGTCTGCTCTCCCTGACTGGTGCAGCAAAGGGAGTGGGTAATTGTGTCCTGCAGCTTGTATCAGGGTCTAAAAGTAGTTCTGAAATGGGTGATGGTTACATCCATTCATGACCAGAGGAGGCCACAAAGGTGATCAGAGAGCTGGAGAAGCTTTCCTACAGAGACAGGCTGAGAGAGTTGGGGCAGTTCAGCATGGAGAAGAGAAGGCTCCAGGGAGACTTTGGAGCAGCCTTCCAGTACCTGAAAGGGGTTGCAGGAGAGCTGGGGAGGGACTTTTACAAGGGCTTGCAGTGAAAGGATGAGAGGGAATGGATTGAAACTTAAGGAGGGGAGATTTAGACTGGAGATTAGGAAGAAATTCTTTAGAGTGAGGGTGGTGAGACACTGGAACAGGTTGCCCAGGGAGATTGTGGATGCCTCCTCCTTGAAGGTGTTCAAGGCCAGGTTGGATGAGACCTTGAGCAGCTGAATCTAGTTGAGAGGTGTCCCTGCCCATGGCAGTGATGAGAACATTGATTCCCTTGAGGAAGTCCTTAACATTTTAGCAGAGGAAAGCTCTGATTGGTTTTATGGCTCCCCTTGGCAGGGAGGTTGGAGTAGATGATCTCTCAGATCCCTTCCAACCTGAGCCATTCTAGGATTGCTTCTGTTTTTGTTTTGCTGTGCTTCTCTTGCTGAATACAAAGAGTGTTCATCTATTTTCCTGGCAATGCTGAAATTCTAAAGCTGGGGCTCTCACCTGGGCCTTTCTCTTTTGTGGAGGTTGTTCCTGAAGGGGAAAAATCACAGAGATGGCAGGATTTCATTGCAGGAACAGAGTGCTTTGTATTACTCTGGGCTTCAAAATAGTCACTTGAGCTGCTTCCTTCTTCTGCCACTGAGCACTATGTGAAAGTTCTCACTTGGACTTGAAGTTTTTCAGTTTAGTTTAGTTCATTTTTTGTGTTTAAAGCAGATATGTGTTTTCTATATGCATGTGTATCTGTGTGTGTGTGTGTATATATTTTTATATATGATGTAGAGACATGGGGATAGGTTTTCCAGCTTAGTAAGATTATTTATGGTTGAAAAGAAGTAATGATCTTTGCCATAACTGTCCAGCTGGGGGTTGGGTGTATATTTTGTATCTCTGTCCATCTCTCTCTCCATCTCCATCTCTCTCTCCATCTCCATCTCTCTCTCCATCTCCATCTCTCTCTCCATCTCCATCTCTCTCTCCATCTCCATCTCTCTCTCCATCTCCATCTCTCTCTCCATCTCCATCTCTCTCTCCATCTCCATCTCTCTCTCCATCTCCATCTCTCTCTCCATCTCCATCTCTCTCTCCATCTCCATCTCTCTCTCCATCTCCATCCCTCTCTCCATCTCCATCCCTCTCTCCATCTCCATCCCTCTCTCCATCTCCATCCCTCTCTCCATCTCCATCTCTCTCTCCATCTCCATCCCTCTCTCCATCTCCATCCCTCTCTCCATCTCCATCCTCTCTCCATCTCCATCCCTCTCTCCATCTCCATCCCTCTCTCCATCTCCATCCCTCCCTCCATCTCCATCCCTCCCTCCATCTCCCTCCCTCCATCTCCCTCCCTCCATCTCCCTCCCTCCATCTCCCTCCCTCCATCTCCCTCCCTCCATCTCCCTCTCTCCATCTCTATCTCCCTCTCTCCATCTCTATCTCTCTCTCTCTCTATCTCTCTCCCCCTATATATCTATATCTAATATAGAGACATGGGAATAGTTTTTCTAGCTTAATAAGATTATTTATGGTTGAAAAGAAATAACAGTATTTGCCATAAATGTCCAGCTGGGGTTTGGGTGTATATTTTATATCTCTCTCTCTCTCTCTCTATATATATATATATATGTAAAATATGGAGACATGGGAATATCTTTTTCTAGCTTAATAAGATTATTTATGGTTGAAAAGAAGTAATGATCTTTGCCATAACTGTCCAGCTGGTTTTTGGGTGTATCTTCTCTCCCTCTCTCCCTCTCTCCCTCTCTCCCATGTGGAGCCATGGGGATAGGTTTTCCAGCTTAATAAGATTATTTATGGTTGAAAAGAAGTAATGATCTTTGCCATAACTGTCCAGCTGGGGGTTGGGTGTCAGTGTACATGATCCTTGGCGGGTCAAGGTGTTGTGTTTCTGTGATCTAAGTCTTCAATCCACAGCAGCATGGTGGTGCTAATCCAGCTTCCAGCTTCTTTTTCTGCTGGTAGAGAGGTGAGATGAATTGTAATTTGTGGTTTGGGGGAAGGCTTTTTGCCTTTGTGCCTCTCATGGAACTAGGTGTAAAATATCTGGGTGTAAAAACCTATAGAAAAGCCTTATGAAACCTGGGTGAAAATCAGGCTGGTGAATGACCTCACCATCTGGGAGTTTTGGTGGGGAAAGCCCCTGGCTTTGGAGATTGAAGTTGATTTTTCTAATCAAACCCTTCACAGTCTGCAGTGGTTTGAAGCAGAGCAGGAAGTACAGAACTGGAAAGAGGGGGAATGAGGGAATCTGAGCAACCTCTGCCCCAACACATCTTTCCCATTCTGTAAAGACACACAGGTTGGAATGAATTGTAAGGAGTTGATTGATATGATCCATGCATGGTTGAAGATCTTTTGGGTTAATATGTTTATGAAGTCTAAAATGATATAGAAATGGAAGTTAGTGGCTGGAGAGGGAATTGGCACAGTCCCCTAGGAATAAAGTGGGGTACTGGTTACAATCACAGGGCATCACCTTGGCTGGAGAGAACTGAGCTAGCTCTAAGTTAAGCACCTGGTAAGGTGGTGCTTTTCTTGTCTTAATTCATCTTTGTTTCCAGTACTGTGGTGGTTTGGTTACTGAGGAGGCTTTGTTCTTCTTCAGTTAGGGTTTGGTATCTCTCCATAGCACTGCAGTGTGCCACCTAAAGAGAGCTTTTGCCACGGCCTGGCAGCCTGGAGAGCTCTGATGTCTTGTTTACTGAACACCACAGATATGTCCATAACCTGTTTCCATTTTGCAACAAATCAGGTGAGGAGCCAGGAGGGGTAGCCAAGAGAAAAGCTAAAGCCAAAGGTATTTTTTGTTTTGGATGTGGTTTTCATTCCTCTTGTGGAACTTCCTGCAGATGATGCTGTCTGAAATGCATGTGCCTGGCAAGCACAGAGTGCAGGACATAATCCTGCTTACTAATACTGGCTGATGGTGCAGCAAACCATTTTCCTCTCCATTTCTCAGTGAGATTTCTTTCTTTTTCTTTTCACTACCAGCTGTAATTTAATGGCAATGTGAGTGCTCTGCTAACCAGAGATTTGGTCTGTTTGTACCTTTGGTTTGGGTTTTTTGCAGCAGTTTGGACCATGAGCAGTTTGTGATCACTTCATGTTTTGCATGTTTAATAAAGGTTCTGGGGTGTGTGTGTGCAGATTCTTGCCCTGTGTAAAATCCTCTTGGAGTTACCTTTCATGATGCCACTACTCAGTTATAACTGGACTTGAGCACCTTAATTTCTGCTTAAGTCTGGACTGAAATAGCTTCACCTCTTTCTGAAGTAAAATCCAATAACTTCCCCTATAGAGTTATTTGCAGGACTGGTATTAGAAGCTTTCCAAAAGCAAGAGGACAGCTTGAAGCTGATTTATGCCACATGTTTACTGATCTTTACATTCCTGTAGGAGCAGGGCAAGATCCTCTAAGTGTGTTCAGCTCAACACAGACTAAGAAGGCAAATCAGCCTCCAGCAGAGCACCAAAGCACAAAATGGGCTTTCAGGTGCTCCACTTTTCAGATGTGCCCAGTTAGAAGCACAGAATCGTTCTTTTGTTTGGGTTGTTTGGTCTGTTCAGCCTGGAGAAGGCTCCAGGAAGACCTTAGAGCAGCCTTCCAGTACCTGAAGGGTGCTACAGGAGAGCTGGGGAGGGACTGTTTACAAGGGCTGGTAGTGATGGGATGAGAGGGAGTGGGTTGAAGCTGGAGGAGGGTAGATGTAGACTGGAGATTAGGAAGAAATTCTTTCCAGTGAGGGTGGGGAGACACTGGAACAGGTTGCCCAGGGGGTTTTTACTTTGGTTTCACTGAATATGGTGAAACCCAGAGAGCTTTTCTTGGAGCAGACTTAACTCACCAGGGCATTGCTGTTTCTTCTTAATCCCTGGGTACTTACTGGTGGGGAAAAAAGCCCTGCCTCAGATACAGTTTTAAGCCTTGGTAGCAATGTCAGTGAATTGTGGGGTACATTTGAGCTGTCTTCATACTTCATAGCCTTTGAAAGCTAAGAAAACATTTCTTTTGGTGATGCTCTTGGCGTTTCTAGAGCCTCCATTTGCCATTCCACTATCAGAGAGCCCACATTTACTCTGGTTTTTATGCTCATACACCAAACTGTGCAGGGGTTTGGTAACAATGAGCTAGTAGGGGCATGGTCTCTCCCTGAATTAATGCTTCCTTGGGATGGTTTCTCCCTGAATTAATGCTTCTTTGGGATGGTTTCTCCCTGAATTAATGCTTCCTTGGGCTGCAGTTGCAGTAAGCTGAGGTCATTGGGTGGCTGCATGGTGTGAGAGATTGTTGAAAGCCCAAACTAATTGGTTTGAATTGCTTAAAGCTCAAATCATTAATGATCAAAGTTTAAGCTGGCAGCTAACACTGAGACTTTTGATCAGCACTTTTGGATAGTTGCTCATAAGATGGCTTGTGGTCTGAGAATGGTTCTCTTATTGAACATTTCCTCTTTTTTGAATGGAAATCTGGAAAAATAAAATGTAAACAAAACACAAGTCAAAGAAGCTGTAAAAGAACCACTCAAGAAGTTGAGGGAGAAGCAGGAATCCAAGAAGGAGGAAGTCAAAGATGAGGTGGAGAAAAAGAAAGCCAGGAAGGCCAAGGATGCCACCGATCGAAAGGACAAGAAAGCTGCTGATGTGGATAAAGGAAAGAAAGACTCTGACAAGGCTAAAAGAGACAGAGGGAAGGAAAAAGGCCTAGAGAAAAATGCCAAATCCAAGGAGACTGCCAAAAAATCAGCCAGTGACAAGGATGGTGCCCTTCAGGCGGGGAAGGACAGAGAGACAAAAAAGATAGTTAAAAACCCATCCAAGGAAGACAAGAAGGAAAAGGAATAACCAGAGCTCTGCTGCTGCTGAAGGAGGAACAGACCTCAAGAAAAGAGAGCTTCAGCATATTGGTCTGAATGTGGTAACTATGGCAATAAGAAGCTAATGTTCTCCAGCAATGAGTGTGAGCAAAGGCTCTGTAGAGTCGGCTCCTGAGGGCTGGTGTAAGTGTGCGCTGCTGTAAACACAAAGCCAAAGTGCCTGCTGCAGGACTCGGATGTGTACCTCAGCTCATGCCCCTGGCTAGCAATGTCTGCTGAAACCAGGTCAAACTGATGCCAGGGACTCCAAGCAGACTCTGAATCTGGTGGTTTGGTTTTTTTCTTCCCTTTGTTCCCCTCCCCTCCTTGTACTCAAATGCTGTTTTCTTGATGCTGGGATGAAAGTGTGGTGTTGTGTGTCAAATGCTAACTTAAAAGCAGTGTTAAGAGCATTAGCTGGGCACACAGGGTGGAAACTCACGAGGAAATATTTCTGCTTCACACAACCACCCAAGAGAAGCAAACTTGATGTGGCCCTGGGCAGCCTGCTCTAGTTGGAGGTGTCCCTGTTGACTGCAGGGGGTTGGACAAGATGACCTTTGAGGGTCCCTTCCAACCTGATGCAATCTGTGAGCATTAGTGGAATGTATTGGCATAGGAATTTAGCAGGGAAATGTAGATTATTGCCTGCTAACCTTTGGGGTTTTTTTTCCTCTCCTGATTAGATGTGAGAAAATAATTTTATACTAACTCAAGTCAACTTCAGTATTGCATTTATTAATGAGGCTTCTGTAAAGGGGTTGAAGCTTGTGGAGGGGAGATTTAGACTAAAGATTAAGAAGGAATTCTTTCCAGTGTGGCTGGGGAGATGCTGGAATAGGTTGCCCAGGGAGGTTGTGGCTACCTCCTCCCTGGAAGTGTTCAAAGCCAGGTTGGATGAGGCCTTGAGCAACCTGGGCTGGTGGGAGGTGTCCCTGCCCATGGCAGGGGGGTTGGAACTGGATGAGCTTTAAGGTCCCTTCCAACCCAAATCATTCCATCAATACTCAATCAAAATGTCACACCACTTGTATTTCTTCATCCTCTGACAATACATTCTGCTTTTTCCCCCTTCCTTCCCTTCCTTCCCTTCCTTCCCTTCCTTCCCTTCCTTCCCTTCCTTCCCTTCCTTCCCTTCCTTCCCTTCCTTCCCTTCCTTCCCTTCCTTCCCTCCTTCCCTTCTTCCCTTCCTTCCCTTCCTTCCCTTCCTTCCCTTCCTTCCTTCCTCCCCTTCCCTTCCCTTCCTTCCCTTCCTTCCCTTCTTCCCTTCCTTCCCTTCCTTCCCTTCCTTCCCTTCCTTCCCTTCCTTCCCTTCCTTCCCATTTCCTTTTTCTGAGGCCTGAAGACTTGATTCATTGTCACTTCTCATTAACTGTGTGCTAACTTTTCTGAGCAGCTCCTGACAATGAATATTAGTGGAAATTAGGGATGAATACTGCTGGAAGTTAAGCTGAATGCTACTG
This sequence comes from Colaptes auratus, assembly GCA_015227895.2. Classification (NCBI taxonomy): domain Eukaryota; kingdom Metazoa; phylum Chordata; class Aves; order Piciformes; family Picidae; genus Colaptes; species Colaptes auratus. The sequence goes on along the minus strand of JAAWVA010000034.1, from coordinate 10,059,472 downwards.
GAAGCTAAGCTGCCTGTTTCACCAGGGCTGGAGTTTCCATCCCATTTTAAGAAGTGATTATGCTCCTGCTGCTGTATTCTGCTAGACCTTGCCTAGAGACCAGCTTGTGCATTTAATTTGCAGCTCTCATTTTCTTCCAACAACACTTTTCAAGCCCATGGTACTTCTGTAAGCAAGCTCCTGTGCTAGCTTGCTCTCATAGCTTCCATACTTTGAGCACTGAGGACCTGGTATTTATTTCTTTTGCTCTAGCAGTCTCTTCCAGCACAAGAACCAAGTGACAAAAACGTTTCTGCAGAGATCTTTTGGGGCTGTTACTGCACCTCTGCTTGCTTGCAAGTTTGTGTGGGGGCTGAGTGTTTGCTGATCTTGCTAGACAAATGGTTTTGCTTCTATTGAAATATTCATTGCCCAATAAAATTGCACAAGATTCAGAACCAAAGTTGTAATGAAAGTGGAAGATTTCTTTCAAGAAAGCAAAGCTAAGGAGGGGCATGAAGCACTGGGGTGCTGGAGTGAGGTTGAAAGCCTGGAGGTTGGTTCTGGTTGTGGTTTTGCTCCAGTGTTGCCTGGAGCAGTTGGCATTGTGCTTAGCTCTTTAAGTGCAGCATGTCTGTGTCTGTGCAAGGTGCTTTGATCACTACAGCTCTGGGATGTGCTAAGGGAGGAAGGTGCCATCTGATTTTGGTTTGCTCTCAAGGAAATTTGAGCTGTTTTTCATAACTGAAAGCCACAGCCAACAGGCCAGCAGCTTAGGCCTCGGGCTGTGACAACGAGCTGAGGTGATCCACCAAGCTGTCAAAGGAACTGCTGTGGTCTAAACACAAAGCACCTGACAGGGTGGAGGTCAAACAAATGAGCTTGCATGATGAGCTGTCTCTGGTAGGTTTTGGTGGTGATGGATGTGCTGATTCATCTTTGTTTGGTGCTAAGACACGTCCCTGACAGAGGACCTCTCCCATCACACTTCTCAGGAAGGGTTGCACAGTGGTGCAGTGCAGATCACTTCTTGTGTCCACCCCTTGGAGGTGGCTGGGAGTCAGACTTGCAGTGAGCTCTATTTCTGATTAATCTATTCACCAGCACTGGAAGTGCTTAAGAAGAGCCTGGATCAGGCACTTGGTGCCATGGTTGAGTTGATCAGATGGTGTTGGGGGATAGGCTGCACTCAATGATCTCCAAGGTCTTTTCCAACCTGGTTAATTCTGTATCCTGTATCTATGACCCAAAGTTTCTCTGGTTCTAAAATACTTTGGGGTTTGGTTGGTTGGTTGGTTGTTTGGGGTTATTGATTTGGGTATGGCTTTTTTTTTGTTTGCTTGGGTTTTGGTTTGGGGGTTTTTGTTCTTTTGTTTGCTTTTTTGGTTGGTTGGGTTGGGTTTGCCTGGGGCTTTTGGCTGGGTTGGGTTGGGTTTGCCTGGGGGTTCTTGGCTGGTTTGGGTTGGGTTTGCCTGGGGGTTCTTGGCTGGGTTGGGTTGGGTTTGCCTGGGGGTTTTTGGCTGGGTTGGGTTGGATTGGGTTTGCTTAGGGGTTTTTGGCTGGGTTGGGTTGGGTTTGCCTGGGGGTTTTTGGCTGGGTTGGGTTGGGTTGCCTGGGGGTTTTGGCTGGGTTGGGTTGGGTTTGCCTGGGGGTTTTTGGCTGGGTTGGGTTGGGTTTGCCTGGGGGTTTTTGGCTGGGTTGGGTGGGTTTGCCTGGGGGGTTTGGCTGGGTTGGGTTGGGTTTGCCTGGGGGTTTTTGGCTGGGTTGGGTTGGGTTTGCCTGGGGGTTTTGGCTGGGTTGGGTTGGGTTTGCCTGGGGTTTTTGGCTGGGTTGGGTTGGGTTTGCCTGGGGGTTTTTGGCTGGGTTGGGTTGGGTTGGGTTTGCCTGGGGGTTTTTGGCTGGGTTGGGTTGGGTTTGCCTGGGGGTTTTTGGCTGGGTTGGGCTGGGTTTGCCTGGGGTTTTTGGCTGGGTTGGGCTGGGTTTGCCTGGGGGTTTTTGGCTGGGTTGGGCTGGGTTTGCCTGGGGGTGTTGGGCTGGGTTGGGCTGGGTTTGCCTGGGGGTGTTGGGCTGGGTTTGCCTGGGGGTTTGGCTGGGTTGGGTTGGGTTTGCCTGGGGGTTTTGGCTGGGTTGGGTTGGATTGGGTTTGCCTGGGGGTTTTGGCTGGGTTGGGTTGGGTTTGCTTGGGGGTTTTTGGCTGGGTTGGGTTGGGTTTGCTTGGGGGTTTTGGCTGGGTTGGGTTGGGTTTGCTTGGGGGTTTTTGGCTGGGTTGGGTTGGGTTTGCTTGGGTTTTTTTTTGTGCCCCCATCCCTCTGATCTGACCTCATGGTGGGATGTAGGGGTGTGGATGCTCATGGGTATGCCTAAGGGGTCTGGGATTTTTCCCAGTCTGAACCTCTCTTGATTAAGTCTTACTTGAATTCATCCTCAATGATAGTTGAGAGGAGGATTAGGCTAAGACCAGGACATTCTTTCCTGAGGATGTGCTGCTGTTGGATGTGTCATGATGGTTGAGTCCCCATCCCTGCAGGTGTTCAAGAGGGGAGTGGATGTGGCACTTGGAGCCATGATTTAGTAGCCATGAGGTCTTGGGTGACAGGTTGGACTGGATGGTCTCTGAGGTCTTTTCCAACCTGACTGATTCTATGATTCTATGATCATTCAAGACTGTGACTTATCTTTGTCTCTTGCCATGGTGTTGATCATTACATTTATTTTTAGTTGCTTGTTTTTCATTGTGTTTTGATCTAGGATGACTCTGAATGAGTGGCAGTGGTTTGAGGCTTGAGGAGGGGAGATTTAGAGTGGAGATTAGGAAGAAATTCCTAACAGTGAGGGTGGGGAGACACTGGAACAGGAAGGTGGTGGAGTCCCCATCCCTGGGGGTGTTCAAGAGGGGACTGGATGTGGCACTTGGTGCCATGGTTTAGTAGTCATGAGGTCTTGGGTGACAGGGTGGACTGGATGATCCTTGAGGTCTCTTCCAACCTCATTGATTCTATGATTCTATGGATGCTTCCTCCCCAAAAGTGTTTAAGAATAGACTGGATGAGGCCTTGAGCCAGCCTGGTCTAGTGGAAGGTATCCCTTCCCATGGCAGGGGAGGTTGGAACTGGATCATCTTTAAGGTCCCTTCCAACCCAAACCAGTCTGTGAATCTCAGTGGTGAGATTCCATCAGTCATACTTCTGCTGTAGTCATTTAGTTGCCAGAAGAAACTGGAGAGAGACTGTGCTCGTCTTGAGGAAACTACAGATCTCTTAAATCATCTGAGAGTTAGGGAACTGGAATCCCTCTCCTCATTCTGCACCACCTTGGATGAAGTTCCAATTAGCTCTTCATTTAAAAAAAACCCTACAAAATTGCTCATGTGAAGCACATTTTGCCCTAAGAGAAACCAGTGAGGGGAAAAAACTGCTGCCTGTTTTTCTCCTGGATACTGAGTAAATACTGGGCATAGCCCTGGCCATTTGCTCAGTGCCTTTGAGACAAAGGCAAGTGCTTAATTTTCTGTCCCTTTCTCCCCCTCCTCTTTCTGTGTCTGTCTTCAAAACAAACTTGTTTCTTAGCTGAACACACTTCAGTCTCTGTCTCTCTCAGGCCAGCCCTGTAATTATGATTCATTTTTTGGATGCATTTAGGAGAGCTTAACATCAGTTAGCTTAACTGAAACAGCTCTCTTAGTTTATGATTGAGGGGGATCCCAAAGAGCATGAAGTTAACTTTGTAACTGAAAAATGCAGGCCTTAAAGAAAGATCTGTCCCAGCACAGCCAGCAGCACCTGAACCTGAGGAGAGCATCCAGCCTGATGAGAAGCCCTATGTGGACTCAGGTAAGGCTTTTGTAAAGCACTGGTGAAGCAAGAGATGTGATGCTTGTGCTGAGCAGGAATTCTGCTTCCTTAGCATGTGAATGCACTGGGTTAGTTCTGTGGGTAGAAGAATGAAGCTGTGTGTTTGTGGGTTGCTTATCCACTGCAGGTTATTTAACTGGTGGTAACAGGTTGACTGTTTAACTGGTTGACTGTTGATAATGAATCTGATGTGACTGAGGCAACACTTGGAGAGCAAGCAAAACCAAACTGGTTTCGCAACTGCACGAGTTCCAGAGCTGCACCAAGTCAGGAACAGGCTGCCCAGGGAGGTTGTGGATGGCCCCTCCCTGGAGGTGTTCAAGGCCAGGCTGGATGAGGCCTTGAGCAAGCTGGGCTGGTGGGAGGTGTCCCTGCCCATGGCAGGGGGTTGGAACTGGATGATCTTCAAGATCCCTTCCAACCCAACCCATTCTGTGAATTCAGTCCCTATGGAACTTTGTGAATAGAATAAGGACTTTATGGAGGCTACTGAAAGCTCCAAGCCTTGAGCTAATGTTTGGACTTTGCCTTTTGCATTTACCTTCACTGCAATTTGTAATCCTTGTAGAGCACAAGAATGCTGATGTGCAACTGGAGGAGGAAATTCAGTCCCTTGTTCATGAAGATCTCCACTCCCAGCCTGGTAATGCAATAATGCTCAGAAATCACTGAAGAGTTCATAAATGCTGCCACAGGCTAGGTGGAGCTCAGGGCCTGGCTTTGGTGTGCACTTCTGCTGCACAAAACCTTCTGAGCAGTTAATGTCTCATTCTCAAGAGAATTCAGACAGTTCAGTCACCAAGTCCTGACACTGTGGCCTCTCACCCAGAGGTGTTTGGGGGCAGGAGCTCAAATCAGTCAGTGGACAGAAACTTCCTCAAAATCATCAAGTTACAGAATCATTTTGGTTGGGAGAGACCCTTAAGATCCCCAAGTGCAACCCTTAACCCAGCACTGCCAGGTCACCACCAAACCATGGCCCTCAGCACCACACCTGCCCAGCTTTGAAGCCCCTGCAGGGATGGGGACTCCAGCACTGCCCTGGGCATAGAGTGCAGGAATGGATAAGCAGAGATGGCTTCTGCTGTGGGCAAGTCAGTGCAGATACTTTGGATTTCCACTGCTGGTGTTTAGGAGGAGGCTTGATGGGGTGCTTGGTGCCATGGTTTAGTTGATTAGATGGTGTTGGGTGATGGGTTGGATGTGATGATCTTGAAGGTCTACTCCAGCTCTGCTCTACTCTGCTCTTACTCTACTCTGCTCTTACTCTACTCTGCTCTTGCTCTTGCTCTGCTCTTGCTCTGCTCTTGCTCTGCTCTTGCTCTTACTCTGCTCTTACTCTGCTCTACTCTTGCTCTACTCTTATTCTATTCACCCATCTCATCCCTTTTGCAGCTTAGTTGAGAAACATGAAGGCTGTGCTGAAAACTTGAATACTTGCTGGTGGGAGAATGTCCCAGAGAGTTTGTGTTCTCTGACTGTCTGTGTCCCTGCTTAGGAGAGAGGCATGAAGATGCTGGTGAAAGCATGAATGACCAGTGGCAAGCAGAGGAAGAACTGCATGGAGACCCTTTTGAAGCTCCTGCCACTGATGACTTGCTGCAGGGGCTGGAGAGTGAAGTGCCGGCAGCATATGAAGCACCAGACTCGGTTCAGAAAGGTATCTGAGTGACTAAATCTGTTAATTCAGTGTTACCAAAGACAAGAGCAGACAGATGGAAATGTGTCTCAGCGAAACCCATGACTGAGAATTGCCATTTTTGCTGAGCAAATGTGTCTGGAGTTTGTGTGTAGAGAAACCCTCAGTACTGGTGTGAAAATCAGATAAGAACTGTTCTTCCTTCACTCTCTGTCACCATCTGGCTGTCATCAGGAGAAACTTACTGCAAATGGCTGCTTGGAACTTGGACTCTTCTTCCATAATGTTAACATTTCTAAACACTTCTTTGTTTCTTTCTCAGATGCTGAGCTTGGGGCAGATGATCTTGAAGCAGTTGATCTTGGAGCAGTGGAGGCTGAGCTGTATGAGACTCCAGGTATAATTTTGGTGGTTTTTTTGGTCAGACTCCAGGGGGGTTGGAACTGGATGATCTCTAAGGTCCCTTCCAGCCCAACCCATTCTGTGAGTCTATGAAGTTATTCTGCTGTGTGACTTAGTGCCAGGTAGCATTAAATCCCTGTGTTTAGTTCTGTTACTCTGGACCTAAACCTGTGACCTTTTTCACTTCTCTTGTTCTACTTAGCTGTTGAAAACTTGATTAGAATCTAAAATACCCAATATTTGTATTGAAGGTGACTCTGAGCTGGCTCTAGAAGATGCAATGGAACAGGACACAGGTACAGCCCAAAGCCTTAGTTTCTTTTGTTGAAGCTTCATGGAATTTTGACCCCAAACCAAGGCAAAAGATGCCACCCTACAACTCAAGACATTGGGGCTGAGAGTTCAGCATCATTTCCTTAGTAAATTATTACAGCTGTATTTTAGTTTATAATACAAAGACCTGCATGAACTTGGATGAGAGGGAATGGATTGAAGCACTGCTACAGGCCTGGGGCAGGCTGGCTGGAAAGCAGCCTGGTGGAAAAGGATCTGGGGGTGCTGGTGGTTGGCTGGCTGTGTGCCCAGGTGGCCATGAAGGCCAACAGCATCCTGGCCTGGATCAAAAGCAATGAGTCCAGCAGGAGCAGGGCAATGACTCTGCTGCTGTACTCTGCCCTGGAGAGGCCACTGCTTGAGCACTGGGTTCACTTCTGGGCTCCACAGCACAAGAAAGGCATCTAGGGGCTGGAGCATGTCCAGAGAAGAGCAATGATGCTGCTGAGGGATTTGGAGGGCATCATATGAGGAGTGGCTGAGGGAGCTGGGGCTGAGGGGAGATCTTATTGCTCTCTGTAGCTCCCTGAAAGGAAGTTGGAGTGAAGCTGGGGTTGATCACTTCTTACAAATACCCAGCAACAAGATGAGAGGCAATGGGTTGAAGTTGTGCCAGGCAAGGTTTAGGCTGGGCATGAGGAAAAACTTCTTCACTGAGGGGTTGGAACAGGCTGCCCAGGGAGGTAGGTGGTGGAGTGTTTCAGAAGCTGTAGATGTGGTGCTTCAAGACATGGTTTAGTGGTCATGGTAGTTGGGTTATGGTTGAGCTCCATGGTCTTAAAGGTCTCTTCCCACCTGAGTGATTGTATGGTTCATTACTTCTCTCCACTGAATGTTTTCTTCATCATTGCTCTACACTGAACATTTCCTCAGCTGCTGAGGACATCCCAGAGGAGGTGACTGAAGCCACAGAGCCAGGTGAGTATTTTGAAACTGAGAGCACAAAATGTTTGATGGAATGAAGGCATCTGGAAATCTGGTGGCAAAGAAAAGAAAGCTGACTCTCTGCTTTCACTTTCTCTTGCAGATGAAGTTATTGAAGAGTTTGATGTTGATAAGGAGCCAGCAGGTAGGAGTCCAATAGGCTGTGAAAGAAAGCTTTTTTCCCCCTTCCTTTTTCATTTGTTAATGCAATAAAAAAAAGGAACAAAAGCCTCAAAGCAGCCAAAGCAGGGAAAGATGCTGTACAGAGTCCTGGAATGGGTTGGGTTGGAAGGGACACTGAAGGATCATCTGATCCAACTCCCTGCCCACGGGGAGGGACACTTTCAAGGTTGCTCAAAGCCTCATCCACCCTGACTTTGAACACTTCTGGTGAGGGGGCATCTCAAACTTGCCTGGGCAACCCTCATTGTAAAGAATTTCTTCCTTATGTCCTATCTAGATCTTCCTCTTTCAGTTTCAACCCATCTCTCCTTGTCCTGCCACAGCAGGCCCTGCTGGAAAGTCTGTTCCCATCTTTCTTAGAGGCCCTCTTAAACACTGACAGGCCACCAGAAGGTCTCCCTGAAGCCTTCTCTTCTCCAGGCTGAACAACTCCAACTCTCTCAGCCTGCCCCTCACAGCAGAGGGGTTCCAGCCCTCAGATCATCTCTTGTGGCCCCTAAGCAGTTGAAGGCTGAGCACAGTGTGTGGGATCTGATGTTGTGTTTCATGAGATTTTTCCATTTGAAAACTGTGTTCAAATATAATTAAGTGGGGTAACAAAAGCTCTTCACCAGGAGGCTGCTGGGACACTGCTACAGGTTGCCCAGGGAGGTAATTGAGGCTTCCTCCCTGGAGATACTCAAAGTGAGGCTTGAGAAGCCTCTGGGCAACCTGATCTAGTTGAGGATGTCCCTGCTGACTGCAGAGGGCATTGGACTGGAGGACTTCTGGAGGTCCCTCCCAGCCCAGACCATTCTGTTTGACACAACAATTGCAAGTAAAATCCCTCTGGGGAGGATGTCCTAACAATGGAAGTCATTAATAAGTAGGAGCTCAGCTTTGGTCTGCACTGAAGTTAACCCAGTGGGTTGCTCTGCAGCTGAAGTCTTCCTTCTTGTTTGATACTTAGTGGGTGGCTGGTGGGGAAGGAAACTAAATGGTGGTGACTCTACCATGTGTGACTTTCCCCACTGCTTTCCTTTGTCACAGTAGAAAGCAAGCAGACAGAGGATGATGTGGCCATGGAACCAGAGGAAACAGGTTTGTAAATTACCTCTTGCTTGAACTCTTGGTGTCCAGAGGAGGCCACAAGGGTGATCCAAGGGCTGCAGCACCTCTGCTGTGAGCACTGGCTGAGGGAGCTGGGGGTGTTCAGCTGGGAGAAGAGAAGACTCTGAGGGGACTTCAGAGCTGCCTTCCAGTGCCTGAAGGGATGCTGCAGTAAGGCTGCAGAGGAACTTTTCCTGAGGGTGTCTAGAGACAGAACAAGAGGGGATGGTTTGAAGCTGAGGTAGAGCAGGGTTAGACTGGAGCTGAGGAAGAAGTTCTTCAGTAGGAGGGGGGTGAGACTCTGGAACAGGTTGCCCAAGAAGGTTGTGGATGCCTCCTCCCTGGGGGTGTTAAAGATCCAGGCTGGATGAGGCCTTGAGCATCCTGGGCTAGTGGCAGGTGTCCCTGGCCATGGCAGGGGGATTGGAACTGGATGACCTTTGAGATCCCTTCCAACCCAGACCATTCCATGAAGTCAGCCTCTATGGAACTTGGAGCTGAGTAAGAATTTTATGGAGGCTACCTGAGCGAATGCTTAGACTTTGCCTTTTGCATTTGCCCCTCTGAGAGTCCTCCCAGCCCAGAAAAACTGCTGCTGCTGAAAGTGGCCAGGCCAGGGGGTGTGAAGCTGAAGATTTCTGTGCTGTTTCCATCCCTGTGGGAAAAAAACAAAAACCCACCACATCTTTTTCTAATTCCTTAGAGAGCTGCTCAGGTTTAATTGTTGTTTGTACACTTCTGCCTTACAGAAACTGCTGCTCAAGCTGAGGATTATTTGAATGATGATGCAGGGGGTAAGTTCAGCTTGGCTTTGGGGTTTTTTAACCCTCCCTTTCCCCAGAAAAAGGAATCTTTGGCTAGCTGGGAAGCTTGGAAACAAATGGCATCGTGGGGAGGAGTGAAGGGAGCTCTCTGCTGCCATTTGAAGCTGCTGCTTGGTTTTGAGGCAATACCTTTTATATTGGAGTGGATCAATACTTGTAACAATTGCAAGTTTCACATTTTTATCTTGTACTGGATACATACTTGTGGTAATTACTGGGTTAGAGAGAGTCAGGGTCAGGGGAGAGGAGGGAGGATCAGGGTGTCAGGGGAGAGGGGGAGGATCAGGGTGTCAGGGGGGATCAGGGTGTCAGGGGAGAGGAGGGAGGACTAGGGTGCCAGGGGAGAGGAGGGGGGATCAGGGTGTCAGGGGAGAGGAGGGAGGACTAGGGTGCCAGGGGAGAAGAGGGGGGATCAGGGTGTCAGGGAGAGGAGGGGGGATCAGGGTGTCAGAGGAGAGGAGGGGGATCAGGGTGTCAGAGGAGAGGAGGGGGGGATCAGGGTGTCAGAGGAGAGGAGGGGGGATCAGGGTGCCAGGGGAGAGGAGGGGGGATCAGGGTGCCAGGGGAGAGGAGGGGGATCAGGGTGCCAGGGGAGAGGAGGGGGAGTCAGGGTCTCAAGGAGATAGATAGAAGCATTCCAAATAAAACTGAGAGTAGTTTTCATTCACCACTTAACCTGCAGTAATTTCAGCCAGGGCTGGGTGCTTTTGCTGTAAAGGGAAATGGAAACACTTGGGGTCTCAAAATGTGTGGGGACTTGCTTTGCAGGGTCCCCCATCCTGGGTGTGATGCAGGCACTGCTCTGGGCACCACTCAGCTCTGTCAGAGGCTGCCTGTGGCATGCTCTGTGGGCACTGAGGTGCAGGCAGGACTGGTTTGCCATGCCACCAGGTTTCTCTTGCCACAACTGATTTTCAGAGCTCTTCCACCTGCCAGCCAAAGTAGAGCTTCCCAGAAGGATTTGCAGAGTGGCTAAATAGCTTCCAGGTTGGCAGGCTGCATACTGTTGCATTCTCATCTGCTTCTTGGAGTTAATGATTGCAAGTTGCTGTCTGTTCTCCCTAAGCAAGTGGTTGTGCTGAGTGTGGTGTGTCTCTGGGCAGCACATGGCAGCAGCTGCAGTCCTAGAGCCCTGGCAGTTAGGCTTCTGTTCTGATTAGCCTGGGGACCTCTGGGTTAGTTCATCTTTGCAGATGGAGAAGCTCTCAGGTGGTGTGGTTCTGTGGGATTTGGCTTTCCTGGCAGGAAATGAATCCTAGAATGGTTTAGCTTGGAAGGGACCTTAGAGATCATCTACTCCAACCTCCCTGCTCTGGGCAGGGACACCTGGCAACCAGACTTGGTTGCTGAAAGCCTCATCCAGCCTGTCCATGAACACTTCCAGGGAGGGGGCACCCACAGCCTCCCTGGGCACCCTGTGCCAGTCTCTCACCACCCTCACTGGATGGAATTTCTTCCTAGTATGCCATCAAAATTGTTCTACTCACACATTTTCCTCTTAGATGATGAAGTTTGGACTTACCAGGGACTTTTATGAGTTACTTGTGATGGAGGATTGAGCATGGGGAGGGTGGTGGTGTGTTTTTCCCTCTCTCCATGTGATGCCATTCCACTAGGTGTGCAGAGCTGGTTGTTTCCTGGTGTCTCAGCAGTGACGACGTGAAAGTGGAGAGAGTGGAGTGGAGGGGAGGGGAAGAGAGGGGAGTGGAATGGAGTGGAGTAGAATAGAATAAACCAGGTTGGAAGAGCCCTTCAAGATCATTACAAGGTAAAGGAAGTGCCATATGCTGACAAAAGCCCCCAGATTGAAAAGGCAATCAGTGCTTAGAGAAATACTGCAAAGTTGGCTCGTCCCACCCCAGCCAGCAGCTTGGTGTAGAGTTATTCTGCTAGCTGCTAGCAATTACCCTGTTCTGCTCCCAAGCTGCAGTCTTTTGTTTCATTTTTAAACATTTAGGGCTATTTTTAGGTGGCTTTTTTTTGTTGTTGTTGAGGGGAGGGGTGGGGGAGGAGGGGAGGGGAGGAGGTGTGTTGCTTTCAGAGGAAGCTGTGTTTTGGTGGGTCCTTTAATAGAGATTTCCCCTTATTTTTTCAGATACTTAAAGCTTCAAAAGAAACAATCCCTACATCAGGAGGACCAGCCCTAAACCATACTCTACAAAAAAACCAAACCACAGACACACACACACAAAAACAAAAAGAGAGGAGGGGTGGGAGCAGAGGGTTCTGCTAGATCCTATGCTGCCATTACCAACCAGTTCAGGCTTTGGGGGGGGGAGCAAACACTGAGCTGTTGCAAATGGGTTGCAGCCCAACTGTCATTGCAGTGAGCTTTCTGGGGTGGTTTTTGGGGGGTGTTTTGTTTGAACACCTGGCTGTTGAATTTGCTATCCTGTCCTTTATCTGGTGGGGGGCTTTTGTTTAATGTTCCTTTGAGCATAGTGTTTTTTGGTTTGGTTCTTCCTCTTGGGTGAAGTTTCAGGACTGATTATTCTCACCCCTTTGGTGGTTTGTTTTTTTTTATATCTTCTGTGTTTGTGGCAGTTTTTGAGCTGCAGTTTCCCCCCCCTGGTTCTAAGCCCCCACCCTGTGTTACTCTTCCTATTTATGAAGCAGCAGCAAGTGCAGGGGGTGTGGGTTTGGGGCTTTGTTTTGTGGTTGTCTTTCCTTTCGCCTTTTGATCTCTGCTCTGTGGCTGTGGGCTCTGTGCAGAGCAGCTGGGGCTCAAACAAAACCTGTGCTAATCGTGGCTGATTTTGTCTTGAAGTGGTTTGTGAATGCTGATCTTGACTGCAGCTTGGGGAACACTAAGCCAGCACACACCCTGCTGTGAAGTTTGGCTTTCGGGCTTGGGGTGCTGCTGGGTTTGGGGTTTGGGTGGTTGGGTTATTTTTGCACTGATGTTATGGCAACAGCTACACTCCTTGAGTCTCAGCTGGCTTTGAACAGGAGAAAATGTTTGTGTTCAGTTCAGACTAGTAAGGAGAGAGGCTGCTGAATGATTCTAGTCATTCAGGCTACTAAAAGGTAAGGTTACTGAATGATTTTGGTCATTCAAAGGTACTCTGCTGAATGATTTTGGTCATTCAAAGGTACTCTGCTGAATGATTTTGGTCATTCAAAGGTACTCTGCTGAATGATTTTGGTCATTCAAAGGTACTCTGCTGAATGATTTTAGTCATTCAAAGGTAGTTTAGTGAACGATTTTAGTCATTCAGACTATTCAAAGGCAGTTTACTAAGTTATTTTGATCATTCAGAGGTAGTTTACTGAATGATTTTAGTCATTCAGACCATTCAAAGGCAGTTTACTGAATTACTGCAGTCATTCAAAGGTAGTTTACTGAATTTAGTCATTCAGAGTAGCAAGAAGCAGATTACTGAATTATTTTAGTCATTCAGACTAGCAAGAAGCAGATGACTTAATAATTTGATTAATTCAGACTAAATGGCAGTTTACTCAATTGCTTTATGCATTCAGACTACTAGAAGGCAGATCACTAACTGTATTTTATGGAGTCAGACCAGGAAAAGCAGTTTGCTGAATTACTTTAACCATTCAGTCTATGAAAAGGCAGATTACTAAACTCTTTCATTCATTCAGGCTAATAGAAGGGCAGTTTAGGAAGTTATTTCATTCACTCAGACTGGGAAGAGGGCAGTTTACTAAATTACTTTATTCATTCAGGCTATTTAAAGGCAGTTTACTAAATTCATTCAGATTACTAAAAGGGCAGTTTTCTCAATCACTTGGTTAATTCAGACTAGTAAAAGGCAGTTGACTCAATCATTTGGTTAATTCAGACTAGGAAAGGCAGTTGACTCAATCACTTGGTTAATTCAGACTAGTAAAGACAGTTTTCTCAATCACTTGGTTAATTCAGACTAGTAAAAGCAGTTGACTCAATCACTTGGTTAATTTAGACTAGTAAAAGGCAGTTGACTCAATCACTTGGTTAATTTAGACTAGTAAAAGGCAGTTGACTCAATCACTTGGTTAATTCAGACTAGTAAAAGGCAGTTGACTCAATCACTTGGTTAATTCAGACTAGTAAAGGCAGTTGACTCAATCTCTTGGCTCATTCAGACTAGTGAAGGGCAGTTGACTCAGTCACTTGGCTCATTCAGACTAGTAAAAGCAGTTGACTCAATCTCTTGGTTAATTCAGACTAGGGAAGGGCAGTTGACTCAGTCACTTGGCTAATTCAGACTAGTGAAGGGCAGTTGACTCAGTCACTTGGCTAATTCAGACTAGTAAAAGCAGTTGACTCAATCACTTGGTTAATTCAGACTAGGGAAGGGCAGTTGACTCAATCTCTTGGCTCATTCAGACTAGTGAAGGGCAGTTCACTCAATCTCTTGGCTCATTCAGACTAGTGAAGGGCAGTTCACTCAATCTCTTGGCTCATTCAGACTAGTGAAGGGCAGTTGACTCAGTCACTTGGCTAATTCAGACTAGTGTAGGGCAGTTGACTCAGTCACTTGGCTAATTCAGACTAGTGAAGGGCAGTTGACTCAGTCACTTGGCTAATTCAGACTAGTAAAAGCAGTTGACTCAATCTCTTGGTTAATTCAGACTAGTAAGGGCAGTTGACTCAATCTCTTGGCTCATTCAGACTAGTGAAGGGCAGTTGACTCAATCACTTGGCTAATTGAGGCTAGGGAAGGGCAGTTTATCACTCTGTTAATGGAGGCTAGGGAAAGGGCAGTTTGCTAAATGACTTCATTCAGCAAGAACTTGCTGTGTGCTCCAAAAGGGTTTTATTTAGGCAGATTTGGGGTGGTGGTTTTCCCTCTTTTTCTTTGCCCCAAGCCAGAGCTGGCTGAGACCTCGGTGCTGGGCAGGCAGGGAGTCGGTGTGGGCTGCAGCACCCCTGGGATCCTGCTGCGCTCAGGGGAATGCCTTCTGGTTTGCCTCCCCATAAAAAGGGGCTCAGAGCCGAAGCAAAAAGTCAACTTTGTGCCAACACTTGACTGGTACATTTTCTTTGAAAGCTAAAAAGCTTTGGAGATTGAAAGTTTTGAGAAAGGAAGGAAGAAGAAAGGAAGGATGGCAGAACTGAAGGCCTGCAGTTGTAAATGGTACCTCTGGGGTGGAGCCTTTGAGTGCTTTCCAGGCCTGCTATAATTGGGGGGGGGGGAGGGCATTTTTTTTACCCCATTCTCTGCTGCTGCTCCTCCATGACCAAGACATGTTTGATGCTTTGGAGTGTTGCAGATGTTCCCTTGTTCTGTTGTTGTGTTTGACTCTTTTTTTTTTGGCTCAGGAATAATTGCTGTGATTGGTTTTCTGTTTTTTAAAGGACATCTCCCAAGCCTGGTCCAGGAGCTTAGGAGGGAAACATAATAGGAGAAAGCAAAGCCAAGCCAAAATAATAGGAGAAGTAAAGTAAATGATAGGAGGAGGGGGGGGAAATGGTGGTGGTGGGGGAAATAATAGGTGGGGGAAAAATAGGAGGAGGGGGAAATAATAGAAGAAGGGGGAAATGATAGGAGGAGGGGGGAAAAATGATGGGGGGGAATGATAGGAGGGGGGGAAATGATAGGAGGAAGGGGGAAAAATGATGGGGGGGAAATGATAGGAGGAGGAGGGGAAAAATGATGGGGGGGGAAATGATAGGAGGAGGAGGGAAAAATGATGGGGAGGGAAATGATAGGAGGAGGGGGGGAAATGATAGGAGGAGGGGGGAAAATGATAGGAGGAGGGGGGAAAATAAGAGGGGAGGGAATAATAGGAGGAGGGGGGAAAATAATAAGAGGAGGGGGGAAAAATGATGGGGGAAATGATAGGAGGAGGGGGAAATGATAGGGAGGGGGAAACTGATAGGAGGAGGGGGAAATAATCAGAGGGGGGAAAATGATAGGAGGAGGGATGGAAATGATAGGAGGGGAGGGGAAATTAATAGGAGGAGGGGGAGAAATAATAGAAATTAAAGTTATAGGAGGGGAAATTAAATAATAGGGGGAGAAATAAAAATAAGAGGGAAAGGAATAAAAATAAGAAGGAAAGGAATAAAAATAAGAGGAATAAATAAAAATGAGTGGGAAAGGAATAAAAATAAGAGGAAAAGGAATAAAAATAAGAGGAAAACAAAAAAAATGAGAGAAATAGGATAATGGGGGAGGGAAATTGAAATAATGGGGGAAAGAAAATAACGGGGAGAAATTAACATAAGAGAGGAGAAATATAATGGGGGGGGTTAAAATAAAGGGGGAAATGAAAGTAATAGGGGGAGAAATTAAAATAAGAGGGGAAGTAATAAAATAATAGGAGAAATAACAATAGGAGGGGGAAATAATAGGAAATAATAATAGGGGGAAGAAATAATAATAGGGGGGAGAAGTAAATATAGTGGGGGGAGAAGTAAATATAGGGGGGGGAGAAGTAAATATAGGGGGGGGAGAAATTAAATGAGTAGGGGGGAGGAACAGCAATACCAAGGGGGAGAAATAAGATCCTTTCTAGAAGACACATGAGTTTGGTGAGCCTGGCAGTGGTTGCCTTGTGGTTGCCAGGGAGATGTCTGCTTCCTCGAGCACTGGTTGGAAGTGGGGTGCTCGGCTGCTGTGGCTGGCAGGGAGAGGGGCGCCCTGCGCTGGCCGCCTGCCTCTGGGGGCCGCGGGAGGACTCCGTGCGAGCCCAGCCCAGCCCAGCCCAGCCGCGCCGAGCCGGGAGGCTGCTCAGCAGCCGCAGGTGTCCCAAAGTGATTTCCTTTCGACTTTTCAGGAGAGCAATAATCCTCTTAGACTGTGATGTGCTTGGGGGTGGGATGTTTCGGCTGGGGGGGGGTTGTTGTTGTTTTCCTAGTGACATGAGCTGTGAATCGCAGAGCAATAATCTTTCCAAAGCCATACTTTGTGGGAATGATTTGAGCGTGGTGAATGCAGGACTTTGGGGGGGGGGGGGGGGGAGGGGGGGTTTGTTGTTTGTTATCTTCCAAGTGGCAGCCTGTGGGCAGAATCCTGGGACTGTGAGAGTTTTATGATGCTGTGATCAAACTTTTTAAGCATTTTGTACCTGGGTTATGTGATTTGTTGGGGTGGGGGGGGTTTATGCTTCATGTTTACAGAACTATGCCAAGCTCTGAGCAAGGTCAAGCAGGCTGTTAAAGAAATGTGTGTTTAATCTGTTCTCATGTGTGGCTGCAATAAAACACAGAAGAATATCTCTTTGTCTTCCTGCTGTCATTATTTCCTCCCTAAATCTTCTAGGTTAGCTGTTGAAAGCTTGATTAGGATAGGAAGCACCCAAGTATTTCAGGGCTGGCAACTAGATGCTCTTGCAGGTCCCTCCCAACCCAAACCATTCAGTGATTCTGTGCAAATAACCAAACAGCCTTCTGGCCTCTCTCTTGAGTCTTTTCTCTTAAGTTTATGGGGAAGGAATATTGGATCATGGCTTGTTTGCCTTGTCTTCACATGTGTATTTGACCTTGTAGTCACACAGGTGTGGATGGATTTGGATGGGTTAGAGAGGGGATGGATGGATTGAGTGGGTTAGAGAGGGATGGGGTGGGTTAGAGGTGGGATGGATTGGGTGGATTAGAGAGGGATGGATGGACTGGGTGGGTTGGAGATGGGATGGACTGGGTGGATTGGAGATGGATGGGGTTGGGTGGATTGGAGATGGGATGATTGGGTGGGCTAGAGAGGGATGGGATTGGGTGGGTTAGAGAGGGATGGATTGGGTGGGTTAGAGAGGGATGGGATTGGGTGGGTTAGGGATGGGATGGATTGGGTGGGTTAGAGAGGGATGGGATGGGGGGTTAGGGATGGGATGGATGGGTGGGTTAGGGATGGGATGGATTGGGTGGGTTAGAGAGGGATGGATTGGGTGGGTTGGAGAGGATGGGTTTGGGTGGGTTGGAGAGGTTTGGGGAGGGGTGGATTAGAGAAGATGGGTTTGGGTGGGTTGGAGAGGGAAGTAGAGTTCCAAGAAATTTTTGAGTGAACAGGATTTTTTTCTTGCTTTTATCATGTGTGTACCACCAAAATCCACTGAGTATCTGAAGGGGGAGGTTTCTGAACTGTTTTCTGCTGCAAGCAATCACGTAATACTTGCAGCAGCCGCAGGGAAAGGCTCTTGGTGGTTCAGAAAGCAATGTGTGAAATGGTATTTTTTAATGTTCTAGGGAAAAGCAAAAGAGAAGCTGAGCAAGACAAAACAGAGAAAGGTAAGTCTGGAAGTAACATCCTGCAGGTCCAAAGCTTGCTTTCTGGGAGGACTGACTTAAATCAGGCTAAATAGTGGTGGAGCTTAGCTCCTGTCCAAGGGTTTTGGGTCAGCTGGAGCTGAACAAGCAGGCAGCGTGCAGCAGCCTCTGTAAGTGAGCACACAGCCATTCCCACAGCTGACAGCAGTGACTTCCCCCTCTTCAGTGGTCACAGGCTGCTCTTAAGAGCTGCTGCTGTTTGAGGAGTAAAAGGTTCAGTGTTGTACTCATGGTTTAGGGCTCAGGAGGCCACAGCTTCACCACCTTGTCTCTGGGCAAGAGGCAACCTGGGCTGCCTGGCCCCAAAAGCTGGGCTCAGCACTGCCTGCTGGGGTAAGCTGGGGGAGACAAGGGGCACCAAAATCAGTCCCTGTCAATTCTGTGCTCACCCAGTGGGGGGGTTCTGCCTGCCTTAGTTCAGGTAGGAGCATGCAGAGGAGGTTTGATGGGGAGGAGTGGGGCTTTGCCAACAGCACTGGGAACCTGGCCTCACAATGATGACACTGGGATCTCAGTAATGATCATGAGCTAAAGGGCAGGGGGCAACAGGATGGAGCCAAACTCTTCAGTGGTGTCCAGTGACTGGACAAGGGGTAACAGACACAAACTGGAAGCCAGGAGGTTCCATCTGAGCAGGAGGCAAAACTTGGGTGTGAGGGTGCTGGAGCCCTGGAGCAGGCTGCCCAGGGAGGCTGTGGAGTCTCTTCCTCTGGAGAGACTTCAGCCCACCTGGGCAAGCTGCTGTGGGTGCTTTAGCAAAGGGTTGGACTGGGTGATCTGCAGAGGTCCCTTGCAGCCCCCACCATGCTGGGATTCTGTGTGAGTCCCCTTGCCTTCTGCCCTCAAATGCTCTTGACCTTCCCAGTCCGAGTTTGAGTGTTTTAGTTGTGAGCTGAAAGCCACAGGCCAGCATTGGCAGCCTTGATGCTTTTACCTGGAATGCTAAATTTGCTCAAGCAATTGTCCTCCTTCCTCACACTGGGCCCACATCATTACCCAAATGAGGTTTGGAAATTGTGTTGCTTCTCAGTGAGCACTTGAATGGGAATTTGATGATGATGAAAGCCTCCTGTCATTGGCCTGCTGTTTGGGAAGCTCATTAGGTGAGACAGATAGTGCCAGTGAGCCACTTGCTTTATGGGCTTCCAGAAATGATATCTTAGAAGGTGTAAGCCCAGCTGACTGCATCCAGACAATTCAGAGGCAGCAGCACCACAATAATTGAAAGATCTTTCTGAAGTCTGCTGGTAGAACAAGCAAAACCTCTCCAATCAACTGATCTAGGGGAGCAGTCAGACAATAAAACCTGGGGCATTTGAGGGACTAATCAAGCCATGGAATCTAATCACCATCATCCATCTCTAGCTGCAGTTACCCCAGAACAATTTCCCTTGCAGTAAAAAGTATCCTGCAGGGTCTTCTGTCTAAAGTGGCTCTTGGCTGGGTGGAGATGTTGCTCATAAGAAACCACTGCAGAGTGATCATTTCGGTTTGGGGATGTGTTTAGTCACTGCTCCCATTCCATCATGAGGTCTTTTGGCTTCATTCAAAGGCTGGAATCAAGCAACCCTTTGGCCAAACCCCAGGAATAAATTTCTTCATTGACTGTCTGCCCCAAAATACTGGCACAGAACATGGGTTGGGTTGGAAGGGACTTTCAAACCTCATCTAGACCAACACCCTCACAGTAAGTTGGAAGGGACCTGTCAAGGTCATCTAGTTGAGTCCTGCAGTCAGCAGGGACATCTGCAGCTAGAGCAGGTGGCTCAGAACCCCAAACAACCAAGGACCAGCCCCAAACAAGGATCTGGAGGTGCTGGAAGGTGCCCAGAGAAGGGCCATGAGGATGAACAGAGGGCTGGAGCTGCTCTGCTATGAGGACAGACTGAGGGAGTTGGGCTTGTTCAGTCTGGAGAAGAGAAGGCTCCCAGGAGACCTTCTTGTGGCCTTCCAGGATCTGAAGGGGGCTACAGGAAATCTGGGGAGGGACTTTTTAGGGTATCAGGGAGTGATAGGACTGGGGGGAATGGAGCAAAACTAGAAGTGGGTAGATTCAGATTGGATGTGAGGAAGAAATTCTTCCCCAGGAGGGTGGTGAGAGCCTGGCACAGGCTGCCCAGGGAGGTGGTGGCAGCCTCATCCCTGGAGGTGTTTGCAGCCAGGCTGGAGGTGGCTGTGAGCAACCTGCTGTGGTGTGAGGTGTCCCTGCCCATGGCAGGGGGGTTGGCACTGGCTGAGCCTTGAGGTCCCTTCCAACCCTGACAGTTCTGTGATTCTATGATTAACCTGACCTGGAATGGTTCCAGGGGTGGGGCATCCCCCACCTCTCTGAGCAGCATGGGCCTGGGAATCACCACCCTCAGTGTAAAATATTTCTTCTCTCATGTCTGAATCCTTCCTCTTTTAGTTCAAACCATCCCTCCTTGTCCTGTCACAGCAGGCCCTGCTGAAAAGCCTCCTCCCATGCATGACATTTTCTTCTACTGCTCTATCAGATCAGTGAATCTAGCACAGAATGGTTGGGGTTTGGCTGCTGTCAATTAAGGGAGTGCTCCCTGCTCCCTTAATGTGAAAATGACAATAGGAGAGAACTCAAATCCACCTTCTTGCATGGAAGTCCCCCTGAGTGCAGCACTGTCCCTGAAAGGAAGCTGAAGCCAGGTGGGAGCTGATCTCTTCTCCCAAGGAACAAGCCATAGGATGAGAGGAAATGGCCTCAAGTTGCACCAGAGGAGGTTGGGTTGGACATGAGGAAAAATTTCTTCCCCCAAAGGGTTGTCCAGGCTGTCCCAGGGCAGTGGTGGAGCTCCATCCCTGGAGGAGGCTCAGAGCTGTGGAGATGTGGTGCTGAGGGCCGTGGGTGAGTGGTGACCTGGCAGTGCTGGCTTAAGGGTTGGGCTTTGATGACCTCCAACCAAAGTGTTTCTGTGATTCTGTGACCTAAAGCTCCTCAGTGGTGGTGGTGCTCAGCCCGAGTCTGATGGGTCAAAGCATGACAACCTTCTGAATGCTCCACCAGGCCTGGACTGCAAATCACCCCAGCAGTTGTGTGCTGCTGCATGCACTCCAGCTCCCCTCTGAACAGCCTGAGCCACTGAAGAAAAACCTGCCATCTTGTTGGGTTCCTTTCCCACTGACACCAGGCAGGCTTGCTGCTTCGCAGCGTTGGCTCTAATGTATTGGGGCACATCTGCTAGAAGATTATTACACTTAGGAGGAGGCAAGGGGTAATTTATGGCCATAGCCCTGCAGGGAGCTAGGAGGCTCTCTGGCTGATACAGAGGAATGCTTGATGGTTGCACTGAATGCTCCCTGGAGAATCCTTGGAGGTAGGAGTAGGATGGGAGATGGAAATGGTTGCTCGTTAGGTAATGTTTACTGTCTTGTGGGGGTGCCTAGCAGCTGAGGAATATTGATGTGAGCAGCTCCTCTCCAGCTCTTCACATTGATCCCCTGCTGCTCTGGAGCTGATGGAGAACTGTGCTGAAACTGGGAAGAGAATACTTCTTGGTAGTGGAGGGTGGCAGAGAGGTTATGGAATCACAGAGCTGGTTTGGTTGGAGAAGACCTTTCAGCTCACTGAGTCCAACCCTGAACCCAGCACTGCCAGGTCACCCCCAACCCACGGCCCTCAGCACCACATCTCCGTGGCTTTGAGGGCCCTCCAGGGATGGGGATTCCACCACTGCCCTGGGCAGCCTGGTCCAGTTTGAGTCACCTGAAGATTGCTTTCCTCCCCTCCAGGAGTTTGTGGCTGTGGCAAGAGAGTAATTTCAGTGAAGGGTGGCAGTGCCACCTTTGAAACTCAGGCACTTCACCAGCACAGCCTCAGTCACTTGTCAAAGGCTACCCCACAGAAGAAGTGATCAACTGTGTGGCTTTTATATCTCTTCTAGCTAAAAAGAAGAAGAAGCCAAAGCTCTTCAACAAGTTTGACAAGACCATTAAGGCTGAACTAGATGCTGCAGAAAGACTCCGTAAGAAAGTGAGTTTTGGGTGTTTCCCTCAGGGCAAAAATGACTACAAGGAGCCTGGAAAAGGGGAGAAGTGCTCTCAGTTCCCTTCCTCTGAAGCCATCTTGGGGAAAACTCCAGAGCATGTTGGGCCTTCAAGGTTCATTTCTGCTTTGCTGTTTAGCTGAAGTTCCTTACAGGCATAAGTCCAGGTCTCTTCATGTGGCTTTGCTCCCCTCGAGTGTGTTTGGTGTAAGCAGGGACTCCTGCCAGCAAGAGCTGCTGAGATAAACCACAGGCAGCAGGGCTGCAAGGGCAGCTCTGGCCTCTCACTGTTGGCCATTTTAGTACTGAGGTCAGCTGGGAGGAGAACTGTAGAAGAAGAATTAGAGGGACTCTAGGGGGACTCCAGAAGAAGATTTGGAAAAGCTGTAGAGGAAGAATTGGAGGCAGACTTAGAGGGAGACTAGCAGAAGAGGTGGAGGACTCAGAGGGAGACTAGCAGAAGAGGTGGAAGAAGAGTTAGAAGACCTCTAGGAGGGCTCTAGAAGACCCCTTGGAGAGCCCCAGAAGCAGGTTCAGAAGAGCTGTAGTTGTGAGGCTGTTCTTCCTGTGAGGTATGCAGAGAGGAACTTTCCTTCTGTGTCCAGAACTTCCTCTCTGTTCGCTGTTCCTCAGTTTGGGTTTTGCTATCAGCAGTAGAAGCCTTCCATGCTATAGACAGGTGAGTGTCACCTCAGCAGTTCATTTCCCCCTCAGAAGAGGTAAAATCAATGCAAAGCTGGGCATTTGAACCATGAAACCTGGGAAATACTTGAACAATCCTTAATGGTTGCTTGCCTCAGCAGCCAGTCCTAACACAGCTGGGTGAAGGCTGTCCCTCCAGGCTGCATTTTATGCCTTGCTTGTGGTGGAGGTGTGGGGTGGGTTTTCTTTCTTTTCAACTGGGGAACCAAATGTGTCATTAGGTCATGCATCCTGCAGCAGTTTTTGCCAGCTAGAGCTGTTGATAAATCTCTCTGCTTCCCAGGGAAGAGTGGAAGAAGCTCTGAGGGCCTTTGAAGCTTTGGTGAATCAATATCCCCAGAGTCCTCGAGCAAGATATGGGAAAGCACAGGTACTGAAACAAAGCCAGAAGTGGTCAAAAAGATGACATCAGCCACAGAGTTCCAAACCCCACTCAGACTCCACTTCTAATCCTGTGGCTGTTTCCTTGGGAAATCAAAGGATTGTGTGCTCTGTCAGCGTGGATCTGTTCCAGTCCTCTGTCCTCCCCAAGGAGCTTTCATCTAAGTTTGAGCCTGGTGGGAAATGCTGTAAGTCAGGCAAGACTAAGACCCTTCCTGGAGAGCTCATGGAAGCTGCTGGGTGGACAATCAGAGGCCAGCTCCAGCTCAGCTACATGCAGAGCTCAGCTGTTACCTACTGTTTGCTGCAGCTGGTGATCAGCACTTCAGGGGTGGGTGTCAGGCGGGTGGGACCAGGCTTTTTTGGGCACAAGGTGCACCAGGCACACACCTGAATGCCACAGGTGCCTTCTAAACATGAGGAGGGACTTCTTTGAAAGTGATGGAGCACTGGAGCAGGCTGCCCAGAGCAGTGCTGGAGTCTCCATCTCTGGAGACATTCAAAACCCACCTGGATGTGTTCCTGGGTGACCTTCTCTAGGGGAAGCTGCCTTGGTGCGGGGAGGTTGGACTCAATCTCCAGGGGTCCCTTCCAACCCCTGTAAGTCATAGAATGGTTTGGGTTGGAAAGGACCAGGAAGGAGGCCTGGAGGAAGGAGGCCTGGAGGAAGGAGGCTTGCAGGAAGAGGCTTGCAGGAAGGAGGCTTGCAGGAAGGAGGCTTGGAGACTTGAAGATCACCTAGTTCCAGCCCCCCTGCCATGGGCAGGTGTGTGTCAGCACTGAGCCAAACACTGCTTTCTGCCTAGTGGGAGTTTGGATTTGGAGTTTGAGAGGGGGTTAAAGGATAGAGAGCCCAAGAGCAAGGAGGCTTAAGTAGCTTGTTCTTGTGGAGCAAGCTCTGTTCCAGCCGTTCCCCTCCAAACCAAAACCCACACAAAGGGAAAAAGCCAGGCCTCAGAGCATGAGCTCTGTGCTCTTAATGCTTGTGAGCCATGTTGGGATGTCTCAGAAGAGAATGATCCTTGTGTTTCCATAAAGAGGAGGATAATCCCTCTGCACCAGGTGTAATGAGAGGCTGCTTGAACTTGGGTTAATCAAGATGAGCAAAGTCAAGCCCTCGCTGTAGGAGTGAATTAAGCAAGAACTTAAGCCAATAAAGCAGAAGTACTTGAGAAGACTGCATGAAAGCCAGCAGAGATCTCACCTAGCCTTTGGGCTGCTCCTGGGCTGAAGAACAAATTGAAGTTCTGAAGGAGCTGTGGAGTAGATATTGATGATCTTAAAGGTCCCTTCCCACCAGAAGGTTCCTATGCTTCTGTGAGCATACCCAAGAGCAAAGCCAATCCCCAGGCAGTTTTCTCTAGTGCCAATAACTTTGTGTCAGAACCTATGAAAGAAGGGTTTGGTGGTGTGTTTGGAGCTGTGTGTGGCTGCCAGTGTGAGCCTTAACTCACAAACAATCCAGCAATTAACATCATTAAGCCAAACTGCTTGATTTCACAAGCAGAAATGCTGACTCCTACCAAACATGAACCCCCAAAGTCTGTCCTGCTGTATGGCTCAGGTGCAATTTTTCTCACCTCTGTGCTTTCAGGTGGTTTGCAGGGAAGGAGAATCATAGAATCATGGGATGTTAGGGGTTGGATGGGACCTCTGGAGATCATCCAGTCCCACCCCACTGCTGAAGCAGGGTCACCCAGGGCAGGGCACACAGGAACACATCCAGATGGAAAGTCTCCAGAGGAAGAGACTCCACAACCTCTCTGGGCAGCCTGCTCCAGGGCTCCAGCACCTTCACAATGAAGAAGTTCTTCCTCATGTTGAGGTTTAACTTCCTGTGCTCCAGTTTGTGCCCATTGCCCCTTGTCCTGTCACAGGACACCACTGAAAAGAGCCTGGCCCCTTCTTGACAGCCACCCCTCAGATACTTGTTCCCATTAATAGGATCCCCTCTCAGCCCCTCTTCTGCAGGCTCTCAGCCTCTCCTCATCACACAGACGTTCCAGTCCCTTCAGCATCCTGGTAGCCTCCCTTGGGCACTCTCCAGCATATCCCTGTCCCTCTTGAACTGGGGAGCCCAGAACTGGACACAGCACTCTAGATGTGGTCTCACTTAGAGCAGAGGGGGAGAAGAACCTCCCTTGAGCTGCTGGCCATATGCTTCCTGATGCACCCCAGGAGACCACTGACCTCCTTGGCCACGAGGGCCCGTTGCTGTCCCGTGGGTCACTTACTATCCACCAGGACTCTGAGATCCTTCTCCATAGAGCTGCTCTCCAGCAGGCCAAGAAGTAACCCCAAAGCACAAGCAAACAAGAGTTTCCATTGTTCTGCCAGAATACCCAAATGAAAGGAAACTCCATGTGTTCCCACAGCCTAAATGCTGCACCATTCCCCTTGAAGAGAAACCAAAGTTCTTTTGGAGGGTTGTGGGTTCTGATGGGTTCTCATCATGGCTTTGTGCTTCCTTCCAGTCTGAAGATGACTTAGCTGAGAAGCTGAGAAGCAATGAGATGCTGCAGAAAGCCATCAACACCTATGATGAGGTGGTCAGTCTGCCAGATGTCCCTTCAGACCTGGTGAAGCTGAGCTTGAAACGAGAAGCAGACAGGCAGCAGTTCCTTGGTAAGATGTGGGGGGGGGCAAGTTGTGTGAGCAAGGCTTGCAGGAGATCCTGGAGGGCTTCCAAGTGCCACTTCCCTCAGATTTTTCAGCAGGGCTGCTTCTGTTCCTGAGCTCTTCATGCTCCTGAAAAATAGTTTTGATTGCTTGAACCTTTCCCTGGGGAGCTGCTGGTGCATGGAGTTGCCTGTATGGAGCCAGTGCACATGGACAGCAGTGGCCTGGGTGCTGTGAGAAGCTGGGATGGCAGCTGGTCAAAAATGTTTCTTTTGACAGAAAAAGAAGAAAAAATTAGCTTCTCTTTCTGCTGAGGCTGAGGGAAATCATGAGGAACTCTACCCTTCCAGGGTAGAGTGTCCCTGCCCATGGCAGGGGGGTTGGAACTAGATGATCCTTGTGGTCCCTTCCAACCCTAACTGAAACTATGAAACTATGAAACATGCAGAGGGAACGTGCCCAGAACAATGCTCAGTAAAGACAGAGAAGAATGAGGCTGCACCTGGGGATGTCACTGGCCCCAGGTTGCCCAGAGAGCTGGTGGATGCCCCATCTGGGGTAAATCTGTAGGCTGACCCATGGTCTGTGGCTGTTGCCTCCAAATGTTCTGCATGATGATGTCCCTCAGGACACCTCACATGCTCTCTGTTTCTCATTGTTGCCCACAAAGTCCCAGTTTAACTCTGGGGCTCCCACGAGTCCCATTCCTGCAGCCCTCCCAGCTCACCTTGGCTGGGGCTCTGAGCAGCCTGCTCTAGTTGAGGAGGTCCCTGCTGACTGCAGGGGGTTGGACTGCATGACCTTTAAAGGGCCCTTCCTACCCAAACCAGGTTATGATTCTGTGGTACCTGAAAGTTCTGGGATGTACAAGAAGTGCTGGTATTGCACAGCTCATATTTCTATTATTCCTGCTGTTTCCTGCTGCTGCTGTTTTCCTGCTGCTGCTGTTTCCTGCTGCTGCTGTTTCCTCCTGCTGCTGCTGTTTCCTCCTGCTGCTGCTGTTTCCTGCTGCTGCTGTTTCCTCCTGCTGCTGCTGTTTCCTCCTCCTGCTGCTGTTTCCTCCTCCTGCTGCTGTTTCCTCCTTGTGTTATATTTCAGGTCTCATTTCCTGCCTTTAGTTTGAATGATTTCAGATACTACTTCATCAGTGCCTCATGGATTTCCTGCAGCAGAGCCAGAGCCAAGCCCTGGCAATTTGTCTGATTGATTGTTCAAGGTTATTTTGCTGTGCTGATGCAGTTTTGGCCAAGCCCTTTGAGGTCTGTGTGTGAAAGAGCAGCTAAAGCTCAGGTGATGTTGTGGCTGCTACACTGTGAGCAGTTCTCCACTAGAGGCTACCACAGCACTGCCTGATGCTCACTCACAGCCAGCTGAAATTAGTCCTTCTACAGCTACACTCCTCCCCAGCCCAGCCAGCAGCTGAGTCTGCTGCTGGCTGACTTGCACAAGGGCTTTACAGGTTCTGCTGCTGGATCCTAGGTGCAAATGCCACACTTGACCCAGCCTGCTGTTCTCTTGGATGCTGTGTGAGCTCCTGGCTGCTGCTGCTGATCTCTGCAGCTGTAATTGTCTTGTCCCATCGCACCAGGTCGCATGAGGGGTTCCCTGATGACCCTGCAGAAGTTGGTTCACCTCTTTCCCAGTGATACCTCCTTCAAGAATGACCTTGGGGTTGGTTACCTCTTGATAGGAGACAACAGCAAGGCCAAGAAGGTGTATGAAGAGGTGAGTTTCCTTCCCAGCCTAGGGAAAGATTAGTTGCATTCATGTGCTCATGCTAAAGATTTTCTTGCTCTGGACTTTTCAGCTGCTCTCTACAGCTCCCTGAAAGGAGGTTGGAGGCAGGTGGGGCTTGCTCTCTTCTCCCTAGTCTCAGGTGATAGAAGGAGAGGAAATGGCCTGAAATTGTGCCAGGGGAGGGTTAGGTTGGAGAGGAGGAAAAATTTCCTTGCTGCAAGAGTGGTCAGGGACTGGCAGAGGCTGCCCAGGGAGGTGGTGGAGTCCCCATGCCTGCAGGTGTTCAGGAAACCTGTGGCCATGGTGGTGTTGGGTTGCTGGTTGGACTCTGAGAATGATCTCAGAGGGCTCTTCCAACCCAAACAACTCTATGGTTCCATGGTTTTATGGTTCTGTCAGTGGGGTTGAGTGTGATCCTATGATTCTAAGCAGTCCTTGCAGCATGTGGTGCTGTTTTTCTTTCCAAGTAGCTACAGATGATGATGAAACACAGCAGGAGAGACCTTTGCAGGAGCAGCTCCTCTGCTGACAGCCCTTTTTCTGCCTGCCTGGCTGAGGCATGTCTGCCCAGCTCAGTGCACCCTCACCCAGCCCTGCCTGAGCTATCTCAGGTACCAAAAGCAGAATTATCCACATTACCCCAGTAACTCTGCCCTGGCTAATTAGCCACTGAGAGCCCCGGAGGTTAATTTCTCTCTTCCTGATTAATATTTAATGGGCTGTGAGCAGTTTAGTAAAACTTCTTTCTAAACATAATTAATATTGCATGCAGCAACAGCAACAGAGTAATACAATTTACATTAAATACTTCCAGGGTAATTTCTGCTGATTGTTATCTCTCTGCTTCTCTTGAGGGGCTCTGAGTGGAGATCAAACCTTAATGCGAGGCGGCGTAGCTGAAATGAGCCCTAATGCAGAGGATTCCACTCTGTCTTAATTAATCAGAGAGCTTCATCCTATAGTTAAAGGGACTGTAAGCAAATTATGCAGCTAATAAATATTTCTGTCAGTCATTTATTGCACCCTGCAGGTACAGATTGGTGGCTGAGGATAATTGCAGGCAGAGCGCTGTGGTCAAAAGGCAGAAGGTGCATGAGGAGGGAACAGTCTTATGCTAGGGATCAAGCTCAGCCTTGCTCTGGCTTGCCTGGCTCTCTCTCTGCTGCTGATGTCTCACATTAGGGACTTCAGAGAGATTCTCAAAACTTCTTATTGCCCCAACCCATAGACTCACAGAGTTGTTGCAGCTGGAAAAGCCCTGTAGGATCATCCAGCCTAACCATCAACCCAGCACCACCATGGCTGCTAAACCATGTCCCCACGTGCCATGGCCACAGGTTTTCCTCCCTGGGCAGCCTGTTCCAGTCCCTGACCACTCTTGGAGCAGTGAAGTTCTTCCTAATCTCCCACCTAACCCTCCCCTGGCACAATTTCAGGCCATCTCCTCTTGTTCTGTCACCTGATACTAGGAAGGTCCTTGCAGTTGGCCTTGCTGACCCTCATGATGTCCACGTGGAGCCACTTCTCAAGCTTAGCCATCACCTTCTAGTGTGAAATCACATGGAACAGCTGCTGCATTAGGCCTGGCATTGCCATCTGAGAGCTTGCTCTTGGCCAGGCAAGTGGAAGCTCTTCCAGACAGTGCTGCAGCTCGCTGTTGTGCTGAGAAAGCCCTTTGCACCCCCAGGCTCTTCACATCCATCTCAACATGAGGAAAAGCTTCTTCACTGTGAGGGTGCTGAGCCCTGGAGCAGGCTGCCCAGAGAGCTTGTGGCGTCTCCTGCTCTGGAGACTTTCAAGGCCCATCTGGATGTGTTGCTGTGTGCCCTGCCCTGGGTGACCCTGCTCTGGCAGGGGGTGGGAACTGGATGAGCTCCAGAGGTCCCTTCCAGCCCCTGATGTCCTGTGGTTCTGTGGTTCCTCCCATGGTGTGATGCAGACATGGCACAGCAGCCTCCTCCACTGTACTCCCATCCTTCACAGCACAGTGTATTTTCTCTTACCAGCACCAGTTTGCCACCAGTGCAAACCCATCAAACTTGAAACCACTTCAGGTACAGCCCTGCACTGCCCTTCCTGTGACCATGCTGGGGGCTGGTTCCAGAGCAGCTGCTGGCCTTCAGATTAGCCAAACCTGTAACTGAGGTGGTGCTAATTCTGTAATGGGACTCAAGAGAGAGGCTGGAGAAAGATGGAGAGCAGGAAGTTGGAGTTATCCCAGCTGGAGTGATTTTACTGAGTCGTTAAAGTCTGGCTACTCATAGAAGTTTGTGGAGGAGCACCAAAGGGAATGATGAGGGGGAAAGCAGTACAGCCAGGGCAGGAATTTACCAGGGGTCAGGCATGGAAGGTGTCACTGCATCAGTGATTAATGAGAAGCTTTGTCATTTTCCACAGATCCCTAGGGAACATCTCATTCTCTTGCTCTCAAACAGGTCCTGAGCCTGGCTCCAGATGATGGCTTTGCCAAGGTGCATTATGGCTTCATCCTGAAGGCAGAGAACAAGATAGCAGAGAGCATTCCCTATCTCAAGGTACTTATCTCACCAACAGGAGGTGTTTTACCTGTAAAACTACAGCTGTGATGTGCAAGGCATGGCAAGGGAGAAGCATGCTCAGCACAAATCACAGTTTGACCTTGTGGAGACCTCTGGGGAGAAGGGACATAAAGTCAAACCTTCAGCCAGCTTCCTGGAATGTTTCTGTGTCTGCACTGGCTCACTCCAGGAAGGACACAGAGGGCTGGAGCAGGGCCAGAGAAGGGCAAGGAGGCTGGGGAGGAGCAGCTGAGGGAGCTGGGGGTGTTCAGCCTGGGGAAGAGGAGGCTGAGGGGAGACCTCATTGCTCTCTGCAGCTCCCTGAGAGGAGGCTGGAGCCAGGTGGGGGCTGGTTTCTTCTCACAAGTAACAAGCAATAAGACAAGAGGAAATGGGCTCAAGTTGCTCCAGGAGAGGTTTAGGTTGGACATGAGGAACAACTTCTTCCCCAGAAGGGTTGTCAAGGCCAGGCCCAGGCTGCCCAGGGCATCCCCATCCCTGGAGGGCTTTCAGAGCTGTGTAGATGTGGTGCTGAGGGCCATGGGTTAGTGATGTCCTGGCAGTGCTGGGTTAATGAGTGCACTCCGTGACCTTAAAGGTCTCTTCCAACCAAAATGTCTCTGACAGAGGGTCAGGAACAAGTGTCAGTCTCTGCATGCAGCTCTGTCTTGGAGGGAGAGGGGTGGGAGGCCAGGCCAGTGGTAGCATTTCTCAGTGGCTCTGTGCTGCAGGGCTGTATTCATTCAGCCATGGTGGCTCTGCACTGTAGCCTGTCCGCTGCCCAGAGCTGGCAGCCTGCTTGCAGCAACCCAGTCAGCTCTTTTAGAGGAGTCCTGCTGAAGTTTCTCTGACTCTTTTGGTTTGGTTTGGGTTTCTTTCAGGAAGGACTGGAGTCTGGTGACCCTGGCACGGACGATGGCCGCTTTTATTTTCACCTGGGAGATGCCTTGCAGAGGATGGGAGACAAAGATGTAAGCAGTGAAGGTGTCCTTGCTTTCAAGTCTGAGCTCTGATGGACTGAAGCATCCAGAACTACTTCTAAGGATCAGGCAGGGATTCAGTCTGCCTGCTTCAGTCCCTCTGCTCAGGACTCTCTCATGTTTCCCTGCTTACATCTCTTCTTCATACCCTATATAACTCCTCCATACCTCCCTGCTTGGCTGTCCTGGCATCTCGTGTGGCAGCAATGCTGGCCAGGGACTGGCAGCTCTATGTAACCTTCTCTCTCTGTGGTTCAGCACAGTGCTGCTCATGCTGGGTCTTCTGTTTCCAAGCATCCCATTTCCTTCCTCTGCAGGCCCTTGTTTTGCTGCTCTGCATGGCCAAAGCAAGTTGTGGAAAGGGAGAGTAAAGCAAGCAAAGGTCTGGAGTTAACCTCAGTAGGTTTCTCGCAGGTGATCAGTTCTGGTGTGGCAACCAGTGCTTGAAGAAACTCCACTGAACTAGATGACTAAGCAACAGTTTAGATCCACAGAGCCAGCAGTGTGCTCATCACCCTGGCAGCAGAAGGCACTCACCCTCAGTTCATAGGCAGAGAGCTGAAACAGGCAAAGCAAGAATGGCCAAGATGAGAAGCGACTGGACCTCCCAAGCCTGAGGACAGCACCTGGGTCACTGACCTGTCTTTGGTGTGAATGGTTGTGAGCATATTGCCCTGGATGGCTAATTTGGGGTTGGGTTGATCCATTTTGGGGTTGTTAGCTGGGGGCTTGGGGCTTGTTTCTTAGTTGCTTTCTATTTTTACTTCAAGGTGTTCATTATTACATGAGAAGAACAACTCCAGCATCCAGAGAGACAGTTTGCTACCTCCCCCAGACAAAGGAAGTTGTTTTGTTGTTGTTGTTCTGTGGGAGCTTGGCTGGCAGGAGCTTGGGTGGTAACTGCTGCAATCTTGTAGGCATACAGGTGGTATGAGCTGGGCTACCAGAGAGGTCACTTCGCATCCGTCTGGCAGCGCTCCCTCTACAACGTCAAGGGGCTGAAGGCTCAGCCTTGGTGGACAGCAAAGGAGACTGGCTACACAGAACTGGTGAAGGTAAGGC
The DNA here is from genome assembly GCA_015227895.2 of Colaptes auratus. Taxonomy (NCBI): domain Eukaryota; kingdom Metazoa; phylum Chordata; class Aves; order Piciformes; family Picidae; genus Colaptes; species Colaptes auratus. The sequence continues at coordinate 10,028,020 of JAAWVA010000034.1, read as the reverse complement.
AGAACCAGTGCCAAGGAGCCCCCCTTGGAATGCAGTCATATCTTTGCCAATAAAATTCACACTGCTGCCAGATGTGAAGCAGCTGTAAACTTCCCTGGCTGTTAGGAGCTGTGGCTAACAAGCCATATGGAGGTTTATGGGAGCCAGCTGCTGGGAAACAGCTACACATGAACCCACTGCTGGTTGCCACCTGATTCCTCACTTGGAATCAGGATGTTGTACCAAATGCAGCAGGAATTTGTTGCTCTAACCTGAGGCTTGAATCCCTGCTTTGATGAAGCCTGTGCAGGTTTACATCTTGTAGATACCAGCTCCTGGCTCAAGAGCTTTCAGTCCAAATCCTGGGCTTAGTCATTATGGTTTAGTGGAGCTTAGTGTTCTCACCACTCAAGCTATGCTTGAGGCTGTGAAACCAGGGAGATCAAGGCAGAGCTGTGTTTGAACTCCCCACTTCAGGAATTCAGACCCAGGAGTTCCCCATTAGTCACAGCAAGGCAGCCTCAGTGTGTTTTACATCCAGACTTTCAACTTAGGTGCTTACATTTGTCCTCTTTGAACCACAATGCTCTGCTCATGCCTGGAGGTCCAGGTTATGAGAGTGGTTTCCTAGGCACAGGAGAGCTTCCAGGTCCTGCCTTTGAGCAGATCAATGCTCCCTTGCTGTACAAAATGATCTGTTAAAGAGCCCTTCAGCTGATCAAGGAGCAAGGCAAAAGGTAAGGCTGAGCCTGCAGAGAGGCTGGGGATTACTGAAATTTTATGATCCTCCTGTAATTGAAGCTGAGGGATGCTGTGGAGGTGGGGTTTTTTTCCCCCTGCCTTAATGTGTCAGAAGGGAGTTTGAACACAAAGGAAGTTGACAATGGTGATGACCACTTGGTGTCCATCAACACTCAGCAGAGTGTTTCAGTGACTGTCCCTCTTAAAGGCATAGCCTGAAACTGTCACACTTGGGCTTTGTGCTTTTCTGAATGGTAAAAACAAAAGGGTCGATACTGGCAGGGAAAAATAAAAGCAGTGCTGAAGGCCAATGCAGTGACCTGCCAGGGCAGTGACCCAGCTCCCCCAACAGGCCCTGGAGAAGAACTGGAAGCTGATTCGGGACGAGGGCCTCGCCGTGATGGACAGAAAAGCAACTTCTTCCTCCCTGAGGATGAGAACCTGAGAGAGAAAGGAGACTGGAGCCAGTTCACCTTGTGGCAACAAGGTAAAACTCCCTCTCTTTCTTGTCCTGTCTCTATTTCCTCTGTCTCAGGCTAATGCAGCATCAGAAGGAGCAGCAACACCATCTTTCCCTCTACTGGTTTTCAGCCTCCAGAAGGAGGGAATTGATAACAGATCAGCTGGGAGCTCTGCAGCAGTGTGTAAGAGTTCTTTGTTCTCAGCCATGTTGTCTCCAGCACTCCCAAGGATCCCTTGGAGGTTGTAGCCACGTGGGGGTTGGTCTCTTCTCCCAGGCAAGCAGCACCAGAACAAGAGAACACAGTCTCAAGCTGTGCCAGGGGAGGTTTAGGCTGCATGTTGGGAAGAAGTTCTTCATAGAAAGAGAGATTGGCCATTGGAATGTGCTGCCCAGGGAGGTGGTGGAGTCACCATCCCTGGAGGTGTTCAGGAAGAGACTGGATGGGGTGCTTGGTGCTGTGGTTTAGTTGATTAGATGGTGTTGGATGATAGGTTGGACTTGATGATCTTGAAGGTCTCTTCCAACCTGGTTAATTCTATTCTATTCTATTCTAGTCTAGTCTATTCTACTCTACTCTATTCTACTCTATTCTTGTGGAGCACAGATCACCTGGAGAGAAGATGGAAACAGGGGCAAAGGCACATCCTCAGTGTCACAGAGTCATGGAATGGTTTGGGCTGGAAGGGACCTTCAAGCTCATCCAGTTCCAACCCCTCTGCCATGGGCAGGGACACCTCCCACCAGCCCAGGTTGCTCAAGGCCTCATCCAGCCTGGTCTTCAATGCTTACTCAGTTCTTGGACAGCTTTGTTACCCTTCTGCAAAGCAGCAAAGGAGGAAATGTTCACTCAGTGCTCTCACCTGTGCTCTGTCCCTTGTTTTCCCCAGGAAGGAAGAATGAGAATGCCTGTAAAAGTGTGCCAAAAACTTGTGCCTTGTTGGAAAGGTTCCCAGAAGCCACTGGCTGCAGAAGAGGGCAGGTAACTGGAAAATTCCTTCATCTGTGCAAATTCCTAATGCTGGGAGCAGATGATTGTGAGGAATGTGTACAGAGGGATGCATGACCTTGGTCTGTTCAATGGTGCCTCAAGCACTGGAGCACCTTGTGTTCACCAGCTGGTCTCTTGCTGTCCTAAGAAGCTGCTGGTAGGGCAAGCCCTCAGGTGGTGGCAGCTGATTCAGGCAACCCCTTAGACCCTAACACTGACCAAAGTTGCCCTAGCCCAGCCAGCTGTGCAGATTTCTCAGCTGAAAAGACACTTCTCACCCAGCAGTTGGTGTCTGCTGGGTGGCTGTGCAATCACAGACAGGTGGAGGTGAGAAGAGGCTTTTGGAGATGACCTAGTCCAACCCCGTGCTCGAAGGGTGAGGAACTGGAGCAGCTTGCTCAGGACTGTGTGAATGCCCCTAAGGACAGAGCCTCTGGGCAGCCCCCAGGTGCAGTGTAGAGCACAGCCATGCTCTGTTGTGTGTGAATTCACTCTGTGTCCATTGCCTCTTTGCCTTTTGCTGCACACCGCTGCCAAGAGCCTGCCTGCGGCTCCTGCGCTGCTCCCACCAGGTATTTATCTGCTCTGATCACATCCCCACCCCGAGCAGTCCCAGCTCTCTCAGCTTCCCCTTGTCTGTGCCAGATGCTTCAATCCCTTAGGCACCTCCACAGCCCTTCACTGGCCTTGCTCCACTATGCCCATGTCTCCCTCGTAGCAGGTGGCACTGGAATGGCTCAGCACTCAAGCCATAGAATCACAGACTCCCTGAGTCTGACTGTAGGCAGGAGGTTGTTTGCAGGTGGAAACGTGGTTCTTTGGGGGCAGAAAGAAGACCCTGCACTTTGCCCCTGAGGCAGCCCCCACCCCCCAAGGCCTGGGTTTGGTGGTTCTCAGTGCCTTCAGGGCGTGAGCGAGCGCAGCTGCTGCCAAGGCTCTCGCAAAAGGTCACACTGCGGCTTCCCAGCCTCCGGCAGGCAGCCCCAGGCTCCGCTGTGCTTGTGAGGCTGAAGGTGCTGCAGCCCTGCCTCTCTCCTCCTGCAGATCAAGTACTCAGTCATGCACCCAGGGACCCACGTCTGGCCCCACACAGGACCCACCAACTGCCGGCTGAGGATGCACTTGGGCTTGGTGATCCCTCAGGAGGGCTGCAGGATCCGCTGTGCCCAGGAGAACAGGTATGGCTGGGCCCTGGGGGCCTTCTGGCCAGGATCAGCAAGAGTGTGGCCAGCAGGAGCAGGGAAGGCCTTCTGTACCTGTGCTCAGCGCTGGTCAGGCCACACCTGGAGTCCTGTGTGCAGGTCTGGGCCCCTCAGTTTAGGAAAGATGTTGAGCTGCTGGAAGGTGTCCAGAGAAGGGCAACAAAGCTGGGGAGGGGTCTGGAGCACAGCCCTGGGAGGAGAGGCTGAGGGAGCTGGGGTTGCTTAGCCTGGAGAAGAGGAGGCCCAGGGGAGACCTTCTTGCTCTCTACAACTCCCTGAAGGGAGGTTGTAGCCAGGTGGGGGTTGGTCTCTTCCCCCCAGGCAAGCAGCACCAGAACAAGAGGACACAATCTCGAGCTGTGCCAGGGGAGGTTTAAGCTGGAGGTGAGGAGGAAGTTCTTCCCAGCAAGAGAGATTGGCCATTGGAATGTGCTTCCCAGGGAGGTGGTGGAGTCCCCATCCCTGGAGGTGTTTAAGTGAAGGCTGGATGAGGCACTTGGAGCCACGGTTTGGTTGATTAGATGGTGCTGGGTGAGAGGTTGGACTTGGTGATCTCAAAAGGCTTTTCCAACCTGGTTAATTCTGTATTCTGTGTTCTTCTCTTACCCTCCCTCCTCGAGGCTGGAGAAGGGCTGGCACTGCATGTAGTGCAAAAGCAAACCATGGTGTGCTTTGCTCCTCAGGAGGTGTTGCTTATTCTGTTAAACTCTTGGTGCAGACATCTCAGTATCAGTTCTCAGACAAGACCACAAGACCTTATGGAGATAAAGAGGTTGGAGCCAGGTGGGGGTCAGTCTCTTCTCCCAGTGAACAAGAGATAGGACAAGAGTAAACAGCCTCAAGTTGCCCCAGGGGGAGGTTTAGGTTGGACATGGGGAACAATTTCTTCATTGGAAGGCTTGTCAAGGCCTGGCCCAGGCTGCCCAGGGCAGTGGTGGAGTCCCCATCCCGGCAGGAGTTTCAAAGCTGTGGATGTGTGGTGCTGAGGGCCATGGTTGGGTGGTGACCTGGCCGTGGTCTTCATGATCTGAGAGGTCTTTTCCAGCCCAAACTGTTCTCTGGTCCCATGAAAGGACAGTCCTGTGGCAAGTGAACTCAGTGACCTCCCCCTTGTTAGCAACTCTCCCTCAGAGCCAGGAGTGGAGGAACTCCAGACAGAGCATTTCATTGTCCAGGCTCCTGAGCCTGGCTCAGCCTTGGGCATCAAGCTCTCTCATTTGAAATGTAAAACATTCAGGAGCTGACTGCAGCCTGGGCTGGAATGTCCTTGGTTTAGTTGCTCTTGGCAAGAGCTCTGCATTCAGAGGCAGAGTTGAGGCTTCCATTGAAGCACTGAAAGTGTCCCTCCAGCTGACAAAGAAAGGGCTCTGTACATCCCTTCCCCCATCAAAGGGGAGGTGGGGGAACTCCTGGGGAAGGGAATAGTGCCAGGAGGAAATCCTACCTTGGACAGTTTCCCTCCCTTCTGGTGGTTTAAAGCAGTGGTAAACCAGTGGTTTCAAGCAGGAGGTGTGGTGTAGGTCCCAGGGCTTTCCTGGCCTCCTGTCCAGCCCAGACAAGGAGAATTTTGTGCTTGGTTACCTCTGTGCCACCCAGAGCAGTGTTTAGAGGGGCAGTATCACAGCACAACTCAGCTGGTGATGAGAAGATGGATCCTGCACTTACAGAAGAGCCTTTTTGCAGCTGCTAGGAGCTGCTTCACTTCGCTGTTGTGCAGCTACAGCAACTGGAGGTCACTGAACCCTTTTGAAGCCCCAGCCCTGTCAAGTGTAGGGCACAGTGCACTAAAGATGGAAAGGGAAACACAGAATGGTTTAGGTTGGAAGGGACCTTAAAGATCATCCAGTTCCAACTCCCTGCCATGGGCAGGGACACCTCCCACCAGAGCAAGTCACTCAAGGCCTCATCCTGCCTGGCCTTAACACCTCCAGGGAGGGGACAGCCACAACCTCCCTGGGCAACCTTGGCCAGAATCTCCCCACCCTCACTAGAAAGAATTTCTTCCTAATCTCCAGGCTGAATCTGGCCCCTTCCAGCTTCAATCCATTTCCCCTTGTTCTATCAGTACAAACCCTTGTAACATTTCCCTCTCCAGCTTCCTACCCTTCAGGTACTGGATACTGTAAATCACATCTGGTTATCCAAGCTGAGCATCTCTCTCAGTTACTGGATACTGTAAATCACATCTGGTTATCCAAGCTGAGCATCTCTCTCAGGCAAGGTGATCATGTTGTGAGGGGCAGAATTCCAGCTTTATGCAGAAACCAGTCCAAGATCTCCCCTGGAATGGTGATGCAGACACCAGCCCAAAGTGGCTGAACACCAGAGCAGAATACAGCCATCCCTGGGGTCCCACTGTGAAGTTTCTCACAGGGTGAAGGCTTCCAGAAAGCATTTCTTGGCATGCTAATGGTGGGGGTCTGTCATCTCTTCCAAAGGGGCTAATAGTTCTGTCAGCTTTATGACTTCTTCTTTCTTGTGCAAAACAGCCCAGGCCTTTGTGATGCAAACACCAGAGCCTGGGCTCTAACCTCTCAAGCTACTTCATCTGCCTGCTAGGAGGTTTTATTGTCCTTAGCTGAGTTGTACTTTCAGGCCCTTCAGGAAGGATTTTCCAGGCTTAGAAAGGAAAAAACCAACCCAACCCAACAACAAAAACCATAACCCCCCCAAAAAAGCAACCCTAAGAACCCTTCCTCTGAAGAACAGTCTTCAGACTCAGTGTTTTGAATGGATCTGTGGGGCCAGACTCTTCACATCCCTGAAATCTGAAGCATGGTCAGAGCCTAACTGTGTTCTGCTGGTGTTTGGAAGAAGCAGGCTGAGTTCAAGTGGTTTGTTTTCAAACCCTCTGATCACATTGCTGGTCCTGCTCCCAGTTGCTATCACTCCTCAAGCAGGTATCTGCTGAGAAAAGCTGACTGACTACACCAGCATTAAACCTTCCCCAGCACACTCCAAGTGTGTCACTAATGAAGGTTCTGAATGCCTGAGTGTGCAAGTGAGCATGGCTGTGCAGAGTGTGCACTGAGAGTGTGGCCAGCAGGTCAAGGGAGGTTCTTCTCCCCCTCTCTGTTCTGCCCACTGAAGCCATATTTGGAGTGTTGTGTCCAGTTCTGGACTCACCAGCTCAAGAGAGGCAGGGAACTACCTGAGGGAGTGCAGGGGAGGCTCCAAAGCTGCTGAGAGGCCTGGAGCATCTCTGTGAGAAGGAGAGGCTGAGAGCCCTGGGGCTGTTGAGCCTGGAGAAGAGCAGCCCCAGGGGGATCTGAGCAATGCTCAGCAAGAGATGAAGGGTGGGGACAAGAGGCTGGGGCCAGACTCTCATCAGTGGTGCCCAGGCACAGGACAAGGGGCAGAGGGCACAAACTGGAACCCAGGAGGTTCCACCTGAACAGAAGGAGAAACTTCTTTGGCGTGAGGCTGCTGGAGCCCTGGAGCAGGCTGCCCAGAGAGGTTGTGGAGCCTCCTTCTCTGGAGAGCTTCCAACCCCCTCTGGCCACTGTGCTCCAGGGCAAGCTGCTGTGGGTGCCCTGCTGGAGCAGGGGTTGGACTGGGTGATCTCCAGAGGTCCCTTCCAACCCCAATTCTGCTTCAGTGAAGGGAAGTAATCCCTCAGCAGCATGAAGGTCCACGAGGCTGCTCAGTCTGGAGTTTATTTCAGTTCAAACTCAGCTGCTCCAGAATCTGTCTGTGGGGCAGTGAAGCCCTGGCTCTGCAGCCCAGGCTCTTTGCATCGCTCTCATGCATCAAAGAGCATCTCCAGAGCTGCTGCCAGCTTGCCTGCTCCACAGCATCCACAGCACCCCTCAAGCCTCTTCTTTTTGCTCATTTGTGTTTTTTTGCCCATTGCAGGACCTGGGAAGAAGGGAAAGTTCTGATTTTTGATGACTCTTTTGAGCACGAGGTCTGGCAGGACGCTGCAGCTTCTCGCCTGATCTTCATCGTGGACGTGTGGCACCCTGAGCTGACAGCCCAGGAGAGGAGGACCCTGCCTGCTATTTAAGGGTTTCCTTCTGAGGCCTGCAGCAGAGAAGCTTTAACCCCTCTGGAGTGTGCAAGTGGGACTCATTTCTCCAAGCCTATATAAAGGACATGAGCATTGGTAAGGGTTAGAAGAGGTTAAAAAGGACACTCTGCACTCACAGAGGACTTGGGTTTAAAAAGGAAAACAAAAAAAAAACCCTTCCCAAAATAAAAAGAGGGGGAAAAAAATTAAAAAGGAAAAGGAAGGGAAAAAAAAAGAGAAAAATTTTAAAAACAATTTAAAAAAAGGAAATAAAATTAAAGAAGAAAAAAATAAGAAGATAAAATTAAAGAAGAAAAGAAGGTAAAATTGAAGATGAAAAGGAAGAAAATTAAAGAGGAAATGGAGAAAATTAAAGAGGAAATGGAGAAAATTAAAGAGGAAAGGAAGAAAATTAAGAGGAAAAGGAAGAAAATTAAGAGGAAAAGGAAGAAAATTAAAGAGGAAATGGAGACAATTAAAGAGGAAAAGGAAGACAATTAAAGAGGAAAAGGAAGACAATTAAAGAGGAAAGGGAGAAAATTAAAGAGGAAAGGGAGAAAATTAAAGATGAAAGGAAGAAATTAAAGAGGAAATGGAGAAAGTTGAAGAGGAAAATAAAGAAAATTAAAGAGGAAATGGAGAAAGTTGAAGAGGAAAAGGAGAAAATTAAAGATGACAAGGGAGAAAATTAAGAGGAAAGTGAGAAAATGAAAGAGGGAAAGGGAGAAATGAAAGAGGGAAAGGGAGAAAAATTATAAACAAAGGAAAAGAGGAAAAAATGGAAAAAAAGGTAAAAAAGAGGAAAAGGGGGGAGAGGAGGAAAAGAGCCCAAAAAGAGCCACGTTTTGCTCTGATACTGACACAGCACTGATACCTGTTGGTGTTTCGGTGTGGCTGCAAGTTTGCCAAGCACCGAGCTCCAGGGCTGAGGGTTCAGCCTGAGGAAGGCGCAGGGGGTTGTGCCCTGCCGGTGTGAGATGCACCACCCCAGCCTGCCTGGCCCCGGTGCTCCACCTGGGAATGCTTTGATCTGGGCTGCAGCGTGGGAGTTCTTCGCAGAGCTCTGCACCCAGCCGGCTCTGCAGGGCAGGGTGGAGCTGGGGGGCAGGATGGAGCTGGGGGGCCGGCTGCTTCAGGCGTGGGACGTGGCCCTGCCTTAGCAGCCATGGAGAATGTGAACAGATCCTCTGTGCTCTGCAGTATTATTTTTTTCTACCTGACTCTATTTTTCTAGCCTAGCCACAAACAAATCCTTACCCAACCACTGGGTTTTAGAGGGCAGTAGCTCTGCAAATGTATCTCTAAGCTACCAGCAGAAGGAAAACACTACAGCTGAACAGACTTCATTCACTCTTGCCAAGCGTGGCCTTGACTCTCTTCCCTTCCAGGAGCTGCAACCAGAACCTCTCATGATCAGCTGCTTGCTGAAGCTTTGTTCTTCTGAACCAAAACAGTTCTCCTAGTCAGCAGGCACCTTCCAGCTGGGTGATGTGATGTTGGAAGATGCTGAGCGAAGGTGGCTGCTGCAGGCTGGGATCTTCAAGTGCTTGACAGCTCTTGGGGTCGTGCAGTGGACTGCTGCTGCTTCTCCTCTCCTTACAAACCCTTTGCTACCCACAGAGGGGCTGGGGCATGCCCTGCCAGGGGCTGCTTCCAGGCTGCTCTTGGGTGGTCACTCAGCAGAAGAAAAATAGTGCCTTGGGCAGGAGGACAAGGTCTGACTTGGTCTCCTGCCCAGACTTCTGCTGCCAGCTGCCTGTGGGGTGCTGGAGGGATCCTTCAATTCCTCATGGTTTTCTCCTTGCCTTGAAAGGTGTGGAGTGGTCCTGTCCCAGCACTGCTTGCAGTGTGCTCTGTCCTTGCCATGCAGGATGGACTTTGTGGTTAGAAGTTTTTGTTTTCAGGAGACAAACCTGGTTGGCTGCTGAAGCAGTTGGCTGATCCTTGGGGTCTATGTAATGGCTGCTGCAAGGTGTAGGACACACACCCCCACACCCCCACCCCACTCCTACCTTCTAAGAACACTAACAAGAGAGACCTGAGATTGTTTGGCAGGTGTCTGCTGGTCTGCAGTCCCAGTGGGGTGTGGGGAGGTGGTGCTGGGGTGCTCAGGGCTCCTCAGGAGCAGTGCTGCTGCTCCCGAGGGCTGTGAGAGGCAAACACTAAGCAAGGAGACATGGAGGTCATGCAGCCTCCACAGCTTTGGCTTCATCCCTGCCCCTTCCCTGGAGTAGTTCAAGGCCAGGTTGGATGGGGCCCTGAGCAGCTCGGTCTAGTGGAAGGTGTCCCTGCCCAACTAGATGAGCTTTAAGATCCCTTCCAACCCAACCCATTCTGTGACTGATGATCCAGAAGACACTGAGGAGTCACCACCTTTGTTTAATGCTCACTGGGTTTGTACTGCAGAGCCTCAGAGCCTGCCTCCTGGCACCAGGGTGTGGTGAGCAGAGTGCCAGCTCTGCTGAAGCAAACTACAGACAAGAGCTTCGTGTTGCCCTCCACTCAGTGCTTCCAGAGGTGGTATTTCCCCAGGTAATTCAATCCTGCAGTGCCACGTGGCACGTGGTGGTGATCACACCACCAATTAGTGGAGCCAGCTCCTGGAGCTGTGCACTGTACTTGCCTCTTCAGCTGATCAACCTTCTCTGATCAAGAGTCACTTTTAGACAGCCAGGATGCTTGGGGCTGAAGGTGTTGCCTGCATCAACAATACCTCTGAGGCTAGACACAGGGCACACAGCAGTTGCTTCCCCAGAAGGGTTGCCAAGCCCCGGCACAGGCTGCCCGGGGCAGTGGTGGAGTCCCCACCCCTGCAGGGGTTTCAAAGCTGTGCAGATGTGGTGCTGAGGGTTGGTGGTGGCCTGGCAGTGCTGGGTGGAGGGTTGGATTTGGTCTTAAAGCTCTCCTCCATTCTGTGATTGTATGTTCCTGCAAGCTTCTGCTTCCTTCTCTAACTCCTGTGTGGCCTTGCTGGGACCATCCACTGCCTTAGAGGCTCTCTGTCGTGGAGGCCAGGCCTTGCATGCATGACATGGTGCTGCAGGAGGTCAGTCTGTGTGAGGCTATTCTGCACAAAACCAAGAGGGTGGATCCCAAGAGTATTGATTAGCATCTGGCACGAGGCCCCCTCTGCCCTGCGCAGGCATCGAATGTGGTTGTAGATAAAGACAGGATCTTGTTAGTCCACCTGCTGGGGCCGCCTGTGTCCCCTTGAACAACTTCATCCCTCCTGTGTGCTTGTGGAGTCAGTGGAGGTTCCAGGGGCAGGGGGAGAGCTCTTGTGCCCATTATCATCTCACTTTACAGGGGGTGGTTTGCACTGCTGCCTTGGATGTGCTGTTGCCAACTGCTTGTCCTAGCGAACTGTCAGTGTGTGGCCACTGGCCTGAAGACTCAAGGTGTGGGTTGTGACTGTTGTAGGCAATAAAGTCACTGCACATGCAGTTTGATAACCAGGTTGCTTTTATTTCTTTGATCTGCTTTCCATTGCAATGGAGGGGGTGGGACTCTCTTTTGCAGCTGGAGCAAACAGAGAGGTAACAGACTGATCTTTGGCATTCCTCTTCTTCTGCCCCTTCACCTTCCCTTCTAGGAGAAGCTTGTACTCAACACTTAGCTGCAAGTTTGCCTTCTTCACAGCCTGCATCTGCAAGCAACAGAACCCTGCTGGCTACACCTCCCACTGCCTGCAAGAGGGAAGGGGGGGGAAAGGCTCTGCAGAGCTTTCCTTTGCTGTTGGGACCTACATGAAACCATTGCTCCCTGGTGAATGTGTCCAATGGGCCTCCCTTGCACCCCCACTTCACACACACATGGATCTAACAGGCTCCTGGCTTGCCTGTGGAAGAATACATCCTCAAAACTGAAGCAGCTGCATTTCAAACCAGTGTCTCTGCTGCCTGGCACAGCTCCTGCCACTGAGCTGGCAGCTTGAGCAGGGCTGCCAGGAGTGAGGATTAGTGTTTTGCCAGATACTGAAGTGTGACCCTCTGTGAGCAGCATGGGTGGGGTGGTCACAAGCTGTCCTGTTGAATGGCATCATGCTGGCACTGAGTCTTTCTTGGGGTTTTTATTTTCCTCCCTTGCCTTTTTTAATGCAGACTCCTCCTGTAGAGCTTGGAGCACTCTGTGGGTGCTGCTGGTCCTGCCCTCCTCAGCCAGAGAGGCATTTTCAGCTGCCTTTCTTTGAGACCCCCTCAAGCTGCATGGTTAACCCTTAGTGGCTTAGCTGTAGTGCTGGGGCTGCAAGCTCTAGGTGAGCAGTTTGCCTTGGTCATAGAATCGCTGCAGTTGGAAAAGACCTCTAAGATCAAGTCCAACCACTGACCTAGGACCAGCATGGCCACCAAGCCATGTCCTAAGTGCCATGTCCATGCTGCATTTCTTGGACATCTCCAGGGATGGGCTCAAAGGTTTCTCCCAACCTCAGCAGTTGTGTGGTTCTAACCTTTGCTTCTCTAGGACTGAGCTTCCCCCCTCCCATCCTGAAGCTGGAACCTTCAGGAGCACTGGTGAGACTCTCTGCTTTCTTTAACCAGAGAATGCAGCCCCATCATTTCCAGCGTTTTGATGTCTCAAATCCAAAGAAAACAGGAAGAAAAGGGAAACAAATTCCTGGCACGTGGTGCAGAGCCCTGCTTGGGCAGCAGAGCCTGCGCCCCGGGGTGGCTGCCTGGACGGGTGGCTGGTGGCAGTTGGTACTTGCTCTGGAAAGATGGAGGAGTTGTTCTCAAGTGAGATGTGTGTGGTGTGTGTGCCCTGCGGGGTTCTGGGAGGGGGGAAGTCTGTTAATGGGTCTGCAGTGTGTGCTGGGCAGGTGGGAGCTCAGTCCAGAGCCAGCAGGGGTTGGGTGTTGTCGTTTTCCCCTTGGTCTTCGTGTTTGAGCGTGCCGGCTTCCACCACCGACTGGGACCTGAGGGCGAGAAGAGACACACTCATGGAATCATGGAAGTGTTGCAGCTGGGAAAGCCCTCCCAGGCCATGGGGCCCGCCATCAACCCAGCACCACCATGGCCACACGTTTCCTGAACAGCTCCAAGGATGGAGACTCCACCTGAGCCAGACCCTGTGCCAGACCCTGACCACTCTTGCAGCAAAGAAATTGTTCCTCATCTCCAACCTAAGCCTCCCCTGGCACAATTTCTAGGCCATTTCCTCTCCTCCTTTCACCTGATACTAGAGAGAAGAGAGCTACCTCCACCTGGCTCCAACCTCTTTTCAGGGAGCTGTAGAGAGCAATGTGGTCTCCCCTCAGCCTCCCCACCCCCAGCTCCCTCAGCTGCTCCTCCCCAGCCCTGTTCTCCAGACCTTTCAGCTTTGCTGCTCATCTCTGGACCCACTCCAGCCTCTCAATGTCCTTGTCACAGTGAGAGGCCCAAAGCTGAGCCTAGTATTGAAGGTGCAGCTTCAGCAGTGCCCAGGCCAGGGGCAGAATCCCTGCCCTGCTGCTGCTGCTGGAAGAGAGGTGAAATCTCAGCCTCACTTCTGAAGCTGAGGTCTCCTCCCTACATGCTCCATTTGCAGCATCACTCAACCCCCCTCTGCTGTGACCACTGGCAGCCAGCTGATATCAGACCTCTCACTCTTTATCAGTTAGGTTAGGCTCATAGAATGGCTGGAAGAAACATTTAAGATCATCAAATCCAACTACTAACCCAGCACTGCCAGGTCACCACTGAACCATGGCCCTCAGCACCACATCTCCACAGCTTTGAAACCCCTCCAGGGATGGGGACTCCACCACTGCCCTGGGCAGCCTGGGCCAGGCCTGGACAAGCCTTTGGGGCAGGAAATTTGTCCTCATGTCCAGCCTCAAACTCCTGTGTTAGGGATGTCTGAGCTTAAAGAGGCAAGGTGTGGGGGGGATATATAAAGACAGGTAAATGCTGGTGGAAGTCTGTAGACCTCTTCACAGCCTTCAGATCTAAATCTGATCTCATCAGTCTAACAAAGCCCACAGTCCTACCTCCTAAGTGTGGGCTTTTACCTCCAGTTAGGCTAAAATGTGATTTCAGGGAGAGAAGAATCAAAGCAAATACTCTCAGGAGAGAATCTGTGGAGGCAGTGAACTTTTCACCTCCAGCAGCGAGTGATGACCAGGGGCTACAAGATCAGCTGGTTCACTTACCCACCCAGTAACCAAATTAGGCTAAAAGTTAGCCCCTGCCTGCCCAGAGGCAAGAGGACAAATTGGATTCATCCCCTCACCCTATTTGTATTAATGCACTTCACCATCAGTGAGCAGAGGACAAAAGAAGGCTTTGCCTCCGGGCAGGGGGTTCTGGCTCTGAACTCATTTTCAAGCTGGGGTTCTCCCCTGAGGACGTGGTCAGATCCTCCCTTCTTTGCAACTGAGCACCTGACCCTTAGCCAAGATTTACCTGAGAGCAGCTCTGAATGCTCCCGAGGGTCAAAAGCTGAAGGTTTCTCTCTAGAAAGCCACCGAAATGGCACGCTCTCAGCAGCTCGTTATTAATAATAATGGGATCTTTAATGAGCATCTTCCAAAACCATCATGAAGGCCAATGGTGTCCTGGGGTGCATTAAGAAGGGCGTGGCCAGGGAGGGAGTTCTTCTCCCGTTCTGTTCTGCCCTGGTGAGGCCACATCTGGAATCCTGGGTCCAGTTCTGGGCTCCCCCATTCCAGGAGAGACAGGGAACTGGTGCAGAGAGTGCAGTGGAGGCTGCAAAGATTCTGAGGGGGCCTCAAGCATCTCTGTGAGGAGGAAAGGCTGAGCGCCCTGGGGCTGTTGAGCCTGGAGAAGAGCAGCCCCAGAGGGGATCTGAGCATTGAGATAAAGGTGGAGATCATGAGACTGCCCGGAGAGGTTGTGGAGTCCCCTCTGGAGAGCATCCACCCTCCCCACCCCCCACCCTGGCCATTGTGATCCTGGGCAGGCTGCTGTGGGTGCCCTGCTTTAGTAAAGGAGTTGGACTGGATGATCTCCAGAGCTGCCTTCCAACCCCTACCTCTCATTCTGTGATTCCAAACCAACCAGTCAGCAGTTCTGTTAAAACCAGCTAGGCTCTGTGAAGCCACCCTGGCAGCCAGCGGTGAGAACGTGGAATCAACCAGGTTGGAAAAGACCTCAGGGCTCACCAAGTCCACCCTTGTGGCCATGCAGCTGGGCAGCTCCCTTCGTGCCATGACTGCAGCCCTGCACAGGGTCAGAGCGCCGTGTGCTGGCTGCCCTGGGAGTGGTTGCCCAGCTCGGCTCTCCGTGCCAGGCTTGGCTCCCGCAGCAGCCCTGGCAGCGAGCTGGGGGCTCCAGAATGCTGCTTTTTTCCCCTTCCCTTTTCTCTTTTTTTTCCTTTGAAGATGAAAGACTTTTAAAATGAATTGGATGCCCTTCTGGCCTCTCTGCCCTGGCAGCTTCCACTCTGCTGTGGCACAGGGCTGGCCTCTCCCTGTCGCAGGGCTCTCAGCGCCGCTCCCTGGGGGCCTGGGGCTGCAGGGACAGTGCTCCAGAGGGGGAGGTGAGGGCAGGGGTCACGCTCCTGCAGGGCAACCAGCCCCACCACCAGCTCTGCCATCACCACCCACACACCTGGGCTAGGCACCCAGCCACCCCCATGAGCACTGTATGGTCACTGGGGCTGGTACCCTCAGCATCACTCTCTACAACTCCCTCAAAGGAGGTGGTGGCCAGGTGGGAGTTGGTCTCTTCTCCCAAGGAACAAGAGGAAGTGGCCTCAAGCTGCACCTCATGGGATTTAGGTTGGACACAAGGAACTATTTCTTCCCCCAAATGGTTGTCAAGGCTTGGTCCAGGCTGCCCAGAGCAGTGCTGGAGGCCCTGTCCCTGGAGGGGTTTCAAAGCTGTGGAGATGTGGTGCTGAGGGCCATGGGTTAGTGGTGACCTGGCAGTGCTGGGCTCGGGGTTGGACTTGCTGATTTGAAAGGTCTCTATCAACCAAAACGATTCCATGGTTCTATACCCTCCAGAGGTGCAGGTTTGTTCCTTCAGAGGTGAGGTTTGTTCCTTCAGAGCTGCATGCACCACCACTGGATCTGAAAATCGGAGCTCATGGGAGAGCAGCTCTGCTGCCTTGGGAGGGCTGGGTGGGGAAGGAGCAGAGCAGACCACCCCAAGTTCCCTTTAGGGGGCAGTGGTGCTCATCGTTCAGAAGCCTCGTTGCGAGGAGATAAACCTTGCTGCTGACAGCTGAGGTGACCAGCAGCCAGTCAGAGGGAGCAGCGGTGCTGCTGGCCACACCGTGCCGTGCAGCAGAGCACCTCACTCCGAGACACCTTCTGGAATGCTTTGTGCTGTGGCTCATTAATTTCCCCTTGTTTTCCCGCACAGTAATCAGATGAGTAATTGCAGTTCCACAGAGAGGCTGCCTCGCAGAGTTGCTTTGCCTCACAGAATGGTTTGGGTTGGAAGGGACCTTAAAAGATCATCCAGTTCCAACCCCCTGCCATGGGCAGGGACACCTCTCACCAGCCCAGCTTGCTCAAGGCCTCATCCAGCCTGGCCTTCAACACTTCCAGCTTCTCTGGGCAACCTTTGCCAGTGTCTCACCCCCCTCAGAGCAAAGAACTACTTCCCAGTGGTAGGAAGACTGCTCTAGCTTAAAGCCATCATCCCTCGTCCTACCACCACAAGGGAACAAAAAGCCTCTCCCCATGCCCTCTCCTTTCTCCCACCACACCATAAGGGTGAAGTGCTTCTTACCATCCCCAGTTCAAGAGGGACAGGGGTCTATTTGAGAGAGTCCAACAGAGAGCTACCAGGATGCTGAAGGGACTGGAGCACTGCCCTGTGAGGAGAGGCTGAGAGCCCTGGGGCTGTTCAGTCTGGAGAGGAGAAGACTGAGAGGGGATTTAATCAATGTTTATAAATATCTGAGGGCTGGGGGTCAGGAGGGAGGGGACAGGCTCTGGGGAGGTGACAAGGGGCAGTGGATGTAAACTGCAGCACAGGAGGTTCCACCTCAACGTGAGGAGGAACTTCTTCACTGCAAGGGTCACAGAGCACTGGAGCAGGCTGCCCAGGGAGGTTGTGGAGTTTCCTTCTCTGGAGACCTTCAAACCCCATCTGGATGTGTTCTTGTGTGACCTGTGGTGGATTCTGTGGTCCTGCTCTGGCAGGGGGGTTGGACTGGATGATCTCTGGAGGTCCCTCCCAACTCCCAGCATCCTGGGATCCACATCTACCATTTTACAGCCACTCCCCGAGCCGGCTGAGCCCTTTCTGCTCCATTTATTCCAAAGCCCTTTGGGGGGCCAAATAAGAGAGGAAGCCCAGTGCAGCACTGACCTTTTCATGGGTTTGGGGGAGGCCTCCCTCTCCAGGTTGGAGGCAGCATGCTTGACATGCATGGCGTTGTAGGAGGTGTGGGTGTACTCGTTCTCATCGCTGTAGTCGGGACCCAGCAACGTCCTAGCCCACGTCCCCATGTCGTAGGGAGGGAGAGTCCCTCCAAATTCAGAGGGCAGGCATTCGGGGTGTATTAGCTGGTGAAGGCTGTTCAGGTTGTTACCGTGAAGAAAGATCTTTAACAAAGAGAAAGGAAGCTCCAAGTCATCAAGGGTTCTGTACTTGGTTAAGTGCATTTACAACGGCGCTAACGAGGTGTGGAGCATCCTCAGCTGCAGCTTCAGGGGGGCATTTCTGAACCATGGGCAGGCAGGACAAGGGGGGTTAGGTTCAGGGGGTGCAGCTGAGGAACAGGGCCGGACACTTCTGAAAACCCCAACGTGCTTGCTTCTGGCACACGACACTTCCACTCCCTTGAGTACCATTACCGGGAATCATGAGTGGCTGCTGCCGCTGCCAGAGGAGAGAGTGGAAGCTTCCCTCGCTGCAGCTGCCCTCAGCCAGGCTGATCACCCCCCCACACTGCCATTCCCTCTGTTCCTGAGCACATCCCATTAAAATACAGACTCACACAGTCGTGAAGGTTGGAAAAGACCTTTAAGAGCATCAAGTCCAACCATCAGCCCAATACCACCCTGCCCACCAACCCAACATCCCCTACACTTTGTTCCTTAGGAGCAACTTTCTGGTCCCTGGTTGGTATCGATTCAGCTCAGATCATTGCAAGCTCTTAGCTTTTACTAACAGCAGCAAATCTCTGAAGCCACTTGGAAAAAAAAAGAAAAAATGAAGAGAGAAAATCAGGAAGAGAGAAAATCAGCACAAAAAGAAAGCAGGCAGCTACTCAGCTACTCCAGCTTCCTCTCCCCCACCCCATGCCCAGCTGATTACCCTTTTCCTTGTCTTGTCTTTGAGGAAGGGTTTGATTAAGGTGTACAGGGCGTGGATGTACCAGGGCTGGTTGACAAAATGGACTCCTCCAAAACGGGCAGGGAAGCTGTCCTGTGGAGAGAAAGGGAAAGAGAGGAAGAGAGAGAAAGGGAAAGAGAGGAAGAGAGAAAGGGAAAGAAGACAAAGAGAAGAAAGAGAAAGAAGGGAAAGGGAGAGGGAGAGAAGAGAAAGGGAGAGAAGAGAAAGGGAGAGAAGAGAAAGGGAGAGAAGAGAAAGGGAGAGAAGAGAAGGGGAAGAGAAGAGAAAGGGAAGAGAAGAGAAAGGGAAGAGAAAGAGAGAGGAAGAGGAAGAGGAAGAGAGAGAGAAAAGGAGAAGGAGAAGGAGAAAGAGAAGGAGAAGGAGAAGGAGAAGAGAAGGAGAAGGAGAAGGAGAAGGAGAAGGAGAAGGAGAAGGAGAAGGAGAGGAGAAGGAGAAGGAGAAAGAAAAGAGAAAGAGAAAGAGAAAGAGAAAGAGAAAGAGAAAGAGAAAGAGAAAGAGAAAGAGAAAGAGAAAGAGAAAGAGAAAGAGAAAGAGAAAGAGAAAGAGAAAGAGAAAGAGAAGGCAGGCAGTCAGTGGGTGCAGTGCTTACAGCAACAGTCGACAGCAGGAAAGGCAAGGGAAGGAGTCTGCCTCTTGCCGTCTGCAGAGGAGCCCTGGGTTTGCTGGGAGGGGGCAAGATGGAGAAAGAAATCATAGACATGGACTGGTGGGGGTTGGAAGGAACCTCTGCAAATCATCCAGCCAAGCCCTCTGCTGGAGCAGGGTCACCCACAGCAGCTTGCCCAGGATCGCAGTGGCCAGGAGGGGCTGGAATCTCTCCAGAGGAGACTCCACCACCCCTGTGGGCAGCCTGCTGCAGGTTTGCATCGGTCCCCTCCCAGGCAGGCACAGCCCCATCTCCCCCGCACGCACCGCCGCAGCCCTTCCTGAGGATTTAAAGTAGGCTTCCCAGCCTGAGCAGTTTTTAACTCCATCCTGGCGTCTGACTTGGCCAGGATGGGAAGCGGGGGGAGGGGGTGGCGGTGGGGGGGTGCTGATGAGCATCTCTCCCTCGAGGGGAAGCGTTCTAATTTCTCATTGTGCAGCGTCAGGCAGAGCCCCTGGTTCCCACGCACACGGCTGCGCGCAGCTCACCTCCTCACCCCGCGGCCGCCCTGCTCAAAGCGCCCTCACAATGCCTGACCTTTCGGGGTGAGCAAGCAGCGTGCCTCGGGGAGGAGGATGGGTGGGAAATGCTGATCGGTGAAGGTGCAGGGAGGGAGCACCATGGCAGCACCATGGAAACTGCCGGAGCCCGGCACGGGCTGCGCTCAATCCCCTGCCATCAGCATGCAGGTAGCGTCCCGAGGGGAGGTGTTTGCAAGGGTGTCCTGCTCTGCTCAGCCTGCTTAATGCAAAGAGGAGGTCGCTGGTGGGGCTTTAAAGGTTAGTGCATGGTGGGGGGGTGGTATTTTGCACCTCCACTCTCAGCTGACGAACGGCAGGCGGGCAGGGAAGAGCCAGGCAGGGTTTGCGTGTTGGTGACCCTGCTCCTGCAGGGGGAATTGGGAGCGGGACTGTGAAAAGCTGGGCTCTAAACAAAACGAATTAGTGCTGTTAACCACTGCAGCCCAAAGCTGCCATGTTCCTTAGCTGACCTCTCCCTCCCTTGCTAGCTCTGTTTCCACAGACAGGCACTGCTCCCACCCCGATGGCCATCACGCACGGCTGAAAGCCGGGGTGCTGAAAGAGTTGGGGCAGAGAGGGAAATGACACTCGGGCAAACCCACCAGGATTTACAAGGTGGATGAAAGGAGAGAGACACAGAATCCCAGCATGGTGAGGGTTGGTTGGGACCTCTGGAGGTCATCCAGTCCAACTCCCCAGCTCAAGCAGGGCACCCACAGCAGCTTGCCCAGGAGCACCATGGACCAGGGCGGGTTGGAATCCCTCCAGAGAAGGAGACTCCACAACCTCTCTGGGCAGCCTGCTCCAGGGCTCTGATAAACCTCATTCCCATCCAGTGCTCTGCCCACTCTTCACATCTTCAATTGCTTTCCTCCCACATAGGAATGAAAATGTAAAGAATTGGGGTGGCTTGGCTCAAAACAGTCTAAAAATATGCATTAAGGAATACTAGAATGTTCCACATTTGCCATTTTTGGGGTTGTTTTGATTCTCTATTTCTCAGGCCAGCTGCCAGCCCACAAGCTGTGTCTCAAAGGGGGAAGCTCTCCCTTGCAACCTACACACTTGCAGTGAGACCAGAGCTGCTGCCTCTGCCCTGTGAAGGAGACTCTGATGAAGCTGTCCTCCTCCTGCCTGTGCTCCCAACCCCTGTGGCTCAGCACGTGAAGACAGAGCACAATCAGGTCTGTTCCTTCAGGGCTTTGGGACTCAGGCAGGTTCATCCCCCCCCCCCAGTTAAGCACGGGTCTCCTGGGGCTTTCTCTCACCTTCCTTCCGAGCAGCAGAGGCTGAGCACAGCTGGTGAGGATGTGGGGTAGGTTTGTGAGCTGACAAGGAAAATCCCCTTACACACCTGCCTGGTAGAGCTTCTGTGCTGCTTCAAGGTCGCTTCCCCCCCTGGATTTATAGTTTCATAGTTTCAGTTAGGGTTGGAAGGGACCACAAGTATCATCTAGTTCCAACCCCCCTGCCATGGGCAGGGACACTCTACACTAGATCAGGCTGGCCAGAGCCTCATCCAGCGTGGTCTTAAACACCTCAAGTTCTGTAGGTATTCCACTGCCCCCAGCCACCCAGGGCAGACTGGCAGGACTCTGTGGCTATGCTCTTTGGTACTGGCCATGGATTGCCCTAGCAGCCATCTCAAACCACGCTCAGGTAACGCTTGAGAGCAACCCCAGGCACTGAGTGGTGGTTTTCCTTTTGCCACTTACACCTCAGACGGGTCAGGGACCCGAGACCATTCCAAACCTCAATACTGGATGATCTGTGCATGACTAGAGGGTAGCCAGGCCACCACACAGCAGGCCAAGCAGCGTGACATCCTATTTTAGATCCCAATAAGCCGAGAGCTGAGCTTCCCAAGGGTGACACGTGCTCTGCTGAGCTGCTCTTTCGTGACAGAGGCAACCCCATTGCTGCTGGAATGTTCATCAGGGCTGAGCCACGGAGCTCTGACTGACAGGCAGTGGAACAGGCTGCCCAAGGAGGTGGTGGAGTCACCATCCCTGGAGGTGTTTGAGAAAGGTGAGGACATGGCACCTGGGGCCATGGGTTAGTGGCCACGGTCATCTTAGGTTGCAGGTTGGGCTAATTGATCCTAGGAGGCTTTTCCCATTGGAACAATTGTGGTTCTGTGATGTCAGCTACTGCAGGTCACAGCAACTTCAGCTGAGAAACAACCTCAGAGAGTTTGAGCCAGCATCCAGGAAAGGCATTGACCAACACAACTGTGAAGTGAAGCCCAGAGTGGTTGAGTTTTTTTTACCCTAACCCTGATGACTGCAGCAAAGCAGAGCCTCCAATGCCCATCCCATGCAAAACCCACACCTTCAGTTGCTTTCCTCCCACACGGGAATGGGAATTGGAAGATTTGAAACCTTTCACAGAGTAGTCTGAGAACAAATACATAAATAATGAAGTGTTGGGCTGCTCAGTATTTGCCTTGTGGGGTTTGCTTTATTTCTCTGTTTGCCAAGCCAGCTGCCAGCCCACAAGCTGTATCTCTAGAGGAGAAGCTCTGGACTCCTTTGCTCTTTGGCAGCTGTCCCAGGTTGTACCACAGCAGCAAGGTCAGTGCAGAAGATGCAGAGCCTGAGTCTGAAGCAAAGAACAGTATAGGGATGAGAGATGGGAAGCAAGGGAATAACTTCAAGACAGAGATTTATGTTCACCTGGAAAAAAAAGGAGGAGAAGAATAGCTTTGTCTTTCCCCTGGAAGGCAGAGACCATATTAATCAGAGACTCTGATGAGAAATGTCAGACAGACTTCAGCTGCAAGGGGAGGCTGGGGTTTTGTGGAACATGTTGGCCAACCTTAACGACAAGGCATTGGGCAGGAAGGTCTGAAAGCTGAGGAGGAGAGGAGCTAGCCAGAGGTTTCAGCTGGAGAGAGGCCTGTGGTGATAGAACAAGGGGCAATGCCTTCAAACCAGAGAAGAGCAGCTTGAGACTGGGTGTTAGGAACAGGTCCTTTAATGTGGGGATGGTGGAACACTGGAAGAGGTTGCCCAGGGAGGTGGCTGAGGCCCCATCCCTGGAGATACTCAAGGTGAGGCTCAACAGAGCTCTGGCAGCCTGCTCTAGTGGAGGATGTCCCAGCTGACTGCAGGGGGTTGGGCTGGATGCCCTTTGGAGGTCCCCAAGCCCATTCTATGCTTCTCTGGACTGGCAGAGTGCCTCTGGAGCAGGCTAAGGAGAAGGATGAACTTTCCTGTACAGAGCAAGGATTTGATGTCTGCCCAACAGAGCTTGCTCAGTCCATGAACTAGCTTCTGGCTGGTACCTCAGGAGGCTGTTAGAGGAGAGGCCCTCACACCATGGCTTCATGTAAAGGCAGCTGCTTGCTTTCCATGCTGAAGGCACAGCACAAAACATGCACAAAGGCAGCAGCCACCAAAGACCTGGAGGGTTTCCCCTTGGTTTTTTTTTCCCCAGCATAACTTTCTGCTCATTTTTCCTGTTGTCCCTGGCCCTACTGAGCACAGCAAGCTCAGTTTGACCTTCCCCCCTCAGTCCACCTGCCTTTGGAAGGCTGTCAGTCAGAGCAAGGACAAAGACAAGCTTTTCATGTTATTATAGATAGAGATTTCCTTCCCCCCCACCCCACAACCCCAAAGAAATTTGATATGGGAATCACCCAGACACTGCTTAGAACCTCTACACACCAGTCCTGCAGAAGTCCCTAATTAGAGCAGAGCTGTCTTGGATAGGAAAGCTCCCATCTGGAGCTCTGCCTCGGCAGCTTCCAGGAAGATGTATGAGACACTCCCCACCCCCTGCTCAGTGTCTCTGCTGCTTTCCCTGGGGCAAGGTGAAAGGAGCTGAAATTGATTTTCTGCTGGAGAGCTTTTGCTTTCAGGAATCCTCTTCTGATTTCTCATGGCTGGTGAGTCCTTGGGAAGGTGCAGTTTATAATGAGCTATGGTTTGGTGGAGCCTGCTGCGAAGAGGAGCCTGGGATCCTGGAGCCCTTGCTTAACCTGATTCCTGCTTA
Organism: Colaptes auratus; assembly: GCA_015227895.2. Classification (NCBI taxonomy): domain Eukaryota; kingdom Metazoa; phylum Chordata; class Aves; order Piciformes; family Picidae; genus Colaptes; species Colaptes auratus. The sequence goes on along the minus strand of JAAWVA010000034.1, from coordinate 10,005,222 downwards.
AAGATTGCCCAGTCCTGAGGATTGGCTTAACCTTTGCCACCAGTGGTAGAAATAAAATGCAGCTCACAGGAATAGGTCTAAATGCTTGTGGGCACTGCCATTGCCTGACCTACACAGCAGGCTGGACACGCTGGCACGCTGCTCAGAGATGGAATAACGAGAGGAAGTGGCCCCAGGATGAGGGGAAATGGCCTCAAGTTGTGCCAGGGGTGGGCTAGGAAAAATTTCTCTGCTGCAAGAGCAGTCAGGGACTGGCACAGGCTGCCCAGGGAGGAGGTGGAGTCCCCATCCCTGGAGGTGTGCAAGACACCTGGGGCCATGGTTTGATGGCCACGGTGGGGTTGGGCTGATGCTTGGACATGCTGATATTTAAGGTCTTTTCCAACCAAAACAATTCTTTGACTCTAAGTGTCTCCAAGTTGCAGATCAGAGGGAAATATTGTGGAGATCTCCTGTGGAGGGAAACCTGAACTAATCCTGGGGCTGCAGCGTTGGAATGAATGCCACAGGAGTATCCAACCATCATGGTTGGAAGAGACCTTTCAGATCATCAAGTCCAGCCCTTAGCCCAGCACAGCCAGGTCACCATGGCCCTCATCTGTATGGCTTGCCAATACTGAGTACAGGAGGACAGTCCCTGCCCTACCCATGCTGGCCACACTATTCCTGATCCAGGCCAGGATGCTGTTGGCCTTCTTGGCCAGCTGGGCCCATGTGGGCTCATTTTCAGCTGGCTGTTGACCAGCTCCCCCAGGTCCTTTTCCACCAGACAGCTTCCAGTTGCTCTGCACTGAGCCTGCAGCATTTATGGGGCTGTTGTAGCCCCAATCCAGGACCTGGCACTTGGCCTTGTTGAACCTCCTGGCCCTGACCCATTGATCCAGCCTGTCCAGATCCCTCTGTAGATCCTTCTACTCTCAAGCACATCAACACTGCCACCCAGACTGGTGTCACCTGCAGCCTTACTGAGGGTGCCTTGATCCCCTCCTGCAGACCACTGGTACAGATACTGAACAACTCTGGTCCCAGCACTGAGCCCTGCAGAGCACCACTTGTGAGTGGCCACCAACTGGATGCATCTCCATGCCCCACAAGGATGGAGCAGGCAGTCTCACAGTGTGCACCAGGAGAGAAGGTAAAGCATCCCCCCCACACCCCAAGGCCACAGCTTCAGCTTCTAGTTTTAACTCAGCTGCTGAGAGGTGAAGCCTCAGCTGGGGAAATCCTGCAGGCAGGAGGCAGTGGGAGGGCTGGGGGCCACTGGGACCTGAGGCTGGGATGCTCCTGTGCCTCTCTGAGCAGTCCCAGGGGCTGTGGGAGCCGGGGCTGGTCCCAGCTGCCTGCTCTGGTGGCTGCTCTGAGCCCAGGCACATTTCAGGTCTGTGTCTGGACAAGCTGCTCATCTTTCCCTTATCTTTCAGGGTTGTTTTTCTCACTCCCCTGTGTTTTTGAGGGCTGCAAGATGAATGTTGCCAGTGGCAATAATTGCAGACTCGTTTGCTTCTACCTTGGCATGCCCTCAGAGGACCCAGGGCTTGGACAGAGCTGCAGAGTAGGGGGAAAACCATTAGAGGGGGGAAAATAAAAGACATTAGTGCCAGCCCAGTGGCAGCTCTGACCTGCCTGAGTACAATCTTAACAAGAATCAGGGACATCAGGGAAAAACTCATTAACTGGGGGGGGAAGCTGTGGCCATAACTGCTCACACCAGAACATTCTTTCCCCCAAAGCAAAGAGCAGCCAAAACCACAGCTGGAGCAAAAGCCCAGTGAAAGAGGAGTGCTTGGCTTTACACCTCATGCCTGGCATTGCTTTTACACCCATGCCTGGCATTGCTTTTACACCCCTTGCCCATGTGTGCAGAGGAGTAGAGGCTGGGGCTCTGCTGTCAGAGCAGAGGGACTGAAAAATGAGCACTGGGATGTGTCTTCTCCTGGAGATGCTTGGTGGTGTTTGTTGTCTCTGCTGCCACACTTGCTAAACCCAGGCATTTGCAGTGGGCTTCTCCCAGTCATTACTGAGCATTAGTGAGGTCCTGGAGAGCATCTGTTCATGGCTGTTGGCAGATGGCTCCAATAAATCAGGTTAGAGAACACAGATTTGCTCAGTAAACTTTGATTTGTCCTGATAGGATCATGCTGTCACATCATCTGGCCTGACAAAATCCCTTGTAGCCTTGGGGCAAAAGGGGGATTCTTCTTCACTACCTTTTTCCTTTGGGTGAGAAACCCTCAGCTGAGGCAGCTTGGAACAACCTGGGCACAGACAATTTCCCAGAGGCAGCAACTTTGCTGGGCTGCCACCAATCCCTGGTGCTGCTTTTTCACTTGGTGACTCCTCCTCTTGATTTCCAGGTGGTTTTACACACCTGAGGTACAGGCTGAGGCTCCCTCCAGGAAAAACAAGACCAGAAAGGAGATGAATAAATGATATAGAGAGAGAAGCAGCAGCTTCATCCAGGAGCTTGGCTGAGGGCTTGCACAGAGAACAGAGAAATGCTGTTCAGCCTGGGAAGAAAAGGTTCCAGGGAGAGCTTGTTGCAGCCTTTCAGAGTGTAAAGAGGCTGAGAAGCAAGCTGGGGACAGAGCCTTTTTGAGCAGGGCCCCTTGTGACAGGACAAGGGGTGATGGTTTGAACTGGAAGAGGGAGATTGAGACTAAGGGGAACAATTTGGCTTTTCAGTGAGGGTGGTGACACCCTGGCTCAGGGTGCCTGGAGATGTGCCCCAGCCCTGGAACCATTCTGGGTCAGGTTGTGTGGGGCTCTGAGCAACCTGCTCTCGATACAGATGTCCCTGCTGGCTGCAGGGGGGCTGGACTAGATGGCCTTGGAAGGTCCCTCCCAGCCCAAGCATTCCATGCTTCTAAGAGTGGAATTCCAAAGGTGATCAAAGCCCAGGAACCCAAAGAGCACAGGCACACCGAGCAGCCCATCCATGGATGTGAGCAGGATGCCCCCAGTTTGGTCCAGATTAGGTTGGATTAGGTGAGGCCAGAGCAGGGAGCTCCTGGTGGAGCAGGAAGAATCATAGAATCAACCAGGGTGGAAAAGACCTCAGAGATCATCCAGGCCAACCTATCACCCAACACCTCAGGGCTAGCTGAACCATGGCTCCAAGTGCCTCATCCAGTCCCCTCTTGAACACCTCCAGGGATGGGGACTCCACCACCTCCCTGGGCAGCACATCCCAGTGGCCAATCTCTCTTGCTAGGAAGAACTTTCTCCTCATCTCCAGCCTAAACCTCCCCTGGTGCAGCTTCAGACTGTGTCCTCTTGTTCTGCTGCTGCTTGCCTGGGAGAAGAGACCAACCCCCACCTGGCTACAGCCTCCCTTCAGGGAGTTGCAGAGAGCAAGAAGGTCTCCCCTGAGCCTCCTCTTCTCCAGGCTAAGCAAGCCCAGCTCCCTCAGCCTCTCCTCCCAGGGCTGTGCTCCAGACCCCTCCCCAGCCTTGTTGCCCTTCTCTGGACACCTTCAAGTCTCTCAATGTCCTTCTTAAACCAAGGAGCCCAGAACTGGACACAGGACTCAAGGTGTGACTTAACCAGTGCTGAGCACAGGGCACAATGACCTCCCTGCTCCTGCTGGCCACACTGCTCCTGCTGCAGGCCAGGATGCCCTTGGCCTTCTTGGCCACCTGGGCACACTGCTGGCTCCTGTTCAGCTGCTGTCCACCAGTACCTGCAGGTCCCTTTCTGCCTGGCTGCTCTCAGCCACTCTGACCCCAGCTGGAGGGAAAGTCAGACACTGAGCTAAGGGGGGGTGGATTTGGTCCCAGGAGCAGGCAGCAGAACAAGAAAGGACACGAATTAGCTGGAGGCTATTTTTCAGAGTTAGTTTGGAACTTGCTATGATCTCTGCAGCCAGCTCCAGCAAACCAGGCTAAATTGTCCCCAGTGTCCTGGTTTCTGGTGTGAACTGCAGCCCAGGAGCCTGCTTCCCCCTAGCTCTCCCGGGCGAGGTGGCTGCAAGCTGAGTCCTTTCTCTTCCTGCATCGCACCGAACAGGAGCGCCTGAAATGAGCCCTGGGGGGAGGGGAGAGCAGCGGGAAGAGCATCAAAGCTGGCAGCAGGTTAGGGCTTAATTAGAAGCTGTAAAATGTGCAAGCCTGGCCTGGAGGTGTTGCTGGCTGGAGTGTGCGAACACAGGTCAGCTGCGACGCTTTGCTCTCCCCGGGATACCGAGCCCGTGGCTGGCTGCGGCCTGCGGGCCCCGGGCTGCTGGTCAGCACCGGCGAGGCTCCAGGCAGCGGCAGGTGTCCAAGAGAAGTGCCCCCCCTCCAGCCCTCCCCCTGGCCCCAGCGCTGGCAGCAGTGCTGCTGGCCTCCAGCGGAGCGGTGGCTGGGCTGTGGGGGCTGAGCTGCTCTCGGTGCTGTCTGTCTGCTAAGGCAGCTGTTGGTTCTTTTCCCTTCAGCCAGCCGTCAGTGTGGGACCCTCTGAAGAACAAGTGGCACCAGCACAATGAGCACATCCAGCAGTGGGAGTAAGGCAGCAGAGAACCACAGAACTATTGAGGGCTTTAAGCTCATCCAGGTCAACCATGAACCCAGCACTGCCAGGTCACCACTAACCCATGGCCCTCAGCACCACATCTCCACGGCTTTGAAACCCCTCCAGGGATGGGGACTCCACCACTAGCCTGGGCCAGGGCTTGACAGCCTTTGCGGGAAGAAATTTTCCCTTGTGTCCAACCTAAACCTCCTCTGGTGCAACTTGAGGCCATTTCCTCTTGTCCTATGGCTTGTTCCTTGGGAGAAGAGATCAGCTCCCAGCTGGCTCCAACCTCCTTCCCGGGAGCTGTGGAGAATGAGAAGGTCTCCTAGGGAGTGAGAAGGTCTCAGTGACGAGTTAGACTGAAGCTGTCAGACTTTTCCTGCCTTCCACTTGCTCAGCCACCTTCCACTCCCACTGCTGCCTGATCTCTGGTGACTCAGGGCTTCAGCTTGCAGCTTCCATGTAAAGCTGGAGCTTTTATCATCTTTAAAACATGCCACAGGATTTATGCAGCCTAAGAGGCAGGAAGGTTAGGCTTATTTATGAGATGCTTTGCCACAAACCCCATATTATGAGCACAAATGGCAGCAATAAACAAAAGAAAATAATCTGTTCAGAGGAGAGGAAAATCTATATCATTAACTCCCTGCATTGACCTGTTGTTCCAAGAATGAAGGATTTCCTTGTTACCAGGACTGTGCTGCCTGAACAGAAGGCATCAGAGGGGCTGCAGTCCCTGCTAGCTGCCACAGTATTTCACACATGCCCTGATGCATATGCATCAGACATCAGTTCAACACTTGAAGGTGTCCAGAGGAGGGCAGGGAGGCTGGGGAGGGGTCTGGAGCACAGCCCTGGGAGGAGAGGCTGAGGGAGCTGGGGTTGCTTAGCCTGGAGAAGAGGCTCAGCAGGGGACACCTTAGTGCTCTCTACAACTCCCTGAAGGGAGGTTGTAGCCAGGTGGGGGTTGGTCTCTTCTCCCAGGCAAGCAGCACCAGAACCAGAGGACACAGTCTCAAGCTGTGCCAGGGGAGGTTCAGGCTGGATGTTAGGAAGAAATTCTTCCCAGCAAGAGAGATTGGCCCTTGGGATGTGCTGCCCAGGGAGGTGGTGGAGTCCCCATCCCTGGAGGTGTTCAAGAGGGGATTGGATGAGGCACTTGGAGCCATGGTTCAGTAGCCATGAGGGTTGGGTGACAGGTTGGACTGGATGCTCTCTGAGGTCTTGTCCAACCTCATTGATTCTGTGATTCCATGAATCCCACTTGTGTCCATCAGCTTCATGAAAACCTCTCTGCTGCTGAAGGCCATAGCTGGCACAGGAAGGCAGCAGAGCTGGGGCAAGGGTCTGCATTTGCACTGCCCACTGGGCAGCTGCCTGGCAGTGCTAGGTGGTTTCTGGCAGGAAGTCAAGAAAGCCTGCTGGAAATCCAGCAGTCTGGAAAGCCCTTGGAGACTGCAACCAGGCCCAACACAAGTCTGCAAGCACCAGTGAGCAGCTCATGGCCCAGCTGGACACCTTGCAGGGGCTTGGCATGGGACTGCAGGGGACAACCAGGTCTGGAGCTAATGTTGTGGAGTGACTCTGGCACCAGTGATGGAACCATAGAGTTGCTTTAGTTGGAAGAGACCTTTAAGACCATCAAGTCCCAGCATCAACCCAGCACTCACCCATGTCCCTCAGCACCACATCTCCACAGCTTTGAAACCCCTCCAGGGATGGGGACCCCACCACTGCCCTGGGCAGCCTGGGCCAGGCCTGGACAACCCTTCTGGGTAGGAAATTTCTCCTCACATCCAACCTAAACCTTCTGTGTTAGGGATGTCTGAGCCTAAAGATACAAGGAGGGGGGATATATAAACTGCACCCCTGCCCTAGGCAGCCTCTTCTAGGCCTTGACAAGCTTCCTGGTAAAGAAATATTTCATGATATCCTATTTAAGCCCCCCCTGGTGCAACTTGAAGCTCTTTTCTCTCGTCCTCTCCCTGGTCCCTTGTTGTGATGCATGGGAGGTCACAGGAACTCTGAACTGGAGCTGCCTGTGCTCGGCAGCCAGCTGGTCAGAGTCACTTTGGCAGAGCGAGCCAAGCAGCAAGGCCAGCACGGTTTGTGAGAGGATGCTGGCAGGGATGAAGGCTGGGAGCAGTCACAGCAATGTGCAGTGGGCTCATCCTGGGTGCAAGCAACACTGCTGCACCAGATGGGCACATGTGGAAGTGGAGGAGGTCGATCAGCTGAGGCTGTGTGACAGCCATGGAAGAAATGGACCTTGCAGCTGAGATCTAAAGGGCTGCAGGGCACCAAGGCACACCTCAGGGGCTGACTGAGCACTGGCTGCTGATGGGCTTTGAGATTCTGAATTGCTTAAAAACCCCTCAGTGATGGTGTGCCTAGGAAAGGAAGCTGTGGGGAAATCCAGAACTTGCAGGAGGACCTTAAAATGTCACAGAATGGCTTGACCTGGAAAGGACCTTCCAGGCCACCTTCCAGCCCCTCTGCCAGGGGCAGGGACACTTCCCACTAGAGCAGGTTGCTCAAAGCTTCATCCAGCCTCGTCTTAGACACTTCCAGGGACAAGGTATCCACAACCTCCCTGGGCAACCTGTTCCTGATTCCTTGCCTCTCCCATCCATCTGGTCATGACCAGTGTGTTACCCCCACTGCTGCTGTGCTCACGGCTTGGGGTGGAGAGATGAAGCAGCGTTTTCTTTGCATCTCCCTGACCAGCAGCAGGAGCAGCCTCTTTCCCTGGCACAGGATGGGATGCAGCTCCCACACTGCTTGCAGAGCCCAGATTGGAAGGAAGCAGCAGTGAGGAAAAGGAGGAAGAGAAGCTAGGAAGTGTGCTCTCCTCAAGGGCATTCTCACAGCTGGATACTTACTCTGGCTTCAGATCCCCTGGTCATGATCAGAGACCATCTGCTCCTGGAAAGAGCACACTGCAAGCCAGGAGAGCTGGGTTAGTCATCCAGCCACATCACAGCTCTGCAGGGTGCCTCTGGGTTTAGTAAACAGGGTTTCATCTTTCATCCTCCTTCCCCATCCTTTGAAAGCCCTTTTGATGTGGTTTGTGCAGTGGAACCTGCTCCTCTCTTCTAAGGAAAAGACGCCAGACAGATAACCAAGCACCCTACAAAAGTTAGCAGTGCTCAGCAATGGCAGTGAAGATAAAGGACAGCTGCAGTCAAAGCATTCTGGAATCACACAAGAGAGTTTATAGCCCTGGCAGAGTCCTTCCTAGGAGAGTATCAGCCCTGTTCAGTGCCCATGCAGCCAGGGGCTGGCACAGCCTTGGTGTTCACAGCAGAGGAGCAGGACTCAGCTCCCCATGGCAGGTCCAGGGAAGAGGAGGCTTGGCCCTGGTGATGCCTCAGCTCTCCATGGGCTGCAGTCCCTTGCTGGGCACTTGAGGGTCTCCTGTCCTGGCTGCTCCTCCCCACAGCTGCCACCTCTGCCTTGCTGCCCCCCAAGGTGTGGCACAAGCTGTGGCAGTGCCCTTGGTGTGCCCAGGAGCAAGTCTCAGGACAGAGGCTTTGTGCAGCCCAGGCCTTGGCAGGAGCTGTCCCCATCAGCTTCTGCCTGCTAGCAGCAGCCCCTGGCTGAGCAGAGCTGCCCTGAACTTCAGGAAGTGCCTTCCCCCCACACACTATTGTTGCCATTCCTTCATCCTTCCCATCATCCACAGCCTTCTCCTGGCTTCAGCTGAGTTTGTGGAAGCAAAATCCCGGACAATACATTTCAAAGTGTGCTTTGTCTTTCTCTTTGATTGACTTCCCATCTGTTTTTAGAGGCAGAGGTCAGAAGCTTCACTGCTCCCTGCTGCTTTATGAAGTATTCTTCTAAAATAAATAGCACATACCACAGGAATATCTGAGCCTGCTGGAGAAACATGAAGCCAGCAGGGCCAGCTGGAAGCTGAGCTCTTGGGGGTCACTTTTTGCCTCCCCCCACAATTAAACGTGAGAACACCTCAAGTCTTATTAAGTAGAAGTTAAATCCAAAGTTTGTTCTCTAAGTTGCCTCAAAGAATGTATTTTAATGAGTTTAGGGTTTTGAGAAGCCAGGGAAGTGAAGGGGAAACAAAGGTTCAAATCTAGCACCTGTGCAGTGGTACCTGGACCTGATGCAAGGGCATCAGGGAAAGGGTAATGGCTTTAAACTGAGCAAGAGGAGATTTAGAGGAGATGTAAAGGATAAGTTCCCCATGATGAAGGTGGTGAGACACTGGAACAGGCTGCCCAGAGAGGCTGTGGATGCCCCATGCTTAGAATTGTTGTCCAGTTCTGGGCCCTTCAGATTAAGAAGGACATTGAGACACTTGAAGGTGTCCAGCGAAGGGCAAGGAGGCTGGGGAGAGGCCTTGAGCACAGCCCTGTGAGGAGAGGCTGAGGGAGCTGGGCTTGCTTAGCCTGCAGAAGAGGAGGCTCAGGGGAGACCTCATTGCTCTCTCCAACTCCCCTGAAGGGAGGTTGTAGCCAGGTGGGGGTTGGTCTCTTCTCCCAGGCAAGCAGCACCAGAGCAAGAGGACACAGTCTCAAGCTGTGCCAGGGGAGGTTTAGGCTGGAGGTGAGGAGAAAGTTCTTCCCAGAGAGAGTTGTTAGCCATTGGGATGTGCTGCCCAGGGAGGTGGTGGAGTCACCATCCCTGGAGGTGTTCCAGAGGGGATTGGATGTGGCACTTGGTGCCATGGTCTAGTCATGAGGTCTGTGGGGACAGGTTGGACTCGATGATCTTTGAGGTCTCTTCCAACCTTGCTGATTCTGTGATTCTGTTCCAGGCAAGGCTGGATGAGGCCATGAGCAACCTGGTCCTGTGTCCCTGCAAATGGCAGGGGGGTTGGAACTAAATAGTCTTCAAGGTCCCTTCCAACTCAACCCATTCTCTAATCCTATGCTCCAGAGGCACCAATTGAGAGCTCAGCACTTCTGTGAGATACTGCAGCAGCAGTTCTGGCTCTTCTGATAGTGCCAAGATTTAAGCTGTACTCAGTGTAGACTGAGAGGGATGAGAAGGGTACTGAAGCTCCCTCAGGTTTTCCAGTCCTTTGCAGTTTGTTTTGCTTAGCTGCCTGGAGTGCTAGGGGGAAATGCTGGCTCTGAAGAGGTCAGGAGGACTGCAGTGTCTCCTAGAAGGCACAATGCCCCTCTTATCCCCCTGCTCTTTGTTTTTGTAGCTGTCTTGACTCCTGGGAATGCCATGAAGTGTATTTTCTAAACTCCCAGTGTCAGGCCAACAAACACTGCACGTCTAGAGCGACTCACCAGATGTTTGCTGTGGTACCAAAACAGGTGAAGGTAGAAACAAGCAGCCATGAAAAGAAAATAATCTATTGTAAAAGGGAATGTCTCATCCACAAAGCCCTCTGGGGTCAGGCTAAAAAGACCCCAAACCCTAACAAGCTTTGGAATCCACGGAGTTCAATTCACTCTCTTAGCAGAAGCAACTCACTGCAGGTATCCAGAATGCTGGAGGGCTGCAGGGCTTGTAAAAGTCCCTGGCTCAAACAAGGTAATGGTTAAAGCAGCAAAGAGATAGAGTCTCCTCTGCTTGCACAGGGCAGATGGGCCCAGGCACAGCCTTCCCTTGGAATCGGGATGTGAACATCCTCACCAGAGGCCAACCCCCTGCCTTCACATTTCTCTCTGTTGTCTGGCCTGCAGGGAGCACTTAAATGCTCCTCTCCCCTGGCCCTGGGAGCACCATCTGTGCTGCAAAGTAAAGAAGCTCCAGACTGGGAAGCCACAGGAAGCCCTTTATAAACACTTAACCATCCTTACATGAGCATCTAATTGCTTACCCAGGTAAAGAAGAAAGGATTTCTCTGGCAACTCGGGCGAAGTGAAACCCTCCTTCCCTCAGTGAAGGACCTCCTCTCCTCCAGCCTCTGCTGCCTAGCTTTTAACACCACAAGGTGACAAAACAGCAGGACCACAACAACAACAAAAGGATGGTGTGGAGCCACCAGAGGTGGACTGTGCTTGGACTCGATCTTAAAGGTCTTTTCCAACCAAAACCATTCTGTGATTCAGTGGTTCTGTGATGCTAGGATTCTATGAAACACAGAATCATTGAACCACAGGCTTGTAGAACCAATGTTTCAGTGGTTCACTGATTCAATGATTCACTGATTCACTGATTGAATGATTCTATGAGTCTATGATTCAATGATTTAATGATTCACTGATTCAATGATTTAGTGATTCACTGATTTAATGATTCACTGATTCACTGATTCAATGATTCAATGATTCACTGATTCAATGATTCAATGATTCACTGATTCAATGATTCTATGATTCAAAGATTCACTGATTTAATGATTCTGTGACTTACTGATTCAATGATTCAATGATTCAATGATTCTGTGATTCACTGATTCACTGATTCACTGATTCAATGACTCACTGATTCAATGATTCTATGATTCACTGATTCACTGATTTAATGATTCTGTGATTCACTGATTCAATGATTCACTGATTCACTGATTCTCTGATTCACTGGTTCAACGATTCCATGCTTCTGTGGCTCTATGGCACCTCCCAAGACAGTTCCATGACTGACTTGGAAAAAGGAAGGGAATGAGTCAATAAGACAAGTCCATTGGTACCAAAGCCATGACTTCACCTCACCACAGAGTGCATCCCTTGACTACACACAACCCCAGCTGGCAAGGCCACTTGATGCAGTGTGGATGTGCCTCAATTGCTTCCTTCACACCTCTCTCATTGAGCTCCCTGCCAAGCTGATTATCTTAGACATCTTCTATCCCTTCTATGCCATGGACCTCCTGACTCACTCACCCATTTTAAATGCTTTGTTTGCCCCTTCCAGCATCTGGAGTCCTTTAGCTGTGTCCTGAGCAGGCATGGGGAAGACCTCTGGCTGAGAGGAGTGCTGAGTGCTTCACTCTGCATCATTATTTTCTGAATTAGTAGGCAGAGTTTGCTCTGTGTCAGCTCAGTCACCTTCATGCCAGAATAATGGGGATTTTAATTACATGATGTGAAACCTCTCACTCTGATGCAGCCATGGACTGGAAGGCTCATCATCAATTCAGCAGTTGAATGAGGAAACCTTGGATAATGAGAGTTTATTAACTCAGGTTAATGAGCCCCAGGCAAAAAAAATGAGGGATGTTGCCCAAGTGAAGAGGAGCACTGAGCACAAACGTGGCTACAGGAGCAGAACTCAGTGCTCTTGAGGTCTGCCCAGGAAATGACAGAGCCCTTGGTAGAAATGCCAGAGACTGGATGGGGAAAGCAGAGCATCTGTGCTCTCAGGAGTGGCATTTTTTAATCATGTCCTCCAGGTCTCTGAGGAAAGGTAAGGCATCCCAGCAAGTGCCCTGGCAGACAGGGGAAATGGCTCAGAGAGGCAGTGAGCAGCTTGGGTGCCTCTCAAGACCTCCTCTAGACTTCCACAGGGGAGGTTCCTTTTATTCCCAGTCCTGCTTGAACCTCACACCCTCTCCCAGAGGCAGGAAACTGCCCTAGGTGCAGAACGTTGCTCTGCCTGAAGGGAGGTTGGAGCCAGGTGGGGGCTGGTCTCTTCTCCCAGGCAAGCAGCACCAGAAGAAGAGGACACAGTCTCAAGCTGTGCCAGGGGAGGTTTAGGCTGGAGGTGAGGAGAAAGTTCTTCACAGAGAGATTTGCCATTGGAATGTGCTGCCCAGGGAGGTGGTGGAGTCCCCATCCCTGGAGGTGTTCCAGAGGGGATTGGATGTGGCACTTGGTGCCATGGTTCAGTAGCCATGAGGTGTTGGGTGACAGCTTGGACTGGATGCTCTCTGAGGTCTTGTCCAACCTTATTGATTCTATGAAAATGTTTCCATTCTGAGCATCAGCAACAAGCTGCCTGCCTCCCCCTCCAACAAACTCTGTCCCCATCATAACTTCACACCACAGGATGACTCAACAGCGACAGGGGAAAGAGAGAAGTCTGAAACATCTCCTTACCCCTGCACAGCTTCTCCCTTTCACTCAGGCACATGTCCAGCCCTGCTGCTCTACCCTGCCCTGGCAAGACACCAACAGCTGAGGAACTGAGGAGCACCACATCTTTGCAGCAGAGTATTTATAAGGGTATTTATCCAACTAGAGTTACAAGGTCTTAGCTCACTAGCAAGTCTGGCTCTGGGATTGCTTTGGGTTGCTTTGGGCTTTATTTTCCCCTACACCTTTTTGAATAGCTGTAAAGAACAGAAGGAAAAACCTCTTGACTTGGAGGGTGCTGGAGCCCTGGAGCAGGCTGCCCAGAGAGGTTGTGGAGTTCTCCTTCTCTGGAGAGATTCCAAAGCCTCTTGGACTTTGTGATCCTGTGCAAGCTGCTGTGGGTGACCCTGCTTTAGCAGAGGGTTGGACCTGATGGTCCTTCCAATCCTCACCATCATGTGGGACTCTGTGTGAAATGCAGCCAAAATGGCAATCATCTTACTTCAGAAGCATTTGCTTGTTTGCAAGCTGCAGGAAACTGTGATTCAAGAGAGAAGGAAGGAGAGTGATTAGCCAACAGGGGGGAAAAAAGCATCAACTTCATAAACTCCAAAACACTTCTCCTGCCTGTAATAAATGCATTACCCAAAGAAATGATGAATGAGGCTCTGCAGTTCCAAACCACAGCAGCAGCAGCTTTCTGGAGTCCCACTTTTGTGCCAACCCTCCTGTGATTCCAAACTCTGAGAAGAGCAAATAGTCCACAGTGAACTCACTAGGCTGAAACTCTTGGGCCTGAAGTCAGCAAAAGCTTTTGCCCTTGTTGTCAGCTGTGGGAATTGGTGTGAGCAGCACATTTACTCCTCAGACCTTGCTGTGGGCAAAACTCAAATGGGTACAAAGTCTTTATGCTAGTGGATGGGAGGGGGAAGGAGCCAAGAGAAAATGACCCTTGGTTCTCTGAATGAAAAGAAAAATAAATAGGACATTTCTTCTGTGTCTGCTGCTGCTGCAAAAAAAATGCAGCTCATGAATTATTTTACTTCCTTCCCTGTAGGGTGGATGATCAATATTTAAAGAAGGCAAAAGAAAGAGAAGAGAACTGCCTGAAACATCAAGTGCTGTGGAGTTACCTGGAAGTTTTGAAATGAAAGCAGCTGGGAAATGGCTGAGTGAGCTGTGGATGGCCTGAGGAGTGTTGGGTGCATATCACCTTCCTTTCGAAATACAGGGAATTTGAAAGCTGTGGCTTTGCTGAAATCAGGGCAGCTGGACCCAGAAATGTGCCTGTGATCCATCTGGGCAGGTTTGTTGCAAAGCCTCTTGGAGAATCCCCACTCTGCTGCCTCTTCAGAAGGTCAAATCATAGAATCACAGAGTCAATAAGGTTGGAAAAGACCTCGGAGATCATCCAGTCCATCCTGTCACCCAACACCTCCTGACAGCTAAAGCATGGCTCCAAGTGCCACATCCCAGCCCTTTTTGAACACCTCCAGGGATGGGGACTCCACCACCTCCCTGGGCAGCACATCCCAACGGCCAGTTACTCTTTCTGGGAAGAACTTTCTCCTCACCTCCAGCCTAAACTTCCCCTGGCACAGCTTGAGACTGTGTCCTCTGGTTCTTGCAGTTTTTGCTAAGGTAAGATCTCTACCAACCAAAACCTACACAGAAGTGGTGCACAGGTTTTACCACACAGTCAGAGCTGTGCTGCTCAGCTCTCCATCCCTTGAGCCCACCACCTTTGCTTGAACCACCTGCCAGCATCATCCCCACCCACTGCAAGGAGCTGCCACAGGTGCTGAGCCAACCTTCCTCCACCACATCACCTCCTCTTCCCCTGCCCTCACCAGAGGGAAAACCCCACTCACAGAGATTCCTAAAGCCTGGACACAGTTTGTGGTTCCCAGAAAGGTCCTTTAAAAGGCTGCAAAGACCAAAGCAATCAGTTCCATTCCAGGAAAAGCAGAAGCATCCTTATTCAGTAGTCAGGAGGTGTTGGGTGACAGGTTGGACTTGATGATCTTTGAGGTCTTTCCCAGCCTTATTGATTCTATGATTCTGTGATAGGATTCCTTACTTTTCACCTACAGTCAGATCTGTAATTTCTCTTCCTCTAGGACTTGGGCAATAAAAGTACAGAAAGCTCCCAAGTGATTTTTTTTGGTCCCCCTTTATATTTTATGTCTATTTGGCAAAGAGATTAAACCCCCAAAGAGAGCATTTCTACCTTTACCTCCCTTCTCTTCAGCCCTGCCTTTGAAAGGAAGCTGGGGGAGGTGAACAAGGACTAAGAGCCAAAGAATTAGAGGTTACTTGATCTTCTTGGTAAATAATTGCAGTGCCATTGACTGAGTGCCCTGCAGCCCAGCTGCCTGCTGACAGGCTGCTGCCTCAGCAAGAAACGGCTCTGGTGGTGCAGGAGCCTATAAATCCTCCTAGGTTGAACACAAGGCAGAGCACAAAACAAATTCACTGCCCATCCTGGGTGACACACCGGCAATTCCCACCAAGCTCAAACACATTTGTCCTCCTTTCCCCTCACAGCAGGGATGAGCACCTCTGTGGTGCTCATCAGCTCTTCCTTTCTCCGGGAGGGTTGAAGGTTTATTTGCTTCATAGTCACAGAACCATTTCCCCCACCCCCATTGAGATCTCTCACTGCAGTCGAAAGGCAGGAGGTTGTTTCATTAATCACTTTATTAGCCCTGTTTTCATCCTTGGAAAGAGAGACTCCATTCTCTCCAGTCTCCATTCATAGAGTCACAAAATGATCCTGGTTGGAAGAGACCTTTCAGATCATCAAGCCCAGGTGTTAATTTATAGTGCACCTACTCCTACAAGGCAGAGTGAAGATACAGCCATGGATCAATACTCCTTATTAATCCATTTGTTATGATAAAAGAGCTGGCCAAGGAGCCACAGAGACAACCTGGATAACAAAACCCTGTCAGATGCCTCATTTAGACCTTTTCCTATTCAAAACCTCCTCGTTCCAGTTCAGGAGCAGATGTGTCCCTTACACAGTGAGCATGGTCATTTGTCTTCCAACCTCAGTTGTTAAGGTTGCTCAAGGACTCATCCAGCCTGGCCTTGAACACTTCCAGGGAGGAGGCAGCCACAGCCCCCCTGGGCAACCTGTTCCAGTGTCTCCCCAGCCTCACTGGAAGGAATTTCTTCCTAATCTCCAGTCTCAATCTCCCCTCTTCCAGCTTCAATCCATTCCCTCTCACCCTGTCACTACCAGCCTTTGTGGGAAGTGCCTCCCCAAATTTCTTGTCAGCCTTTACAGGTACTGGAAGGCTGCTCTAAAGCTTGCCCAGAGCCTTCTCTTCTCCAGGCTGAACAACCCCAGCTCTGTCAGCCTGTCCCCACAGGGGAAGTGCTCCAGCCACTAGGTGATTTTCAAGGTCCCTTCAACCCAAACCATTCTATGAATCTATGAACAAACCCCAAGGCACAAGGAGCTTACAGCACCCACAGTGCACTCAGGTTTTCAAACTCAGAAGCAGGTTGGAGTGAGGTTGGTCTCTTCTCCCTAGAACCAGGTGATAGAAGGAGAGGGCATGGCCTGAAATTGTGCCAGGGAGGGTTTAGGGTGGAGAGACATTCACCATTGGAATGTGCTGCCCGGGAGGTGGTGGAGTCACCATCCCTGGAGGTGTTCAAGAGGGGATTGGATGTGGCACTTGGTGCCATGGTTTAGTCATGGGGTCTGTGGTGACAGGTTGGACTCGATGATCTTTGAGCTTTCTTCCAACCTGGGTGATTCTGTGATTCTGTGGAGATGAGGAAAAATGTCTTTGCTGCAAGAGTGGTCAGGGACTGGCACAGGCTGCCCAGGGAGGTGGTGGAGTCCCCAGCCCTGGGGGTGGTCATGAGACTTGTGGCTGTGGCACCTTGGGGCATGGTTTGATGGCCATGGTGGTGTTGGGTTGATGGTTGGACCTGATCATCTTAGAGAGCTTTTCCAACCCAAACAATTCCATGATTCTAGCAGTAGGGGGGTCTGGCTGCTCCATGCTTTTGCTCCCCCAAGCTCTGCCGTGGTCATGCTCAGCTAATCCTGGGCAGGAGCACGATCAGCTGCTTCCCACTAAATTTCACCATCCACTACATTTTCAGGAGCATCTTGTTTGCTTGACTGTGTTTATTTTTATCCTCCAGGCAAATATTTCTGCCTCCTGTGAACTTTCTGTGTAAATCAACAGAAGCACTTGGCAAGCCCTACCAAAGCTGCAGCTTTTTACATCTCACTGGAGCGGAAAATAAATGGAAATAATTAGTGATGCCTCCAAGTGGAGCTTTGTTTCAGAGTGCAGCATCTAGCTCGGAGGAGATGGGCTGCATACATCTAATGATTTCCTCTCACACTGCCCACCAGTGGCTCAGGCACTTTTATTTCATTCTGGGATGTGTTTTTTCCCCCTCTTCTGGGGGTGATCAGAGAGGGATGGTGGTTGGTTGGTTGGTTGCTCATTTAAAGCATATTGGGCAGGATCAGACCGTTATCTACTCAGGCAAGCCAGAACATGATCTTTGTAAACCCCTACCTCATGCTAGGAACTGGAAATACATTGGTGTTTGGTGGGGGAAAGGAGACACTGCTGTGCCAGGAACACCACTGACAGAGAGACTGACTGAGCAAAGTGCAGTGTCTGTGTGATGGGCTGCATGGATATTCAGGTGGGTCAATACTGAGCTGCTTTTGTGTGTTTCAGTGTAACCCAGCAAGGCATGACCTGACCTGGGTTAGCCCCAAAGGCTGAGCCACCCCTGCAGCCCACCCTCCTGACGTGGGTTGCATCCCAGGGCAAAGTCAAGGAGCACTTCTGCCTAGTTCTTTTGGCCTCTTGGAAACAAACTCCTGCTGTGACTGGGCAGTGCTTGAAGGAGCCACTGAGGGCAGATGCAGTTTTGCTCCTCCTGGAGCAGAAGGCAGCTGTGCCAGGCAACCGAGGTGCCAGCTGGCCTTGTGTGCTCTCCCCAGGCCAGCTGCCCCTCACAGCTGCTGAGGGAAGAGGAGGAACAGGTACTTGTGTCTTCACCCAACACACTCCCAGCCTCCAGTTGTTCTCAGCTGCTTGGGTCAGATGCAATTCCTGTCTCCTTACTCGCCCTCACAGCATTTCTCTAGCATTACCCTGTCCAGTGTCTCCTGGAGTCATGTGGCATCCACACACCCTTCAAGACAAGGACTGTCAGGTCTGCAGCACACTGCAGGGAGAGCTGCCTGCCTTTGTTTGGTCCACACCCGATTCCTAGCAGCTCCATCTGCTACCTCCTCACCCTTGTACTAGGGACTGACAGGTTCCACTAGTAGTGGCAAAGTATCCTGATGCCCTGTGCTCCTTTGATTGTTCAGAGCAATAGCTCCCAGACTTCAATCACAGCCCCACTGATACCACCAGCCCCAGGGAGAGGGGACTTGCCCTCCATTCTGCTTCCCAGATTGGCATCTGCTAGATCTAGGTTTTGAACATGCCATCAGTAGCTGCACTTCTGTGGGGCTCACACCCCAGGTGGAACTGCTGGGGTTGGGAAGGACCTCTGGAGATCCTCCAGCCCAAGCCTACCGCTAAAGCAGGGTCACCCACAGCAGCTTGCCCAGGATCACAAGGGCCAGGCAGGGTTGGGATGGTTCTGTGGCTCTTCTTTTCCCCCCGCACAGGCGATGCTGAGCAATGCTGGGAGTCAGACACCAAATAGCTGCAGCTAACAGCAGCACTCACTCCTTTTGTTAGCTTAACCAACATTACTGAGCTAATTTGCCTCAAATATCTTTGCAAAACAGAGGACTTCGAAAGGGTGTCAGCAGTCAGAGTGCCATCCTTCAGAGCTCTGAGTGGAGTTCACCACAGATGGCAGGAATTTGCTAGCGAGGTTATTTATATGCTCTCAGGCAGTGCTGCTCAGGCATAAGTTATCTCTGGAAGGGAGACAAATCCAAGTTATTTTCATTGTCCTTTAAGCCAGCTCAAGTAGAATTTATTTGCTTGCCTTCTTCAGTAACCCAGACTGGGGGTCATGGTTTAATGGCCGTGCTGGTGGCTGGACCCCCTGATCTTAAAGGTCTTTTCCAAGCAAAGGAGGTCTAGCCCTTTAAATGCTGTTATTCCAGTTTGGGAGGAGAGAGGCTGTGTAAAAGAGGGGAGGGGGGTTTTGCTTCATTAAAATACCATGGCTGGCACCTCTCAGAGGCACAGGAAAAGAATATTCACTGAGTAAGTAACACATTATAAATTATAATTGAGATCCAATTCTCCCAGGGAGAAGGGAAGGGAACTTGTCATTTGAAGTGTTGTGAGTTGCAGAGAGTGGACCAGGAGTTTAGAGGGTATAATGATATCATTAAGAAATGCCCTTGCAAAGCAAGCAAAATTATCCTGTGCTGTTCCTTGCAAACCACAGGAACTCTTTATTGTTCTGTCAGCAGCAGTTCAAAGAGCTCTGTGACCCCATTAACATCCGCTCAGGCATGGATAACAAATTGGAGGGGGGAAATTTCTGGAATGGTTAATTAGAGCTGGGGTGTTTGAGTCTCTGGGCTCAGCACCACAAAGAGCACACCTTGCACGCCTGCCTGGCCTCACAGCTCTATTGGTCTCTGCATGTTTAGAGGAGGAAGAGCCAGCGCAGGCAGAGGCGGAGCAGGGAGGGAGAGGAGGGGGAAAAGCTCAATCATGGCTGGGTGCTTTGAAAGGCTGAGGGACCTGGGGCCCTTCAGCCTGGAGAAGAGCAGCCCTAGAGGGGATCCGACCAGTGCTCAGCAAGAGCTAAAGGATGGGGGCAAGGGGATGGGACCAGACTCTTTCCCCTAGTAACAAGCGACAGGACAAGAGGAAACAGCTCCAAGTTGCAGCAGAGGAGGTTTAGGTTGGGCATGAGGAACAATTTCCTTACCAAGAGGCTTGCCAAGCCCTGGCACAGGCTGCCCAGAGCAGTGCTGGAGGCCCCATCCCTGAAGGGGTTCCAAAGCCCTGTAGATGTGGTGCTGGGGGACATGGCTTGGTGGTGACCTGGCAGTGCTGGGTTAAGTGTTGGACTTGATGCTCTGAAAGGTCTCTTCCAACCAAAACAAGCTTAGGATCTGTTTCTATGACACTCCAGATGCCCATTCACCTGAGCATTGCCAGCAGCCCACCAGAAACCACTTCTGTAGGACTGAGCACACATCCCCCTGAGCACCCTCCTACTAATTCAAAGCTGCTCCTAAATTCTCTTGGCAAATGGACTAAGCTGGATATGACTCCACAAGCCCAGACAAGCCTGAGTTCCAGTCTCAGCTCATTGGAAGTCCTCCTGTTATCCCCCGTAATTCTTTAGCAATGAACAAGCATTTTGCTCCTCACATATTCATGCTTCTGCCTTTCTTCTCACAAAGAAAAGGATTTGTATCTGCTGTTTGAAGAGCATTTGCATGGTAATTGTGTTTGTCTTAGCCCTGCTTTTGCTTAGCTGCGTTTTCATTGCATGTGGAGTGGGGCTGGGCAGGCTCCTCTGAAATGGAAATGGTTTTGCCTGTGCTTGAAGCTGGCTCTGCCACAAACAGTGGGAAGCAGTGGGAGTGTGCTCAGAGCGAAAAATGAGAGTGGGCATTCGGATGGTCCAGTGTGTGTCTCACAGAAAGGGATGCAAAACTCACCCTGGAAGCACGGTGGGAAGGTTGGCTGAGGGGGCAGGCACTCAGCTGCTGGAGGAATGAGAGCTGAGATGCTTTTTTAACTCAGAAACCAACAATTTGTCGAAATCAAAGCTTGGCAGGGGGCAAGGGGGAGAGAGGAGGGGAGCAGGAAGCAGGATGAGTTTTTCTTTTGATATTTTCATCTTTCCTTGGATGATTGTGATATCTGAGATGTTTCTGGTTGGCATCTTTGCATCAAGGAACCCCTGCTGCTCAGGAATGCTCCCTGCAAGTGCTATGCTCAACACGCCTGAGAACCAACCAGAGTGGATCACAGAATCAAAGCTTGGAAAAGACCTCAACGACCATCAGGTGCAACCTCCTACCCAACACCTCCGTGACCACCAGACCATGTCCCCAGGTGCCATGTCCACACCTTTCTTGCACACCTCCAGGGGTGGGGACTGCACCACCTCCCTGGGCAGCCTGTGCCAGACCCTGACCACTCTTGCTGGGAAAATATTCTTCCTAATCCCCAACCTAAAGCTCCCCTGGTGCAGCTTAAGGCCATTTCCTCTTGTCCTGTCATCAGTTGCTTGGAAGAAGAGGCCAGCACCTGCCTCACTCCAACATCCTTTCATGTAGCTGCAGACAGCCATGAGGTCTCCTCTCAGCCTCCTCTTCTCCAGGCTAACCAATCCCAGCTCCCTCAGCCTCTCCTCATGAGACCTGCTCTCCAAAGCCCTCACCCCTGAGCATGGCTGGTGGTAGCTCCAGCTGCCTCTCTACTGCCTACCAGGAAGAAAAAGCTGCTCTCAGTGTTCAGCAGACTCACTGCAATCAGCTTTCCCATTTCCTGGCCAGGGCTGATTGAGAATTTGCTTCCTGTCCAATTCTTATCAGCAGCTCGGTGAGGCCTCTACTGAAATACAATAACTGGCATTAAAAGAAGACTTTCCACTTAACACATCCAGCTGCTTGGGCTGCCCACATTGTGGTTTATCTTTTACTCACAGCCAAAAGCCCCAAAGCCTCCAACTGGCGAACAGGGCTGGGCTGATCAATTCTACTAAGCAATTAATTCCAATCTTCAAGTGACAAATGTGAGTCTGCAGCCTCCTGTGCTTTTCTTTTTCCTCACTGCAGTCAACTCCCTGGAGATGAGAGGCACACAATGAGCACAGGTTTTCTTTTGCAGGGGGCACAGCCTGTTTATCTGCCTTTATTTTATGTATAATGAGTCAATCCCTTTTCTTGTTTCCTACAATTTCAAAGGCATCCTCACTGACAGCTCCAAGGGTGCCTGCTCCGTGCAGCCCAGCAGCTGTTGGACACAGATAGCAGGAGTGCTTCTGGAATGAATCAGACTGACCTGCTCTCAATGGATGGGGAGAGGTCTGGAGCACAGCCCTGCGAGGAGAGGCTGAGGGAGCTGGGCTTGCTTAGCCTGCAGAAGAGGAGGCTCAGGGGAGACCTCATTGCTCTCTCCAACTCCCTGAAGGGAGGTTGTAGCCAGGTGGGGGTTGGACTCTTCTCCCAGGCAACCACCAACAGAACAAGAGGACACAGTCTCAGCTGTGCCAGGAGAAGTTTAGGCTGGAGGTGAGGAGAAAGTTCTTCCCAGCAAGAGTGATTTGCCAGGGAGGTGGTGCAGTCCCCATCACTGGCAGTGTTCCAAAAAGGCTGGGATGTGGCACTTGGAGCCAGGGTTTAGCTGTCAGGAGGTGTTAGGTGTTAGGTCATAGGTTGGACTTGATGATCTCTGAGGTCTTTTCCGACCTGGTTGACTCTAAGATTCTGTGATGCTGAGTGCTCAGCAGCAGCAGTGACTTCATGCTCAGTAGGTCAGCCAAGGTCTCTAAGACGAAGCACATTCTAACATGGAGGGAAAACAGAACTGGAGAACAGATTTGGGAACCTTTGAAGCAGCATTTAGTAGGAGAAAAAAAATGGCATGTTTTGAGTGGGCAAACATTGGAGAGGCTTTCATGCAAGTATTTGTGTAAACACCTTTGCATTTCATACCAACTGAGGATTGGGAAGCAAGGAAGTCTCCATGAGGACTGTCTGGACTCTGTTCAGATCCCCAGTTTGCCCACAGCCAAGATTTGATCACACCCATTAACCCAGGTCATGCTGCTCTGAACTCCTCTGGATGCAGCCTTCCCTTCAAGCCCGACCTTGCAGGCTGCATTTGGAGCAGATCTCTTCTAGGCTCTTCCTGCTGAAGCCCAACATGAGAAATATCTGATGGTGTAAGATAATGTCAAGAGACAAGGAAGCTGCTGCTACAATTCAATTGACAGGGAGTTTCTTGAGCCTACATAATTACAGCAGGAGGGAATAATCATGATAATGATGATAATAATAATGATAATGATAATACAAGAATAACAATAACACAAACTTAGCTTCTGTAAATCTGCTGCTGATATTAAAGCTCAAACTGCTTCACCTCACTGCAAGCAGGCTGAGTTTTCCCTGATCTTGTATCTCATCCCAGATGGTAAAGTGGGATGAACTCTGAGCATGTCCACACAAAGCTCTCACTTGGTTGTCTGACTGGATCTCGGCATTGGAGCTGCTCTGGGTGGATGGGATGTACCTTGGACAGTTTTGTAGGAGAGGCTTAGCCAAGTTTCCCTTCTTTGGGAACCTCTTTTTTTCCCCCACCCCCTCTTTTCTTTCTTTTCTTTTCTACTCCAGAAGAATTCCATCAGTATCACTATGTGACAACAGTGTCCCTGAGTCAGGCATCATTGATTTCCTTTCATTTCCCTCTCCTCCCAGAGCCACCACTTTCCAGTTTTCACTGGATGATGAGGAACTGGAGAGAATGTAATGAAAGAGAAGCAGTTTGATGGCTCTCCTGATGGACACTGCTGATCAGAACTCCTGCCAGGCTGCTCCCAAAGCAAACCTGGGGACAAACCTGTGTGTGCTGACCTCGCTCCTTCCTGCCGCTGCTGTTTGCTCAGGCAGCCTCCTCAGCCTCCTCCTCTCCAGAGAGAGCTCTAATGAACTATGCTTGTGTGATGCAGTACAGACAGAAATAGGCACAGAACAAAGAGTAACAGTCAGCAGAATGTGCTTTCAGCCACGGATTCACAGAAACACAGGATGGCAGGGGCTGGAAGAGACCTCAGAAGATCATCCAGTCCAACCCCCCTGCCAGAGCAGGGCACCCAGGGCAGGTCACACAGGAACACATCCAGGTGGGGCTGGAAAGTCTCCAGAGCAGGAGACTCCACAGCCTCTCTGGGCAGCCTGCTCCAGGGCTCAGCACCCTCACAGGGAAAAAGGTTTTCCTTATGCTCCCATGGAGCCTCCTCTGCTCCTGCTTGCTCCCATTGCCCCTCATCCTGTCACTGGACATCCCTGAGCAGAGCCTGGCTCCAGCCCTGCACATCTCTATCCCCAGCAATGAGGGCAGCCCTCAGGCTCCTCTGCTGCAAGCCCCAAGCTCCAGCTCCCTCAGCCTGGCCTCAGCAGGGAGATGTTCCACTGCCTTCAGCATCTTTGTGGCTCTGTGCTGGACTCTTTCAAGCAGTTCTCTGAGGTCCTTCTTGAGCTGAAGGGCCCAGGACTGGACACAAGATTCCAGATGTGGCCTCACCATGACCTGAGCTTCAGCCACGTGGTGATGTAACTCAGACCTCACCTCCCTGAGCATTCACACCCTTGACAGCAGTTGGAACTGAGCATCCTACATAACAGCAGCTTACCTCTGCAGCCAGGCCTATCTGATTTGACTAGTGCTGGGCTTGCAACACAGGATGAGTTAACATTTCTATCTCTGTAATGCTTGTTCTCCTTCCCTGCTGATAGTGCTCTGCAGCAGCAAGTTGAGGAGAAAACACATAAACTGAGTAAAGTGCAAAAAAACCCAACCCCAGGACCTGCCAATAGACTAATTGGCTTAAAGCAGTGTGAAAGTAAGGAAAGGAGCCCACAGTGCAGATGTAAATCACTAAGTGCACTGCTAGTTCTTGCCTGAGAGCTCTGTGTTTCAGAAAGGGATGGTCTGAGATACTGCATCAGATGAGAGATTACAGAGCTATGGGAAAAGGGCTCAGCTATGGCATTTAAATTGCTGTTACAGACAGAGGAGGCTTGAATTTCCTGTCTCAGATAGCAACACATGAACATATGGCTTCAATCCCACCAGAAACCGAGAGGGAGAATTATTTTCCTTCCATCCACTTCACTAGACCCACACAGGACTAAATGTGAGCCAAAATCTCTCAGGAAAGAGGGCTGGGATAGCCATGGAATGTGCCTGGCTGAGGATCAGTGTGTGCAGGGTGCCTGGGCTGGGAAAAACGAGGAGGAACCAAACAGTCACAATTGCTTTCTGACATCACCACCTCCTGAGAGCAGAACCTGTCTTCAGCACTTGCAGGGACCACAATATGCCACTCGGTTTTCTCTCCCTCTGTGTAGGCCTTCAGTTGCATTCCAGTGTCAGTCCTTACATCCATTTTACATTAGGGCAGCAGCAGCTCTTTTAAAATAGTAACAGAACAAGGCCTTAATGAAGCTATTTCAGCAGCAATGCTGAGAGCCAAAAAACCCTCACCCTAAAAAAAACCCCCACCAACGTTGCTTGCTAAATATGGGCTTTGTAGGCATGAATGATCTGCTTCTAAACCTGGCAAATCAGAGTGCAGCATTCACAACTCCTACAACTCATCAAGCCTGCCAGTGGTTGGAAAAGTCTAGGACACATTCACCCAACCTGTGCTTTTCACAGGGACTGTTACAGTCCTGCTGGCTGTGGAGGAGGAAATGCTTTCCAGAGGAGGGCAATGAGGCTGGGGAGGGGTCTGGAGCACAGCCCTGCAAGGAGAGGCTGAGGGAGCTGGGGGTGTTCAGCTTGGAGAAGAGAAGGCTCAGGGGAGACCTTCTTGCTCTCTACAACTCCCTGAAGGGAGGCTGTAGCCAGGTGGGGGTTGGTCTCTTCTCCCAGGCAAGCAGCACCAGAACAAGAGGCCACAGTCTGAAGCTGCACCAGGGGAGGTTTAGGGTGGAGGTGAGGAGGAAGTTCTTCCCAGCAAGAGAGATTGGCCCTTGGGATGTGCTGCCCAGGGAGGTGGTGGAGTCCCCATCCCTGTAGGCGTTCCAAAAAGGCTTGGATGTGGCACTTGGAGCCAGGGTTTAGTTGTCAGGAGCTGTTAGGTGTTAGGTAATAGGTTGGACTGGATGCTCTCTGAGGTCTTTTCCAACCTTATTGATCCTATGATTCTAAGGTGACTTGAAATGAGAAATTGAATGCCCACCCCTCAACAAGACAGGCAACCTTCTGGAACCACCCAGCAGAGGATGGCAAGCTGACAACACCACCACAAGACCAGTGATGACACCAGGAGCAGCTGATGGAGCTGGAGGCGTTCAGCCTGGGGAAAAGGAGGCTGAAGGGAGACCTCATTGCTCTCTGCAACTCTCAGAAAGGAGGCTGGAGCCAGGCAGGGGGTTGGTCTCTTCTCACAAGCAATAAGACAAGAGGAAATGGCCTCAAGTTGCAACAGGGGATGTTTAGCTTGGACCTGAGGAACAATTTCTTCCCCAGAAGGGTTGTCAAGCCCTGGCCCTGGATGGCCAGGGCATCTGGGCAGTCCCCATGCCTGCTGGGGTTTCAAAGCCATGTGGATGTGGTGCTGAGGGACGTGGTTTAGTGGTGACCTGGCAGTGCTGGGTTAAGGGTTGGACTTGATCACAAAGGTCTCTCCCAAGCAAAACAATTCTCTGATTCTGAGCTGCCACAAGGATGTCCCTGGCAGTGCCATGGGCAGAAAGCAGATGGGATGAAGGCTGGGCGAGTGGAAGTGCACAGTTTGGCCAGGCACAAGGACTCCTTGCTGGAGTTTGACTTCCTTAAGAATGTTCCTTGCCTTTCTCTTTGTTCTGCCTGGAAGGTTGTGAGGTTGCTATTCTGTGAAGGCAGGCAGATGAAGCGATAGCAGCAGCAGCAGGAGAAGATAAGATGTTGTCCTGGGACTAATTGCACAGCTTGACTTTCTAATATGTTAGAGAAGATGAACATTCCCCACAAAGGAGAACAGAGGCTTAAAACTGCTGGCAGATTTCTCTACCTCACATCTGAATAATAACATAAAGCAGAGATAATCATGATCTAATTGTAGACAATTTGTTAGGCAAAAAAACCCCACATTAGTTGAACAAATTGTTCTTTCTGGTCTATATATTAGAGTTAAAATACTCATGCAGCAGGGAAGATTATTCCTGAGGTGTTTGTGACTGCAGGATACCTGAGAAGTGCTAAAAATAAAGCAGGAAAACAGTGACTTATCAAACCTCTCCTTTTAAGCACTTGGCTACGTGAAATCTGGTCTGGAAGCAGCTTGAGCTAAGGCTGAAGTCAGCTCTGCTTTGAGAATGAGGTTGGGCAAGGAGATCTCCAGAGGCCCTTTCAACCTAAGTAGGCCTTGGATATCAGGAGGATGCTGGATGCATGGTCAGAAATCAGATGGGATGAAGGCTGCACTGGCCTGTACTGGAGAAGAGGAAATGCACAGTTTGGCACAAGGACACCTCGCTTGAATATCAGGAGGAAGTCCTTTACTCTGAGGATGCTGGAACACTGGAACAGGTTGCCCAGGGAGGTGGTTGGAGGCCTCATCCCTGAAGACAATCAGCCCCCTTGATGGGGCTCTGTGCAACCTGGTCTAGTTGGGGTTGTCCCTGCTTAGTGCAGGAGCTGGAGCAGAGAACCTTTAAAGGTCCTTTCCAACCCAACCCATTCTCTGATTCCCTGAATCGATAAGGTTGGGTCAGTCTGCTTCAGACCTAGAAATCCATCTCAGCTCTACCATCAGAGCTGGGCTCAGACTGTGTCTTCCCTGAGCACCACCATTTGTCCCTGTCCCAGCTGCCTTGCCCTCACTCCCCACCTAGCAGCACTTGGTTTGAGCTTGCTCCTATTTATCTGTGAGCACCTCGTGGATGTGCAGCCCCTGAGCAGCCAGAGCCACAACCTCACAGGATCCTGAATCAGCAGATGAAGGCAGTCAGAATGGGGACACAACAGGGAGCCTGTCCTCCCTCTTCCTCACTTCCCTCCAACTCCAACACATCTGTGTGAACACAACATCACTCCTCCATCTGCTGAGGGACCTGCCAGCCTCCCTCTGCAGGCAGATGTGCTTGCATCTGGAGTGCACACTGCAGGAGGCAGACGCTGCTGGATTTCAGTCCCTCTGAATTCTCTGACGGATTAAACCTCCAATCTCCAACCAGCCTTCTTAATGCTGCAGTAAGGAACACACAGACTGCTTGCACTGCCTTGCAGCTGAAATAAAAGCAAGGAAGTCGAAATGAAATGCCTGAAAGATCAGTCTGGGTTGAGAGTGGATGGGACACTAAAGCATTCAGGCTTATTTTCTTCTACCACCCTTCACCCTGACCAGTGCCTGCAAGGAGTGATGTGTTGCTCACCACCTACCTGTAACCCTTCAATGGCCAGTTTGAGGATAGATGGTGTAAGCTTGGAGGCTTGCTTGAAGGAGAAGTTGCTCCAGTCTATAATTAGAATGAAGCCATTTATCTGAAGCTCCTGGTCTTCGATGAGCACCTCCAAGGAGAGCAGGATAGCCCGAAGGATATCGATGAAGGAGTTCCTAAAGCCAAAGAAGAAGGGGGGGAAATAATAATAACAATACAACAAAATCATCGATGTCTGCAGTTATCTTCAAGCCTCAAGCTGCTCAGCTGTGCTGTGGACGGGACAGGGATTATTCTGCTAGGATTCTCCTGACAAGAGAGTTGTTTTGGAGGTGTCACTAAAGCTCTCCCGCTCCGGCACTCACATTCCTCTGCTTGATGTGCTCAGTCCTGCTCACTGGGGGACAAAATAAACCCTGGATTAAATCTTTTCTGGTTTTGATTCTTCTGGCATTGCTTACAATAGGTTGCAGCTAAGCTACCTGGGGAAAAAAAATCTCTCTGTGGTGGAATGAAACCGATTCAGGCTATCAGTTTAAATCCCTGCTCCTTCGGATGTTCCTCACCAGGTTTTTGTTTGTTTGTTTGCCTTTCTTGTCTCTCAGCTACAAAGAGGGAAATCAGCCAAGGAAATAAAGCAGTACAGAGTTAATCTAAATGTTATGGTTACAACACAACTGGCTTCCTGCTGGGACAGAGGGAACCATTCAAAGCTTCGCACAAGGGGAGTTTGGCTGTTGCCTTGGCTCTGTGAACCGAATGCAACGTGGAAAAGAGTTGAATTCACTCAAAATAGGAACTCCTCATTAATTAGCAGGCAGCACAGGCTGGCTGCAGTGACTCCATCAGCTCTGGGAGAAGAGCATAGAATTAGAATAGAATAGAATTTGGATAGAATAGAATTAGAATATAATAGTATGGGAAGAGAAGAGAAAGAGAAGAGAAGAGAAGAGAAGAGAAGAGAAGAGAAGAGAAGAGAAGAGAAGAGAAGAGAAGAGAAGAGAAGAGAAGAGAAGAGAAGAGAAGAGAAGAGAAGTAGAAGAGAAGTAGAATAGGAATAGAATAGAATAGAATAGAATAGAATAGAATAGAATAGAATAGAATAGAATAGGAATAGAACAGAATAGGAATAGAATAGAATAGAATAGAATAGAATAGAATAGAATAGAATAGAATAGAATAGAATAGAATAGAATAGAATAGAATAGAATAGACCAGGTTGGGAAAGACCTTTGAGATCATCAAGTCCAACCTGTCACCCAACACCATCAAATCAACTAACCCATGGCACCAAGTGCCTCAGCCAGGCTCTTCTTAAACACTTCCCTTGATTAGAAATAATGATCTAATCTATATGTGTATGATAATAGATATAATATATATAATAATTAGAAACCTTGGAGGCCCCAAAGGAGGCAGCAAGAGACAGAGAAGAAAAAGGTGAAAGTCTGTGCTGAGAAGCCCAGGCAGCGGAGAAGGAAGGCTCCGATTGTGATGAGACCTGAAGCCTGGCACAGGCAAAGCTCACACCATGTGCTCCCACGGAGATTTCCCTTTAATCCTTCACTGCTGTTTGCTTTAATTGCAAACAAGTCATCTAAGCCTGCAAGAGGCTTGGTACAAATTCTGCCTGAGAGCAGCAAAAACCAAAGCCCCAAGATGTGCAGTCACAACAAACCTCTGCTGTCCAGCCCTTGAGCCCTCAGTGGCAGGAACAGAGGGCACATTTCTGCTAGGAGTAAATGTTTAAGTGTTTTCTTAGTCTTCCTCTTCCCTTTCAGCAGGCTTCAAGTGGCAATGGACACTCTTTGAATGGTCCCTTGAAAAATGCTGCTTCTGAACTGTGCCTCTGCCTAAGTTTGATGCTTCTGTAAAGTTGCTGAGGCAACTTGCAATAGAGAGAGTTTAAAGACACTGAACTTCGTTGCTGCTGGGTACCAGCCCACTCCTCCCTCGTTTGCAGCAACAGAATCTTGACCTTTCCAAATCGTGTGGGGAGCCTGTGCTGAGCAGAGAAGCAGAAGGAGTCCTTTCCTCAGTGATGTGAGGTGAAGGGATGCCAACTGGATTGACAGCTGCTATTTATTTTTAGGTTGAATTTCACAGAATCCCAGCAGGGTGGGGGGTGGAAGGGGCCTCTGGAGATCACCCACTCCAACCCTCCCTGCTAAAGCAGGGCACCCGCAGCAGCTTGCCCGGGGGGGTTGGAATCCCTCCAGAGAAGGAGCCTCCACAACCTCTCTGGGCAGCCTGCTCCAGCCCCTCACACCAAAGAAATGTGTCCTGTACAGATGGAACCTCCTGGGCTCCAGTTTGTGCCCTCTCCCCCTTGTCCTGTCCCTGGGCACCACTGACAAGATTCTGGTCCCATCTTCCTGGACCCCACCCTTTGCAGAAGATCCCCTCTGGGGCTGCTCTTCTCCAGGCTAAAGACCCCCAGGGCTCTCAGCCTTCCCTCCTCACAGAGATGCTCCAGGCCCTTCAGTATCTTTGGAGCCTCTGCTGGACTCTCTCCAGTAATTCTGTAATCTGCCTAAACTCTAAATCACAACAAAAGGTCTCATCTGACTGAGGACAAGATCTTCCCCTCAGACTCTAAGCTGAGGTATTCCAATCTCTGTTTGGGTTTCTCCATCCATTACCAGGCTCAAGCAATCAGTCAGCAGCACTTCCCTGTGCTTCCACTAGAAATTACTTGCCTGGGAGATGTGGCTCCATCTTCTTGGGGCGTACCTAATCTGCCCAGATCCCTCCCCACCTCTATGTGTTTGCATGTTGAAGACATGGTGTAAGAAATAACTCAAAGAGAACACAAAGATGTTCCTCAGATGAGTGTGAGGAGACCTGAAGCAGCGCTCAAGTCCTCCAGGTGGGCTGTTTGCAAGCACACTGCTTTGGGAATGCTGGGCCTGGAGAGAAGTCAGAGTGCCACTTGAGGCTGAAGCCATCTGCTTCCTCATCTTGAGGCTTTGAGACACATCATTCAGCTGTGGAACTGATTTGCATCCAAATAATTTCCAATGCATGAACAGGGAAGGACTTTCTCTTAGTCCATCTCTTTTGTTCCCTTGCCAAATGCCCTCTTCCCTCCCCCGACCCCTCTCCCCGCTGGTTTAACCCTTTCAGAAGCACCCAAAGTGAAAGAAATCACTCTTCCACAAAGGGGAATGTGTACTGGGCTGGAAGGGTTCGGTGTGGAGCCCTCTAATGAGTTACAAAAGATTTGCACAAGCCCCAGAAAGACCAAAAGGAGAAGGGAGGGAGAGTGCCCTGTCTGCCTTGGCTGAACGGAGAGGTAGCACAAAGGGGCTCCTCAGATACCCTTTGGAAAATGGGAAGCTAGCCCAACAGGAGCCAGTGGTAAGGAACACAACTGGAGATGGTTCAGCTGAGGGATCTGGGGGGGAGATTAGCCAAAGGCATGACATGAAAATAAATAAGAAGAAATTGCTTAATTATAAGAGGTGTAAGCAGGCTGTGAGAGAGCCAAAAGGCTCAGTGGAGTACCAGGGTGCAATGGGAACAATTAAAGGGGATAAAGACATTGCAGGGAAATGAAATGATCTGTTTGCATGCCTCTGCCACCAGTCATGTCGAAGGGATACATGGATAACAAGGCTGCAGGACTGCTGGAAAACAAGGGGGCAGAGAAGTCACACTGCAAGGAAGCCTTTTGAAGCAGGCAGCGTCAGTGGCGGCTTCTGACGTTGCTCTCTCTGAGCAGCTGAGCACAGGCATGTTCCTGGAAAACAGCTGATCTGCAGTGCACTCCCCCTGCTGAAAAGCAGTGCTGGAGATTACTGACACAGTCCCTGGGGAGTCACATCTCGACTCAGCCTCACGCTCTGGAGTAGCTGCCCTGCCTCTCTGGCCTCAGGGGGAGGCGGCAGCCAGCCCAACCACTGCAAGACCTGACCTTCACATTTGACGACCTTTTGGTGAAGAAAGAGCCCTCCTTTTGAGCAGCTTGGCTTAGTGGGAGATGTCCCTGCCCATGGCTTAGTGGGAGATGTCCCTGCCCATGGCAGGGGGCTTGGGACCAGATAACCTTTACTGTCCCTTCCAGCTCGAGCCATTCCATGATGCTAGAGATGAACTCCACCCAGCACAGGGCAGCCCCTGGCAGAAGGACAGCCGGGAAGAATAAGCTGCAGAATGAGGAGCGGTGGAGAAACCTGGTGACTCACTTGACTAATCTTGCAGTAGAGAAGATGAACAGTCAAAGAGAGGAGCTCACAGCTGATTCATGTGCTGGAAAGAGCTTGTTTGTCTCATCTGTCTGAGGTCTGAATAGCTCCCATGTGCAAAGAAATCACCAAGGCTTCTCTGCTGTCCACAGAGAGAATGGGTTGCAAACGTTCACGAGGAGTATTTTGACCAGCCATGAATAATTTCCGTCCTAGAACAATTCCAAGCTATTTACACTAACTTCCTGGGAGGAATAAATAAATGAATAAATAAATAAATAAATAAGCCCCAGAACACTTCACCAGCATGGAGAAATCCTTACCCAACAACCTGAGGTTTTGCAGGGGAGCAGCAGCTTGTCAGGCCAAAGTTAGCAGGTTTATTTCATTTCTCCCTAGAACCAGAGTATTCAGAGAGAAAACTCCTCCTGAGTAAAACCCAGGTTGCACCAAAGTGAAGGTCAGAGCCCCAGATGATTCCCCTGTCACACCCAGTGTAGCTATCTCAGGCTGTCCCAGCATGTCAGCTTTGGACAGGCATCTCTCCTGCTCTGTACTGAAATGGTAGCAAGTTTTTTTTCTCCACAGCAGTTGTGTAAGGCTGTAAATAAAAACCCCAAGCAACTTTACATCCAGGCTAACAGACTGGATAGAGGAAAAGCCTATCAGACCTTTTGTTTCTGAAGTGCTTAGCCCAAGGATGCACCAGAAAGAAGAACAGTGGAGACCAAGCTGAGACCTGCCTGGGTTGTCACTGACGGAGGGCAGTCACAGAATCACAGAACCATTCAACCATAGAATTGTTTGGGTTGGAAAAGACCTCTAAGGTCATCAAGTCCAACCATTTCCCCAGGTGCCATGTCCATGTTTCTTTCTCTCTTGAACACCTCCAGGGATGGGGACTGCACCACCACCCTGGGCAGCCTCTGCCAACCCCTGACCAGCCTCTGCCAACCCCTGACCAGCCTCTGCCAATCCCTGACCAGCCTCTGCCAATCCCTGACCACTCCTGCAGCAAAGAAACTATTCCTAATACCCAACTTAAACCTCTCCTGGTACAACCTGAGGCCACTTCCTCTTGTTCTATCACCTGAGACAAGGGAGAAGAGACCAATCCCCACCTCCTGCTCGCAGCGAGCTGCAAGCCTCTGCCACTGCCAGCGACAGGAAAATGCTCCAAGGTGCAGAAGGAAAACTGCATCAGTTTATTCTTTTCTCCTGCAAAAATTGCCTCTCAGTGACTTTCTTCCCCATGCTATGCTTCTGGTGGAGGTTTTCTCTCTCCAAGCATTATGAGTTGTTTGGGGGGTTGGGTTTTTTGGTGGTTTGTGGGGTTTGTTTTTTTTTGCTGCCACTTTCTACTTCAGCTGAACTCCATAGCAACCAACAGCCCCGGAATTACAGGCTGCACATGGAGGTCTGTTACACATCTCCTCCTACACACACCCATTCATGCTGTGGGCACCCTCACCAGATGAATGCTTTGTCCCTGATGTTAATGAAGCTGCACAAGGACCCTTTCTTGTGAGCAATCAGCTGAAAAACCTCTGCAGCTCCTGTGTTTGGGGAGGAGGAGTGCAGGTGGAGGGGATCTTGAGACCTCTTCCACCAGAGATGCACACATGGGACTGGGGAGGTGACACTGCTCTTCCTCTTGACTCAGCCCAGGGATGGAGGAGGACCTGGGAGTGCTGGTAAGCCACAAGCTCACCAGGGGCCAGCAACGTGGTTGTGGCCATGAAGGCCAATGGTCTCCTGGGGTGCTTTAGAGAGGATCTGGCCAGCAGGTCAAGGTAGGTTCTCCTCTGCTCTGCCCTACTCAGGCCATGTCTGGTGTATTGCATGCAGCTGTGGGCTCCCCAGTTCAACAGAGGCAGGGAAGTGCTGGAGTGAGGTTCCAAAGATCTTGAGTGGACTGCAGCAACATCTCTGTGAGAGACCTGGGGCTGTCTGGCCTGGATCTTCTCAATGATGAACAAGAGCTAAAAGGTGGGGGCCAGAAGAATAGGGCCAAACTCTTCAGTGGTGCCCAGCAGCAGGACAAGGGGCAATGGGCACAAACTGAAACCCAGGAGGTTCCAACTAAACATGAGGAAAATCTCCCTTGTTGTGAGGGTGCTGGAGGCCTGGAGCAGGCTGCTTCAGCAGGGATCTGACTGGATGATCTCCACAGGTCCCTTCCAGCCCCCACCATGCTGGGATCCTGGGAGTGTGACCTGCCTCACCATCCAGCAGGGCATCAGTCCCAGTTAAAGTATAAATTTGGTACACTCCTGAGAGTTCTAAAATAAAAAATCCCTCCCCAAGCTCTCCAGAAACTTGATCCCAAGTGGAGCAGGCAAAGCAAGTGCAACCCAGCCCAGCATGAGCTCAGCTGGAGTGCAGCTGGGTGCAGGAGGGCAGCCCAGCCCTGGGGCTGGTGGTTTGGCCGGGCTCCAGCAGAGCTCAGTGCCAGGCGGGGGGAAGCCTCTCCGGAGCAGCGAGCAGCTCTGCTCTGCAGCCTGCTGCTGAGAGCAAAGGCCAGAGCTGAACCTCAGCTGCAATTAGGATTGTCCCTCTGGATGTGGATTTGGTTTATTTCTTCAGGATTTCAGTATTTTCTTGCCTTTTTAGTACCCAGAGCTTGCAGACTGTGCTTATTGCTCTGCTGAGAAGGACTAAGCCACAGTCACAGGGAGTGTGCTGTGATGCTGTGGAGATTACTAAAAGCTCCACACTACAACCCCTAAATGCAATCAATAAATCAATTCCACAGAGTCACTGCTGTTATTTGCCTGGGTAGTCCCAAATGCAGTGTGCCCTGTGAGGAGCACAGGGAAGGTGGGCAAGGAGAACGCTTCAGCATGAGCCCAGCCAGGAACTGGTGGTGGTTTCACCTTAGTGGTCTCCAAGTTTAGGAGATGACACCCAGCAATGACTGATGGTCACAGGTCAGGACCTGATCCAGTTGAAGATGACTCTGCTGAGTGCAGGGGTGCTGGACTAGAGGACCTTTAAAGGTCCTTCCAGCCCAAACCATTCTGTCCTGTGGATGTAGTTTTCAGCCTCTTGGTGTGGTTTGGCTGATCGTGGGGCACCTTTCTCTCCAAGCACAGCTGTAGTAACCAGGAACAAAACAAAAGCTGGGTCGTGAATGACTTATGGGTAGGAGCATTAGGACTGATGGGCCCTGTGGGTTTCTTTGCTTTGAGATCACTAGCCTTTGCTTACTCCCTCCTGGCACCACAATCCATCCTGGCACCACACTAAGCCCTTTGCCCAATTTCTTGCACTGCTGCATCCCACAAGTTAATTTTTCATTACAGGAGGGGAAAGGATTTTCTTGGGAAGATCATGAAGCTTAATCACAGGAGGCAATTATCCAGCTTCTTTGTTCCGCTATTAGGAGGAGGCACAGATGACACCACCGATCGGTCTCCCTGCTCTCACCTTCTCTGTGTGTGATGCCATCTCCTCTCCCTCTGTCTTAGAGAATAGAATAAACCAGGTTGGAAGAGACCTTCAAGATCATTGTGTCCAACCCATCATCCAACACCATCTGATCAACTAAACCATGGCACCAAGCACCCTGTCAAGTCTCTTCCTGAACACCTCCAGTGACGATGACTCCACCACCTCCCTGGGCAGCACATCCCAATGGCCAATCTCTCTTGCTGGGAAGAACTTCTTCCTAACCTCCAGCCTAAACTTCCCCTGGCACAGCTTCAGACTGTGTCCTCTTGTTCTGGTGCTGCTTGCCTGGGAGAAGAGACCAACCCCTACCTGGCTACAACCTCCCTTCAGAGAGTTGCAGAGAGCAAGAAGGTCTCCCCTGAGCCTCCTCTTCTCCAGGCTAAGCAACCCCAGCTCCCTCAGCCTCTCCTCACAGGGCTGTGCTCCAAACCCCTCCCCAGCTTTGTTGCCCTTCTCTGGACACCTTCCAGCATCTCAACATCTTTCCTAAACTGGGGGGCCCAGAACTGGACACAGGACTCCACTGCATCTTCTGCATCTTCTGCATTTGAGACAATCCTGGACCTTTTGCTGCCTCCTGATGTGATTACCTCACTTTGTTCACAGCATTAATGGATTCCTTTCATTGCTCTGTATTTTCTTTCTGGACAGTTAATTTTTTTCCCCTCCATCCCTCTTCTTTCTGGGGTGAGACAATGCAGAGTGAATTCAGTATTCCAGCTGAGTTTGGAATATCAGCAGAGCTAAAAAGGATGTGTTATCTTTCCCCATTTATTTTCCATCTCATTCTTAATGCAGCTGAACACCTAATTAACTTTTCTGACCACCCCTGCACAATAAGTGCACTTCTTAATTGTGCTGTCCCTAATGACCTGATGGGGTTGGTTTGTGGTTTGGTTTTTTCCTTTCTTTAAAGGTTAAAAATAATTGAATAAAACCAGAGGAGACTGGGCAGCCAAGGCAGCAGAAAGGATCTGCAGACAAGATGTTGCCACATAGTAGACCCCAACGTGGTCTTGCAGGGCATTTAGGCTTTCTTTTGCTGCATAATAAATTCTGCTCTTCTGGGCCATTCGAGAGCTTTCCATCATTTTTTTTGGTGAGCTTCACTAACCTCCACACCATTCCCTGCTTCCTTGTGGTCACATCTCTTACCTCACCAAAGGAATAGCATTGCTGAGGATCACAGAATGGAAGGGACCTCCCTAGATCACAAATCGCCAAGGTTGGAAGAGACCTCAAAGATCATCAAGTCCAACCTGTCACCACAGACCCCATGACTAAACCATGGCACCAAGTGCCACGTCCAGTCCCCTCTTGAACCCCTCCAGGGATAGTGAATCCACCACCTCCCTGGGCAGCACATTCCAATGGCTAACAACTCTCTCAGTGAAGAACTTTCTCCTCACCTCAAGCCTAAACTTCCCCTGGTGCAGCTTCAGACTGTGGCCTCTTGTTCTGGTGCTGGTTGCCTGGGAGAAGAGACCAACTCCCTCCTGGCTACAACCTCCCTTCAGGTAGTTGTAGAGAGCAATAAGGTCTCCCCTGAGCCTCCTCCTCTCCAGGCTGAGCACCCCCAGCTCCCTCAGCCTCTCCCCTCAGGGCTGTGCTCCAGACCCCTCCCCAGCCTCATTGCCCTTCTCTGGACAAGATCATTGAGTCCAACCCCCCTGCCAAAGCAGGATCATCTAGGGCAGGTCACAGAGGAACACACTCTTGGAAGTCTTCAAAGAAGGAGAATCCACAGCCCCTCTGGGCAGCCTGCTCCAGGGCTCCAGCACCCTGAGATTAAAGACGTTTTTCCTTCTGGGTGAGGTGGAACTTCCTGTGTTACAGTTTGCATCCATTGCCCCTTGCCCTGTCACAGGACACCACTGGAGAGAGACTGACCCCTTCCTCTTAGAATCATAGAATCATAGAATCAATAAGGTTGGAAAAGACCTCAGAGATCATCAAGTCCAACCTGTCACCCAACACCTCATGACTACTAAACCATGGCTTCAAGTGCCACATCCAATCCCTTTTTGGATACCTCCAGGGATGGTGACACCCACCCTTCAAGTATTTCCAAGCTATTTCCAGCTGGGCTGCCTACCTAGGCTCTGTTGCACACCACAGATGAGGCACAGGAAGCTTTGCACAGCATCAGGATGCCTGCTGTAGTTGGTGGTTTCACAGAGGCTCTCATCCAGCGAGGAGGCTGCAATAGACCTTGGGGACAATGAGTTCTGTGACCATTATCTCCCTTGGCACACAGTGAGCGGGAAACACAGCTCCATTGTAAGAAATAACCACACTGGAACGCTATAAAATGCCAGAACTATCCATTTTCAGCTATAATTGAGGCATAAATCACCCAGCATGTATTCAGAATCCCAGATGGGAACCTTGCTTTTACACAGCCTTTCCTATATGCAAGATAATCTATTGGACTTTTCCATACCAGATCCCACTGACAGCATGTTTATTGCAAGATGCTGCAAAGCACTTTTGGAGTTTATCCTCCTCAGAGGCTTTTGACAAAGCAAAATGAATCCTAGCAGTGGGGGATGGGACATTACCTCAGAGTATTGCTTGCACCTCCTGCTCTGCACCGTCACAGCTAGGTGTCTCTGCCCTGGGCTCATAGAGTCAACCAGGTTGGAAAAGACCTCAGAGATCATCAGGTCCAACCTATTGCCTAATACCAACACCTCCTGACAACTAAACCATGGCTCCAAGCGCCACGTCCAAGCCTTGTTTGAACAAGGACTCCCCCACCTCCCTGGGCAGCACATTCCAAAGGCAAATTACTCCCTCTGGAAAGTACTTTCTCCTCACCTCCAGCCTAAACAGTTACTTCTTCAGTTAAAAGACAAATCCCCAGTGATGAGGGGTCCACAGAGTGCCTCAGTTACCCCTTCAGGTTCTGAATCAGCTTAATGCCTCAGTTACCCCTTCAGGTCCTGAATCAGCTTAACAGGAAAGCTGAGAAGGGACATTTCACCAGGGCCTGTAGTGATAGGATGAGGGGCGAGTGGTTTCAAGCTTGAAGAGGGGAGACTCAGGATAGAGATTAGGAAGACATTCTTTCCAGTGAGGGTGGGGAGACACTGGAGTAGGTTGTCCAGGGAGGCTGTGGATGTCCCCTCCCTGGATGAGACCTGGAGCAGCCTGGGCTGATGGGAGGTGTCCCTGCCCATGGCAGGGGGTTGGAATTGGATGATCTTTAAGGTCCCTTCCAACCCAATCCAACCCAATCTATGCCTTCATTTGCTTTTATCCTGTGTCCCCATGGAAATGGGGAAGGAACTTTCCACTACCACCTTTTCTTAAGGTAAACTTTAACCCATAGGAGGATTTGTATTGTTCCATGTGTAGTCCATCCTTACCCCCAAATCCTTTTGTGCCCAGTCGGTATTTTCTCTGCTAACCAGTGGTGAATATCTCATTTAACCAACCAAGGGGTGAGGAAATGCCAGTGGAGACAAACATGGCAGCCAGGACTCAACAGGTAATGGCAGGCAGGTGTGGTGTCTCAGGAGGGCTTTTAACAGGGAGTCCACATCTGCTGTGCCTCTTTTTGAAGAAGGAAAAAAAAACCCAAGTGATCCTGGATGACTTTTAAATGAAGCATTTGAAATGTCCTCTGAAAGCAAGCCCTGTACCTGTGTGTACAGTTGAGCAGGGAACAATAGCCTGGTGCTGGGAAAAGGAAAGGCAGCTCCTGCCCACAAAAATTGCCATTTTCCCCAGACTCACAAAGCTCTTTTATTCAAACAGAATTGAAGGTTCTATCAGAGTGAAGCTGAATTTCAATTGCAGTAGCCAGCTAAAAGTGGCTTACATGGAAATGAGACCCTCAGAAATGGAAAGATTTCCTGCCGCCTCTCCCTAGGTCAGGGTTTATTCCTCCTCCTTTTTCTTTGTGTCTCCATTTTCAAGTGACTGTTGCAGTGCAGTTGGAAGCAGGATTTTTCAGCAGACTCTTTCCCTTTCAGTGCAAATCACATTTCCCCTTTGTACTTACACAACAGATGGGTAGGATTATCCCTGGGAAAACAAGGCAATGCATTCTTACTCAGAAACAGAGAACAGCTTAAGGGATCACAGGTCCAAGATAACAAGAGAGGATGGAGATGCCTTAGATAAGGTTATCACACTCTGCTGTGGATTTCTCTGATCATAAATACCTATACAAAAGAAATGATGTGTGCTGAGCCTTACCCTGGCACTCCCAAGGGGGTACAGCCACCACATACATCCTGCAGACTGATCTCTGCA
Source organism: Colaptes auratus (assembly GCA_015227895.2). Lineage (NCBI taxonomy): Eukaryota > Metazoa > Chordata > Aves > Piciformes > Picidae > Colaptes > Colaptes auratus. The sequence continues at coordinate 9,965,809 of JAAWVA010000034.1, read as the reverse complement.
TACTTAACGTACATAGAAAGGTTTGGGTTGGAAGGGACCTTTGAAGGTCACCTCTCCATGGAAGAGGGTTGCATCTATACTGTTACACCTCTCTAACCCCCTGCAGTCAGCAGGGGCACCTGCAACTAGAGCAGGTAGCTCAGAACCCCAAACAACTTGACCTGCAGTGCTTCCAGGGATGGGGCATCTGCATCTCTCTGGGCAACCTGGGCCAGGGTCTCACCACCCTCAGTGTAAAAAACCTCTGTCTTCTGCCTGGTTTAAATCTCCCTCTTTCAGTTTAAACCCATTACCCCTTGTCCTACCACAACAGGCCCTGCTAAAGTCTGTCCCCAGCTTTCTTATCAGCCCCTTTAAATACTGAAAGGGGTGCAGTAAAGTTTTGCCAGAGCCTTCTCCTCTCCAAGCTGGCATCTCCTGGATGTACTGTGAAAGGAAGCCAGAAGGAAGAGAAGAGTGAAAGGTTTAGCACTGGCAAGGGGAGCCAGTGAATTATGTGAGAGTTTGAGTGTTTTAAAGGGTGTATGACAATGGTTTTATTGGATCAGACCAAAGGTTCCTCTGGCCTCAACTCCTTGCTGTGAGAGTGGCCAGCAGCAGGTCCCTAACAAGGGGTTTGCTACACAGCAGGTTGGCGAGGTTAAAGTAGAGAATGGGCTAATTTGCCTCTGAAAAGAAAACATTTCTTCTCATGTATATTGATATGCTGAGGGTGCCAGAGCCCTCTGCTTCTCTGGAGAGCTTCCAAACCCACCTGGACGTTGTGATCCTGGGCAAGCTGCTGTGGGTGACCCTGCTTTAGCAGGGGGGGGGTGTGGAGCTGGGTGCCCTTCCCAGCCCTCACCATGCTGTGACTCTGTCACTCTGTTATGATAGCCAAGAGCTTAGACTCCCCCAATTTCAATCAAACTCTGAATTATGGCTCTCCAAACGATATATTATGGGGTGTTGCACAAATAATCCATATCTGTTTTTCAAATAGATTGTTATTAATCGTGTGGCATCAAAACACTGCTTGGTGCTGTGATTTCTCCTGCATGTGTGACAGCTAACTGGCACCAAGGATGTTAATGTATGCAAATAAGGTGCCAACCACTGCGTGTCTGCAGTGGGGAAGTGGCAGAGTGATCCCATCTTCCTGTGAAGGGAAAACACCCAGGAGGATATTTGCATGTTACCTTCCCCTCCAAAATTAATCTTGACTGCTGCAGATTTGCTCAGCACGAGCAGCAAACAGGCAGTTAGATGGGAAATGGTTCCAGCAGGAGGCTAACTGGCTGCCTTTGCCCTCTGTCCCCTGCTACAAATGGACTCTCCAGGAAGTTTTCAGAGCTGAGATTATCCTGGTCTGGGGACAAGGGATGGCTGCTTTCTTGTGCTGCCCCTGTGGTTGCTGCACTCATGAAACACGAAAGCGATCCCAGCGCAATCAGGATTCAAGGCACAACAAATTTCCTCCTCCTCAAGGAGTGTTTCCATTTTCTTCTCTTTAGGAATCCAGTCTCCAGCCATGGCATATTAATTATGATGCTCCCCTTCTTTGATTGGCTTGCTCACATCAGAGGGGGCCACAAGCTCTTGTGCAGAAGAGCTTTAGTCCTTCAGGTTTTAGCCTGTTTTACTGGAATGTCTTCACTCCTCCAACTCTTCCCCTGGCCTCCACCGCTGTGTGCTCTGCCCTGTGGCAGGCAGGAGCTTCTACCACTTCCTTCATAGAATCCTTTAGATTGGAAAAGAGCTTCAAGATCATCAACTCCAACCTGCCCCCAGGACACTGTCCACAGCTCTTTAGTCAGCTCTTTGCTTGACACCCTCCAGTTACCTTCTCCTCCCTCTCAATAACTTCTTGATTGCTTTATCCCCCTTCCACTGATTTTTCTTCCCCCTCCTCTCAGCCAAGCCTCTCTCATCCTTCAACATATGCTTCATAACTTCCCCAGCTGTTGTTTTTCTTTCTCTTTTTCAGACATTTTCTCTCCCTCTCCTTTGATTCCCTTCTCAGCCCTGCCCAGGACTGTCATTTGTGTATGTCATCCTTCTGTCACTCATATGGGTTGCAATTGCCTTCCCAAATGCAACTTCCATAAGAAATGGCACTAACTGAATTAAATTGCTGCCTCCCAGCAAATTAAAACATTTCAAGACAGAGCTCCTCTTTGTCATCTTTGTCCAACATTTGATTTGCACAGCTGTTACTCCCCCAAATGAGTCTTCTGCCCATGCTACGCTTCCTTCCTCTGCTACCCTGAGTTCTGCTGCCATTTCAGACTGGCTCAGTCATTTATGGAGGTGATAGGAATTGTTTTTCAGGACAGTGAGCTTCTAAGCTCCTTCACTGAGGTGCTGGAGCACCCAAACAAGAGCAACCAAGCTGGTTTCATAGTTTCATAGTTTCATAGTTTCAGTTAGGGTTGGAAGGGACCACAAGGATCAGCTAGTTCCAACCCCCCTGCCATGGGCAGGGACACCTCACACTAGAGCAGGCTGGCCAGAGCCTCATCCAGCCTGGGCTTAAACACCTCCAGGGACGGGGCCTCAACCACCTCCCTGGACAGCCCATTCCAGGGCTTCACCACTCTCATGGGGAAGAACTTCCTCCTCACCTCCAGCCTGAATCTCCCCACCTCCAGCTTCATTCCATCTTCATTCTGGTGAAGGGCCTTGAACACAACTCTTGTGAGGAATGGCTGAGGGCGCTGGGGTTGCTCAGTCTTTGGAAAAGGAGGCTAAAGGGAGACCTTCTCGCTCTCTACAGCTCCCTGAAAGGAGGTTGGGGTGACCTGGAGGTTGGTCTCTTCTCACATGCACCAAGGGACAGGACAAGAGGAAACAGCCTCAAGCTGTGCCAAGGGAGGTTCAGGCTGGATATTAGGAAACAATTCTTCACAGAGAGGTTCTCAGGCACTGGAACAGGGAGGTGGTGGCGTCCCCACCCCTGGAGGTACGGAGATGCCCCAGCCCTGGAACCACCCCAGGTCAGGTTGTCTGGGGCTCTGAGTGACCTGCTCTAATTGATGATGGCTCTGCTGACTGCAGGACTCACTAGATGACCTTGAAAGGTCCCTTCCAACCCAAACCATTCTAGGACTCTCTGATTCTAAGCAAAGCCAAAGACTTGCAGCGTCGAAACCATTCCGGTGTCAAGCTGGCCATATTTCAGCTGTAATCTCTCCCAACAAACAGCCATGGGGCTGAGTTGTTGCCACAGTTTGCCTGTGACCATAAATCAGCTTCAACAGATGTTTATCCCTCCACATTCTACTAAACATTGGAGATTACCCTTGAAATATATTGGAATAATCAGCACTGGAGACACATGCATTTATACCAAGAGGATCTGCTGATGCTAACACCCATGCAATTACAGCAGCAGCAGCATTCTCTGCAAGGACATCACTTTTCCTATCATGAGCCTTCAAAACATTTGCAGCTGTTGGTTTCCCACTCCTGCAGAGTGCTGCCTTGCCCTTTAGCCTGGCTCAGTGCACTTCCCTGCAGAACGCTGAGTAGCTGACACTTGAGACTCCTTGGCTAATGAAAGAGAATTTATGGCTAGCAGCAGTTCTCTCCATCTAACTTAGAGAATTTTTTTGAGCTATGTGACAGCTTCTAAGACACAGAAGTCCAGACATGAAGGCAGAAATTAATGACCAGTTTCCTGCAAAAGGCAGTGGGCAATGTGCCCTTGTGGCCAGGAAGGCCAAGGCATCCCTGGGGTGTATTGGAAGGGCTGTGGTTAATAGGTTGAGAGAGGTTCTCCTCCCCCTCTGTTCTGCCCTGGTGAGGTCAAATCTGGAATCTTGTGTCCAGTTCTGGGCCCCTCAGATCAAGAAGGACCTCAGGAAACTGCTTGAAAGAGCAGAGCCACAAAGATGCTGAAGGCAGTGGAACACCTCCAGGGAGCTGGAGCAGAGGAGCCTGAGGGGTGCCCTCATTCCTGTTGCTAAAGATGTGCAGAGCAATGTGGGGAGGCTGGAGCCAGGCTCTGCTCAAGGATGCCCAATGATAGGACAAGGGTCAGTGGGTGCAAGCTGCAACCCACGAGCTTCCATGTGAATATAAGGAAAAACTTCTTCCCCGTGGGGCTGCTGGAGCAGGCTGCCCAGAGAGGCTGTGGAGTCTCCTTCTCTGGAGACATTCAAAACCCACCTGGATGTGAGTTCTCAGCTTGTGTTTGGACTGTTCTGCACCTCTGAGGCCTGAGCTCTGATCAAAGTGAGTTCTCAAGTGTACAGCAGTGATAAAGCTCCACATTCCCCCTCTCCCTCTGTGTGGAACTGAGCTGACCACTGGCTTCTCTGCCCCTCTGCTCGGTCCCACTTATCCAATCCCCCTGAAGTTTTTCTGTTCTGTGTCACATGTGAGTAACATGAACTAACAGGTCCCAAATATGCCATGCAGGGCCTTGAGTGAAAGTGTTGACATCATCTCTGAGAAGCTGATCTTAAAAATAGAGCAAGACTGAAGCAGTGCAGCACACGCTAACCGAAGGAAACCCTGGCAGCATGATGGGCCCCAGCCCGTGATTTTGCCACAGGAGTTATCATTCCTGGTGGGTTTTCCCCTAATTATCAAACAGGTTATGACCCATAATGTGTGTTGTTTTTCCAGTGATGGGGAAACAAAAATGAGATTCTTGTCCCTGAACTTTGCAGGTGTCACAAACCCATGCAAGGGGAAGAGATGAGGAGGGCAGCTTTAGCTCTGCAGAGGAGCGTGAATCACATGCTAGACTGTGCCCACATTATGGGTGAGAAGGGATGACACATTTACCACTGGTGTCTGTATTTTGGGAAACAGTGCCTTGGAAGCTGATTTGAGCTGAACATGAGCTCCAAATGTGATAGAGCAGCTAAGAAAACTGCCACAACGACCTCTAAGAGCAGGGAAGCACCGAACAGAAGAGATGGTGGTGCCACATGATGGCTTATTAGTGAAAGCTTGTGTTCAGATCACCCATCTGCACATCAGCAAGAAAGCTACAGTGACAGGAAAGGCCCAGAAAAGAGGGATGAGGACAAAATCTTCCTGATCCTGAGGGTGAAGAAGTTGCATCTGTTTAAGCTTTGGCAGCATAAATACCCTGCAAGACGTGAAGGCAGCGCAGCATTTGCAGAGCGTTGTCTTTGCTGTGCTGGCTGCCCACAAGGATGTCTTTTACCTTGTGGTCAACACAAGGTTGTTTTGTCCTCAGGGAAAAGTGGGTTGGCTGGTTTACATTCAGCATGGTTTAAAGTAAGCACAAGAGCCACTGCTGGAGAGCTGCTAATGTTCTATCTCCTCCTTGCCTGGCAGTAACGTGCCCTACAGTGCTGCAGCCTCAGTGCATTCAAAAGCAGGTTAAGGGATGACGTGGTCAGGACACAAAAGCACAAACATGGGGAGCTGACATATTCTTGTGGTCCCTTTAAACAGCACACACACAAACCCCTGCAGACTGAAGCTGAAGCTGGAACCAGTCAGACTGGAAATGAAATGTGGTGGTGTTAGGTCATAGGCTGGACTTGATGATCTCAGAGGTCTATTCTAGTGTGGGGTGTCCCTGCCCATGGCAGGGGGGTTGGAACTAGATGATCCTTGTGGTCCCTTCCAACCCTGACTGATACTATGATACTATTCCAGCCTCAGCAATGCTGTGCAAACCTGGTTTCTAGAGCTGTGAGATCAGGGACAGTCCTGAAGATGAAATTACAAATGTTTCCCAAAAGCCCAGAGAGGAGGTTTTTGATGCAGGGAATCCCTTAAAAGCCCCTTGGATTTGATCTGTCCCAGCAGTCACACTGCACAAACAATGGCATTTTCATTCAAGAATCAATGCTTTTGTGAGACCAAAACGTTCTGATGCTGCTTCTGCATCCTTGGCAAGGATTATTCCCAGGAGTTTAACTGGTAAGAATGTCTGGGCTGAACATGGAATGGAATGAAGCTGGAGGTGGGGAGATTCAGGCTAGGTGTGAGGAGGAAGTTCTTCACCATGAGAGTGGTGAAGCCCTGGAATGGGTTGTGCAGGGAGGTGGTTGAGGCCCTGTCCCTGGAGGTGTTTAAGCCCAGGCTGGATGAGGCTCTGGCCAGCCTGACCTAGTGTGGGGTGTCCCTGCCCATGGCAGGGGGGTTGGAACTAGCTGATCCTTGTGGTCCCTTCCAACCCTGACTGAAACTAAACTATGAAACTAAAATCAGTTTATGGATTCTAAACTGAAACTAAACTATGAAACTAAAATCAGTTTATGGATTCTAGCTATGCTGATTCAGAGTGATCCTTTACAGATTATGGCTTCTTTGTAAATCATCCCTTCTGAATGATGATTTAATCATAACAAAGAGAAGACAGCCAGCTGCAAATGAGATGAAAGTTAGGAAAGGCGTGCTGGAGGCTGAGCTCTTACTCCTGCATGTCAGCATCACAGGATGCTGATTGATTTCATCAGCACCCAGCTGAAATGGGAGCTTGGAAGCATCTTGGCATCACCAAGCACACATCTCCAGAAAGGTTCCTCCAGACACATGTGAGTGAGAGATGCACAATGCCTGCTTCTTCAAGGTTTTTGGGGGGATATACATGAAAGTACTTTCCTTCTGGTTACTAACCTCCTTCCCTGCTGCTTAATGGACATGGCACTCACCATGCCCTGGTCCTCACCAGCTTGGTGCCTTCAGACAGTAAAAAAGGAAGAGGCCAACCCTCTATTTACTTCCAGCCCAAATCCTCTTGCAAACCCCTGCTGTACTTGAAAGGCTACAAAAGCCCACAGAAATTATCCTTCTTGTTGTTGGAATCCATAGAGGAATTAAAGAATCATTTTGGTTGAAAGAGACCTTTAAGATCCCCAAGTCCAACCCTTAACCCAGCACTACCAGGTCACCACTGCACCACATCCTTCAGCACCACATCCTTCAGCACCACATCCTTCAGCACCACATCTACACAGCTTTGAAAGCCCTCCAGGGATGGGGACAGACACACACAGATGCACACATATACACAGATGGAGACAATTTGAGCCAGAATCCAGCAGGAATCAATGTCCTTTCCAAATCTCATTGCAGGAGCCTTAGACAGCAGCACTCTCAGCTTTCCTAGAGTAGGACCTGATGTACAAGGTTAATCTCAAGGATTCATTTTGTTGAGGGATCAGAATCCCAAAGCTGGCTCTATATAATACCAAAATCCCTTAATGCAGCCAGCAGAGCCTCATTGCTTCTGCCCTCTGAAGCTGAAACCTGCAATTAATTCAGGATCCCTGTTCATTCCTCTTTCTTTCCAGGCCAATTGCTAGAGGAAGGGGTTTGGGGCTGGAAGAAAGGCAGGAGGTCAACTGCTGGCTCCTTTCTAGTCAATAGGACATCTAGCACCAGCTTCAGTTCTGGTTTTCACCCAATGCTTGTAGCTGTGCAAAGTTCTTTTCCCACAACATTTATTTACTAGCTCTGCACCCTCCTGAACCTCTTTTCCAACCTGGTTAATTATATTCTACTCTATTCTATTCTATTCTATTCTATTCTATTCTATTCTATTCTATTCTATTCTATTCTATTCTATTCCATTCCATTCCATTCCATTCCATTCCATTCCATTCCGTTCTATTCTATTCTATTCTATTCTATTCTATTCTATTCTATTCTATTCTATTCTACTCTGTTCTATTGCATTGTGTTCTATTCTATTCTATTCTATTCTAATCTATTCTATTCTACTCTGTTCTATTGTGTTCTATTCTATTCTATTCTATTCTATTCTATTCTATTCTATTCTAAAATCCTCCCTGGAACTCATCAGGATTTATGCTATTCAAAACTTGAATCTGGGTTCTGCTCTTTGGTCTAATTGGGATTCAAACACGTGGCACTGCTTGAATTTCTGCATTTCACCAGGAAGAGAGGGAAGATGGAATGGAAGGACTTCTGGTGAAGAGGACAATGTGAACATGATATTCCTGGCCTAGCCCCTTTCCTCTATCACTTCAAATAGTCAGTGAAAGCTGACTAATCACATTAACATTCCAGGCCATCATTTTTATTAAACAGAGGCTGGGAGAGATCTTTGTTCATAGCATTCTGTAAGGAAATGACTTGAACAGAAAACATGCCTTGCATGGCTCTCCCACTGCTCAGACTGACAAGTGTACAGCAACCAGAGCATGTAGCAATCCTGCTGCAGCTTGTGGAGATAGAATAGAATAGAATTAGAATAGAATAGAATAGAATAGAATAGAATAGAATAGAATAGAATAGAATAGAATAGGAATAGGAATATAATAGAAATAGAATAGAATAGAATAGAATAGAATAGAATAGAATAGAATAGAATAGAATAGAATAGACCAGACCAGGTTGGAAGAGACCTTCAAGCTCATCGTGTCCAACCTATCATCCAACACCACCTAATCAACTAAACCATGCACTCTATCAAGTCTCCTCCTAAACATCTCATAACACAGGCTGTAGCCCCTGAAATGGTTAAAACATACCCAAACCAACAGCAACAACAGAAAAAGAGATCTGCTAAGAAGTCTGGAGACAGAATAAATATGGTCAGTTCCTTCTGCACCAGAAGAGCTATAAGGAACTCCCATATGCTTTGAGACACTTGCTTTCTCTCAACCTGCTTGGCTGGCCTGTGATGCTGCTGAGGAAATTATAGAGAAGGCATTAATGTATGCACAGCAAACAGACATGGTGTGGCTAAAAGATGGGAATACTTGGGGGGAAAAAAACAACCAACCATGAGCTACTTATCAGACACACTCCAGGGGTGTTATGTCTGGAGAAGAGGAGGCTCAGGAGAGACCTTCTTGCTGTCTACAACTCCCTGAAGGGAGGCTGTAGCCAGGTGGGGGTCAGTCTCTTCTCCCAGGCAACCAGCACCAGAACAAGAGGACACAGTCTCAAGCTGTGCCAGGGGAGGTTTAGGCTGGATGTGAGGAAGAAATGCTTCCCAGAAAGAGAAATTGGCCATTGGGATGTGCTGCCCAGGGAGGTGGTGGAGTCACCATCCCTGGAGGTGTTTTTAAACATGGTTTAGTTAGCCATGGTTTAGTTAGTCATGAGGTGTTGGGTGATAGGTTGGACTGGATGATCTCTGAGGTCTTTTCCAACCTCATTGATCCTACGATGGTTCTGTGATTCTGAGCATGAGAAGTGATCAGAGCAGACGAAAGGTCAGCCGGAGCGGACTCAGAGATTTCACTGAGAGTGGCCCTTGCCGCTTCAAGCCCGGCCAGGAACGCGCCGGTAGGCGCTGAGGGTGAGGGTGTGTAAAAAGATAAGGACACTATCTACATTTACCTACTCTGGTCCCAGTTGGCTGCAAAAAGCAGAAGGATCTTCCTGCCGCAGTGGTCGCGATTTTCCAGCACCCCCGGGAAGCCGTCGGTCAGAGCCCGTTTGATCCCCGGGTCGTCTGCCTTGAAGTTCTTGAACATATCCAGGTTTAGCTGGCGGTACTGGAAGTACTGAGCCAGCAGTCTGAAGGCCTCCGTTTGGTGAAACTTTCTGGCTCTCAGGAACCTCAAGATGAAGGCATCATCCGTGCGTAAAAACCCGATGTCAGGCCTGGTGATGATCATGTCCCTGACCTGCTGGATGTCCTGGTGCAAAATGTCTGGGTTCTCGTTCAGTTCCAGGCGGGCTTTCTCTATAGTCTCTGGGCTCAGCCCAGCCTGTAAATGGGTCATCTCTGCCAAAACCTCGTTCCCAAACCCTTGGCTTCAGATATTTCAGTAGGAGGAGTGCAGCTCCCATTCAACTGATGGTCTGCCCTCAGCCCGAGCCATTCAGAAGCTTCTCGCTGCTATTTAGCAAGTGGCAGTGAAGAGCTTTCCTTGTTCTGGCAGAAGGAGGAGCAGGCAGTCCACATGTGGCATAATCCATCCAAAGGAAAGTGGTGGCTACTCCATCACTTGCTAAAAGGAAAAGCAAAGACATGAAAGAATGATTAAATATGGGTGTGAGATTAAATATGTGTGTGAAGCTGGAGGAAGGCATTGCTGGAATTCAGAGAGTGGTAGGACTGGTTTGTGTGCTTCATGTCATAGAGTCACAGAGTCACAGACTCATAGAACCATTTTGGTTGGAAAAGGCCTCTAAGAGTGCAGATTTACACTGCATACCCTGCTACAGCAGGGTCCCTCACAGCAGCTTGCCCAGGAGCACAATGCCCAGGGTGGGTTTGGAAGCTCTCCAGAGAAGGAGACTCCACAACCTCTCTGGGCAGCCTGCTCTACCCTCATAGTAAAGAAGTTCAGATGGAACTTCCTGGGTTCCAGTTTGTGCCCATTGCCTCTTGTCTGGGTACCACTGACAAGAGTCTGGCCCCATCCTCCTGCCCCCCACCCTTTATCTCTTGCTGAGCATTGCTCAGATCCCCTCTGGGGCTGCTCTTCTCCAGGCTCAACAGCCCCAGGGCTCTGAGCCTTTCCTCCTCGCAGAGATGCTGCAGTCCTTAATATTCATCCCTATCCATCACCCCCTAAATACATCCCCTAAATACCACCCATCCTCTCAGCTTGCAGCTTCCTTTGAACCAGCCCCTGAACTGGTCATAAAGCTGACTGAAAACCCCCCAAAGTCCCCTAGAGTGAGGGGTATTTTCTACTTGGTAAAACCTCACTGGAAATAGTTCCCATTGAGGCTTCCTGCATCTGCATGGGGAACTTGCCACGAATCAGGCTTCTGATGGATCTAATCTGACAGGGTTGGTGTTTTAGTTGAGAGGGGGGGAAAAAAAGTTGCATTGTATTCCAAATTGTTTATTCCTTCCCAGTACTTTGTAGCTTTCTGGAGTGCCTAGTTCAGGATTTCATTGTCATTCCTGTACTCCAGCTTCCTAGAATTTGTTCTTACAAGTGGTGGAGGAAAAGCTGCTTAAGCTGTTATGTCTGAGCAAAACGGTGCAGCGAGTCCCTCACTCTGCAGTGCATAATTAGCAGGAGGCTGTCAGCAGAGGCTGTGTAGCTACACTTGTGGGAAACGAGATCAAAGTCTGCTCCAGTGTGAAGTGGGTGTGAAGAAAGATCAAGATCCATCCTAGTTCTCACCCATCACCAACAAAAATAAACCCCAACAACCCCACAGCCCAAAACCCCAGACAGGCAAGCACAACCCCCCCCACTGCTCAGCTCACCTCCCTCTCTTATTTAAAGGGAAATAAGAGGGGAGAGGGAGAGAGGGGAGAGGGAAAGAGGGGAGAGGGGAGAGAGGAGAGGTTCGGAGAGGAGAGGAGAGGTTCGGAGAGGAGAGGTTTGGAGAGGTTTGGAGAGGTTTGGAGAGGTTTGGAGAGGTTTGGAGAGGTTTGGAGAGGAGAGGAGAGGAGAGGTTTGGAGAGGAGAGGTTTGGAGAGGAGAGGTTTGGAGAGGAGAGGAGAGGAGAGGTTTGGAGAGAGGGAGAGGAGAGGTTTGGAGAGGAGAGGTTTGGAGAGGAGAGGAGGAGGAGAGGAGAGGAGAGGAGAGGGGAGAGGAGGGGAGGAGAGGGAGGAGAGGAGAGGGAGGGGGGGGAGGAGGAGGAGGGAGAGGAGAGGAGAGGAAGGAGAGAGGAGAGGAGAGGGAGAGGAGAGGAGAGGAGAGGAGAGGAGAGGAGAGGAGGGAGAGAGGAGAGGAGAGGAGAGGAGAGGAGAGGAGGAGGAGAGGAGAGGAGAAGGAGAGGAGAGGAGAGGAGAGGAGAGGAGAGGAGAGAGAGGAGAGGTTCGAGAGGAGAGGAGAGGAGAGGAGAGGAGAGGAGAGGAGAGGAGAGGAGAGGAGAGGAGAGGAGAGGAGAGGAGAGGAGAGGAGAGGAGAGGAGAGGAAGAGTCTGGTGTTTAAAATGAAAAGGAAATCCCTCAGTGACAGAGAGACTTTATTGTATTTGTAGAAAGCTGTTTGGGGAAGTTATGAATTATTTATTGTAAACCAACCATTTCACTCAGCTGCTCCCCTGGGTCCAACATTCTCATATCAAACAAAGGGGCAGAGCAGCAGCTGGAGCATTTCCTCCTCAAAGTTATGTTGTAGGACCTGGAAGTCAATCAGATAAGGGAAGCCCAAATTCCCTGGTCATGGATTAAAACTGCAGTTTTGGTGTCACAGCTACAGCTGCAGCCCCAGGAAGAGATCCCAAATGTTGAATAGAGGGTTTCGGCCTGGTTTGCTCCAAGGTCTTTTGTGGAGGGAGATGAGCATTTCATTTAACAGCAATAGGAGTCAGAGCTGGTGGTGGGTGATAGAAAGAAGGGTTTGTTAAGCAGCCTCTTTCTCTATTCATTGTGGAGGTGGAGTGGAGAAGGAGAAGGGCATCTGCTGATGGATTAGCCTGGGAAAACTTGGGAAGAAAGGGCAGAGCTGGGAGGAAAGGAGCCTGGTTGCCTCGAGAAGACTTCACAGAGTGCTAGGAAGTGAAGTGAAGCGAAGCAAAGTGAAAAGAGAAGCGAAGAGAAGCAAAGAGAAGCGAAGAGAAGAGGCTCTGAAGTTTGGAGGCACAATCTCTAGGTGTAAGGTATTCAATTCTTGAAGACATGAGAAGGTGGATTGCATGTGAGGCTCTGGAACAGAAGCCTTGTGAGGAGCAGCTGAGGGAACTGTGGTTGTCTAAGTACTGAAAAACCAGAAGAAGTTCTTCCCAGAGCCTTCTCCTCTCCAGGCTGAGCCACCTCAACTCTCTCAGCCTGTCCTCCCAGCAGAAGGGTTCCAGTCTCCAGGTCATTGCTGTGGCCTCCTCTAAACCTGTTCTAACAGGTCCAAGAACTTTGGCAGTTAACTGTGACCTTTCAGTGGGATTCATCTATTCTCCAAGGTTTTATGGGTCTAAAACCTTTCCTTCCTCTGCTCCCTTTCTGACTCCCAGCTCCAAGGTGTTCCTTTGGAAAGAAGACAAATGCATGAGAAGTCATAGTTTCATAGTTTCATAGTTTCAGTTAGGGTTGGAAGGGACCACAAGGATCATCTAGTTCCAACCCCCCTGCCATGGACAGGGACACTCTACCCTAGATCAGGCTGGACAGAGCCTCGTCCAGCCTGGTCTTAAACACCTCAAGGGACGGGGCCTCAACCACCTCCCTGGACAACCCATTCCAGGCCTTCACCACCCTCACGGTGAAGAACTGTCAGCTGTGTCCCTTCCAGAAGAGCATTGGATTAGAGGAAAGAGATGAGTTCAGATTGTCTCACAGGATCCCCAAGCATTTAATGACAAAAAGAATGGGCTGCACACTTTCATTAGTGATATCCAGAGGTCCCTTCCAACCCTGCCCTTCTGCGAGCCCGTGATTAAAGTTCCCTTCTGATTTTACTTTACTTAAGTGGATTAGCATCCTTCATGGCCAGGATGATCCCAAGCTGAGGGAGATACAATCCTCTCCTGCCAGACACTGTTGCCAAAAAGCAACTTACAAATGCTCAGGCTAACAAAAGATGCACAGTGTAATGAACCTCAGAGTTTGCTGGTAGTGAGCTGGGCTGCAGCCATGGGTTAGAGCATCTATAGATTATCCTGCCCTAAAATACTTTATGGGGGGTGATGTTTTATGCTGCAAAAGAATCCAAACTCTGTCTGAACAATGCTGTTGCCATCTGAATCACAACACAAATCACAGGGCTAGGAAGCCACTCGAGCTCCACTGGCTTCAAGGGGTCTGATTTACATCAGGGGATGATTTGGTTCTCCCCCTCCTTGCCTTTGACAATAAATTCAATGCTTTATGGCTCCCCAAATTGTCATTGTGCTTCCTCAAATGGTACTGATTTACTCTCACCCCCAAAGGTAGAGCAGCACCTTCTCCATTTGCAACCCCTCCCACACAAGGCAATTTCTCCTTCTCTCCTGATGTTGAGTACAGCTCTGATCCACCTGCCAACGTTTCAGATGTTTACATCTCTGCTCTGGGGTTTGGTTTTTTGTGTTGTTTTCCTTTTTTTCCCAGATGAAGATGTTGGCCTTTTGCTTCCTATCTTGACTTTCACTGCTGTGTGTTGGCACACTAGACTCTTTGTTACAGTCTCAACAGCTGTTTTTCTCTGCTGTGACTCTCCATTCCCAAAGGACTATTTGCTCTCCTGACGCCTTTTCACAGTCACTTACAATAAATCATCCCTCCAAAGGAACAAGCCCCAGCCTTGAGCAAGGAAAAATAATTAGCAGAGATTTGAAACACAATGTACTAATACAGGGGGAGCAGGGGAAGGAAAAAAAGGGGGGGGGAAACTTCCCCTAAACTGTGGTGTCACATGCCACTTTAACTTACTCATTTTCAGTCCCAACATGAGGATGACAGGAGACAGAGAATGGCTTTGGGATGGGTAAAATACTAAAAGTGAGATGCAGTCTCAGACAAACAGCTTCTCTTTTGGCCTGGCCCTCACAAATTAACTGCAGGTAATACTAAACTGTCTGGTAACACCAAGTAACTAAAAGGAAAGCAATGAAGGAAGGATATACAGCACTAAAGGAAAGCAATGAAGGAAGGATATATAGCACTAAAGGAAACCAATGAAGGAAGTGTATGTAGCACTTCCCACCCCAAGATCTCCATATGCTTCACTGCTCTCTCTTCATTGTCAGCTTCTGGATCAGCATTCAACCTCTATTTGCTCTACATCCCCTGGCCAAAAACCTGCTCTCAGTAATGATGAAGCTTGTCTGGATCATTTTGTTCCTGCCTTCTTGGCTGTTCCTCCAACAGCGTTTGCCTCTTGAAGCACTCTCCTCATGCCCATGTGGCCCTTCCCCATCCACTCCAGTTCCAGAAAGATTTTAGTTGCTTCTGTCTACCAAGTGTTTTCCCTTTGTTCCAAAGCTGTAAGCCATGTGGAACTTTATTACCAGAGCTTTCAAATGGGGAGGGCTCTAGGGTTTGATCCTCACCTGGCATTAACAAGCATCACTGTTATGTTTTCTCTCATCAAAGAATGATAAGGGTTGAAAGGGACCTCTGGAGATCACCTAGTCCAACCCCCCTGAAGGGTCACCCACAGCAGGTTGCCCTGGATTGCAATGTCCATGCAGGTTTCCATTGACTCCACCAGTTCCCTGGACAGCCTGATCCAGTGCTCCATCCCCCTCAACATCAGAGAGGTCCTGCTCATGCTTAGATGGAACTTTGGATGTTCAGGTTTGTGCCCATCACCACTTGTCCTCTCCCTGGCCACCACTGAGAAAAGACTGGCTCCATCCCCCTGACACCCACCCCTTTAGTATTTATAAGCATTGATTAGATTCCCCTTCAGCCTTCTCTTCTCCAGGCTAAATAGCCCCAAGTCCCTCAGCCTTTCTTCATAAGAGAGGTGTTCCAGGCCTCCCAGTGATCTTTGTAGCCTCTTGAGATCTGCACCCAGACATTTATCCCTAACTCTCAGACATTCAGCTCATTGTAATCTGATATTCCCTTGTGGGTTGGTTTTCCCAGTGGAGGAACCAACCAGACTGAAGGAGTTTATTTCTGTTCTAGTAATCCTGTTGAACAAACCCAAGAACAACCAAACAGAAGCAACCCACAAACCAAACCCTAAAATCTATTTGGAAATCCTCAAACCAAATCCTCAGAGCAGCATTAGGAACAGAAAGGGACTTAAAGCTCCTCTGCCAGCAGCTGTGTGAAGTCCTCTTCACTGAACTTCCCACTCTATAAAAGACTGCTGCTGCTTCTTATTTAATAGCAAGGTCTGATGTCACATCTTGTTTGTGTCTGTGCCAGGCACCACAGCAATGGGATGGGAGAGAGAGCATAATACTTCCCAGACAAAAAGATAGCACAACTGTTTCAGCAAGAGCAGGCTGGAATTGATGATTGCATTAGCTTAGGCTTAGTTTGAAGGGAATCTTCTCCATCCTCTTATGATCATTTGTGTTTGAACTGACCTGCTCTTCTTCTGGAGGATGAGGAGGCTGCTGTTGCATGCTTCAAAGAAACATCCTCTGTCTCCTAAGCACACAGAGGTTAAATAATTATGACTCAGTGTTCCAGGCTGGATTCTGCAGCTCTTCCATTGCTGCACTCAATTGCAGTGCTCACACTACTACTCAGCAGCACTTAGGGCTGCTCAGTGTAAGAGCAAATGCTCTCTGCACCAGGAATGATGGTACCACGAAGCAAGAAGGTTTGGGGAATGGGCTGCCATCTCTTGCATTGTTTTGCATGTGCAAAAAGATTTGGTAGCAGTGGTTTTGCAGAAACCAACCCAGAGTTTCAGAGCTGGATGAGTCAACAGAATGCTGGGCACCACCGGCGGCGTTTTGTAACCGGCGCACATCAGAGCTCATCCTGCTGGCCACCTCGCTGAGCACCTCTAAACTTCCAGCTGCAAGCCAGGGAAAGCTCGGTAAGGTTAGCTCCTGGCATGAGGAAGCAAAGCTCTACCTTGGTTACGCAGTGCCTGGCATAATGCTGTTATGTAATGTGTCGTTTGGATGGTGGCATCGCATTAGCTTCCAGGGCTGGAGAAAATCCCTGCTCGGATCTGATTACCCCGAAAGCACATGGAAGCAGCCTCCCTGTAATTGAATTTTTTCCCTTCCAAATATGATCCAGCCACTGCTTGCTGATGGGCAATAGGTAGCCATCTGCTCCTTAACTTTGCTGTTCCTGGAGCTTGTGTAGATTGAGGAATCAGCAGTTTGCAAAGGCAAAGCTCCCTTTCTCCTGTGACCTTCTCCATCCTTCCAGGATTAAACCATCACAAATAGAGTCAAAGCCAGGCCAGCAGCACACATGGGGTTCCTCCAGCCATTATTTGCTTCATGTTTGGGTTTTTGCATGAAACCTTCTCTGAGCATCACTCACAGCTTGCAAAGACCACAACTTAATTCCTGACTTCCTGCAGCAAAGGGTAGGAGTAAATCACCTCACTTCTTCCCTGTACCCATTACTCATCAGAAAGCAAAACACTTGACTCATCTGGTACATTCCCCCCTCTCCTGAACCCCTCACCCTGCTTTGGGTTGAGTGACCCTGGTCAAAACAGGCATCAATTTGCTCGGGAGCAAACAGGTATCTGCTGCTGTTTGGCAAGCTCCTGTCTGTCAACACTTGGCTGGATTCTTTACTTGGTTCCTTAACTCACACTATTAACCCTTTCCCCTCCATCCTGGCCACATGTCCCAGGCTCTCAAATTGGATCAGGAATTTCCCTTTCAACTTCTGCTTTTTCCCTTGCTTGCCCAGATCCTGGGCTGCTGACCTTATTTCTTCTAGCCCCCAGTGTTCTCTCTTGGGGAGTATGGAGGCTGGTGATGGAAGACAGAAGGGGAAGAAGGGGGCAGGAAAGTGGGGAATGGGAGGAAAAAGGGGCAGGGAGGAAAGGAGGCAAGGGAACAGGGCAGGGAGGAGAGTAGACAGGGAAGGCATAAAATAGGAAGGCATGAGGCAGAGCAGCAGGGCAAAGAAAACTGGAGGCAGAAGAGGCAGGGCAAATAGGAGGCAGGAAGCAGGGAGGAGAGGCAGGGGAAGCTGAGGAGAAAGGGGAGTTAAGTGAAGTAGGGCAAGCAGGGCAGAGAGAAGAAACAGGGCAGGTAGGGGAAGTAGGACAGGCAGGATCAGGACAGGGAAGAGAGGCAGAGCAGATAGAACAATGGAGGCAGAGGGCACTGAGGCAGGACAAGCAGGAAAGGCAGCCAGGGGAGGCAGAGAACAGAATAAGAAGGCAGGGAGGGAGCAGGCCAGGTAAGAGGTAAAAGAGACAGTGAGCAGAGAAGGAATGGATCAGGAAGGGGAGGCAAGGGACATGGAAACAGAGGAGTCAATCAGCAGGAGAAGGAGGCAGATAGGGCAAGCAGAGCAGGCAGGAGGTAAAGAAACTGAGGCAGGGAGCTGAGCAGGGAGAAAGCAGCAGTCAGGGAGGCTAGGCAGGCAGAAGGCAGTGGACATTGAGACAAGCAAGGCTATGAGCAGGGGAAAGAGGTGGGTAGGGCAAACAGAGCAGACAGGGGGCAGGTAAACTGAAGCGAGAGAGGTGGAAGAGGCAGGGAGCAGGAGGCAGGGTGGGTAGTCATCACGCACATGGAGCAGGGCAGGCAAGGAGCAGGACAGACAAGGCAGACAGCAAGCAGGAAGTAGCAGGCAGGGACCGGGCAGGGATTGGGCAGGACCAGGCCATGAACAAGCAGGGATCAGACAGAAGGGACCAGGCAGAGATCAGGGCAAGACCAGGCAGGATTAGGAGGGATCAGGCAGGAAACAGGGCACAATCAGGCAGGGAGCAGTCAGGACAGGCAGGGATCGGGCAGCAGGGCAGCAGGGCAGGACCAGGCAGGGATCACTCAGAATCAGGCTTCAGGGATCACTCAGGATCAGGCAGGGCAGGCAGGGACCGGGCAGGATCACTCAGAACCAGGCAGCAGGAATCTGGCAGGCATCAGGCAGGCTCACTCAGGATCAAGCAGGACCAGACAGAATCAGGCAGGGTCATGCAGGACCAAGGAGGATCGGGTAGGATCAGGCAGGGCAGGCAGGGACCAGGCAGGATCAAGCAGCGGGGATCAGGCAAGACCACTCAGGACCGAGCAGGGTCAAGCAGAGACCCGGCAGAGATCAGCCAGGATCAGGCAGCAGGGAGCGAGCAGCGGAGCCGGGCGGGGCCGGCCCGGAGCTGTCCGCCCCGCGGTGCTGAAACGCCGCAGCCGGGGCCCGACGCTGCCGGCGGCGGTGGCGGTGCTCACGGAGGGGGGGGGGGGGTGTCCCGGGGAGCCCCGGCGCAACCCGAGCAAAGGCGGAGGAAATACCTGAGAGCGGCCGGCAGCCGGCGGGGCTGCGGGGCGGGAGGGGCCGTTCCCTGCCGCTGTCCTCGCTGCTGAGCTGGGCGGCTGAGGAGCGGTCTCCCGGCTGCCCGGCTCGGGCTCGGATCTCTCTAGAAAGCTGTGAATGAGCGAGCGGCATCCGCGGGGCTTGGGCTTGGCTTGGCTTTTTTTTTTCTGCCTTTTTTTTTTTGGTAGGAGGAGTGTGCACCAAAGCCTGGGTCCTTCCACTCGGCTGCCGCCGTCCCCCTGGGTCCTAAGCCCTCCTGCCGCCCGCCCGGCTGCCTCCCAGCGCTCCCAGTCTGCGGGCTCGGCCCCCCGGCCCCGCCAGCGCCGAGGGAGTGGTGACAAAGGAGCTGCTGGAAAGCGGCAGCGGCAGCAGCGCCGGGCGCTGCGAGCTCAGCAGAGCAGGCTTTCGGCGGGTGCCATGGTCCTCCCCGCCTTGTTTTTCTCTCATCCCTTTCTGGGTGAAGCTCGAGGAGGGCACAACCTCCTGCGGCACCGGCAGCAGCCGCGCGAAGGGCGATCTCCGTGGGTGATGTATTATTGATGGCTTCCCTTAATGAATATGGCAGCCTGGGAGATGGGAGAAGTTCATCTGGGTCAGACTGCAGGTACATCTAGATTCAGGGTGTTGTCACCACCAACAGCCACAGCAAACGTCTAGTGATGGACATAAAACAAAGACAAGCTTCACCTCTGCGCTCCCCCAGCCCCTCTGCCAGACATGTTCAGTTCAGGGATTTCTCCAGCAACGTGGTGCCTGTGTTGTTAGGATGAGTTTGTCCTCCTTGAACTTTCACAGTGTCTCTTAAAACACCTATACACTTTTAGATCATTCCATAATGTAATGTCCTTTGACAAGGAGCTCCACAGGCCATCTGTCTCCTTCACAAGCTACCACCTCTCCCTCTTTACAGGGAGAAGCTATCACCTCTCCCTCTTTAGCCAGTGTGGGAGAAAGGGCAGGAGGAGAGAACTCCTCTCATTAAATTAGGTCCTGAAAAATCACTTTCTGTGTCATAGAATCACAGCATTGTCAGGGTTGGAAGGGACCTCAAAGATCAGCCAGCTCCAAACCCCCTGCCATGGGCAGGGACACCTCACACTAGATCAGGCTGCCCAGAGCCACATCCAGGCTGGCCCTAAAACCCTTCAGGGATGAGGCTTCCACCACCTCCCTGGGCAACCTGTGCCAGTCTCTCACCACCCTCATGGGGAAGAATTTCTTATGAACCTCCTGAGACCTGAGCTAAGGTGCACTTGGAAGACTTTTGGCCTTGGCAACCAAATTCACGCTCAGCTGCTCTTATCAACACAGAGAACCCAAACAAATGTGCCAGCGAAATGCATTTCTTCTCCTGTTACCCCATGCACTGTGGAATATAATTCCTGGGAAGGGTTGGATCAAAGTCAGCTGACTGGCTGGGTCTGTTTTGAGCATCTCTTTTGAGTCAGCTACTGAAGGGTGTTGCATGGTGAAGAATTGGGTGATCAATGATAAAGATCCAGAGCAACATCTGAATAAGAAATGGCTGAGGACAGCAGGGAGTCCTCACCATGGGGGGGAAAAAGAAGAGATGGGCAAGTGTAGATAAAATAGTGGTGTGTTTTCATCATAAGTTATAATACCTCATGATAATGAGCATCATGGGGAAGATTAAATGGAACAATCTCTCACTATCCTTTCCAGCTCAAGGAGTAGGAGAAATGAAACCCACTAGGGGCTAGCTTTGAATCAAACCAAAGGACATCCTTCTTCATGAAAGATTTAGTGAAGATGTAGAATTCATTTCCATGGCAATTCAGGCTGCAGAGAAACTGTTGGAGGAAAAATCCATTAAGGGCTTTTAAACATCAAGTCATGACCTTTGGCTCAGGAAGTCCCTGTTCCACAGATTGCTGAAGGCTGGGGGAGTATTTGGGAAAGAATGATTATATCCTTGCCCTGCTTTTATACTTTCCCTTAGCTCTCCACTGCTGATCACTGCTGGGCATAGGCACTGGGCTAGACAGACCTTTGGTCTGATCCAGTACTGGCTGCTCTGATGTTTTCATAGATAGACTTGGAGAAGGTGAACACAAGAGGAATACTTTCAGCTTTGCTTTCCCTTGGAAGGAGAAGACCCAGTGGCTTTGGAAGGGGGGAGAGTGGTTTCATCCTGTCTGGGAGAGTTTATATGCAGACAGAATGCCTTGGATTTAGAGGCAACCCCACAATCTCCCTGAGCAAAGGCCAAGGAGATCCATGGAGAAGATTGTGCTGTAACAATGATTTGCAAAACCACTCCCTTAACCCACAGCTCGTTGAAAACTGGAAGATGTAGCATTAGCATCCTGCAACCCAACCTCACTGACTGGAAGAGAAGAAGCAACAGCTCCAAGGCAGAGAGCTCCTCCAAACTCTCACAAGAGCCTTTGTCCCAGCACTTGATGGGAGAGCACTCCTAGCCCCAGGGAAGGTAGCAGTCAGCCAGGAAGTGGTCTCATGACATCCTTGTTTTCTGCAGAGAGAGATCAGGTTGGAAATAACACCAACATGGACTCAGTTTTCATCATCCTGTGGCAAGCTTCCACCCTTGCACATATGATAAAGATTAATGCAGTAGCTACTGTAACTATGCAGTGCTTCCCTGGGAATTGTTAATAACATTAAGTGGAATGAGCATTACTCTATAAACCAACTGCCTCAGGCACTCCAGGCAGCTGCCAAGTTTGACATATGCTTAATATTTAGAGATTCAATATTTTTATCTGATTTGTTAATTAAGGTTGGGAGGTCCTTTCCCCCCCCTTCAATGTTGTTGTTGTTAGGTCATTGACAGGTTGCCCAGGGAGGTTGTGGCTGCCTCCTCCCTGGAGGTGTTCAAGGCCAGGTTGGATGAGGCCTTGAGCAGCCTGGGCTGGTGGGAGGTGTCCCTGCCCATGGCAAGGGGGTTGGCACTGGATGATCTTGGAGGTCCCTTCCAACCCAAACCATTCTGTGACTCAGTGCAGGACAATCCTATGTCAGGAACAAGTCTCTAAACACATTACAGCAGAGCCTCATAGTGATCCCACCTCAAATATTCTGAGGTTTCCTTCTCATCACTGCTTCATCACTTTCTGCCTGCAAAGGCTACTCTGTACTCTGAGAGCATGCTTCAGGGTTTCTCATCCTCTGGATGCATAGCATCATAGAACTGTTGAGGTTGGATGAGACCTCTGAGATCATCAAGTCCAGCCACAGAGTTCACAGCCCCACCACTACTGCTACCACTAAAACACATCCCTCAGCACCACCTCCATACATATTCTAAACACCTCCAGGGATGGAGACTCCACCACCTCCCTGGGCAGCCTGTTCCAATGCCTGAGAACTCTTTCTGTGAAGAATTTTTTCCTAATATCCAACCTGAACTTCCCTTGGAACAACTTGAGGCCAGCACCAGAACATGAGGACACAGTCTCAAGCTGCACCAGGGGAAGTTTAGACTCAAGGTGAGGAGAAAGTTTTTCCCAGAAAGAGTAATTTGCCATTGGGATGTGCTGCCCAGGGAGGTGGTGGAGTCACCATCCCTGGAGGTGTTCAAGAGGGGATTGGATGTGGCCCTTGGAGCCATGGTTTAGTTAGTCACAAGGTGTTGGGTGACAGCTTGGACTGGATGATCTCTGAGGTCTTTTCCAACCTTATTGATTCTATGATTTCCTCTTGTTCTGTCACTAGTTGGATGTGAGAAGAGACCAACCCCCACCTCGGTCCGGCCTTCTTTGAGGTAATTCTAGAGGGTGGTGAGGACATTGCATTTCTGAAGCTATGACTTCAGAGACAGCCCTGTTGGAGGTATTAAGCCTTCATTTTCATAAAGGCATATCTGGGAAATTAGAAACTCCCTTTCTGATGTGGACAGGCTGGAGCTGCAGCTCTTTCTCGTTTTGCAGTGCTGAATATGCAGAGCTAAGGGGAGACAAATTTCCCATAGCCACAGTTTGTCACTGAAGGCATTGGAACAGAGCAGTTTGGAAGGGGGAGGATATTTTATGCAGCCTTTTCTGAAAGTAAACCAGAACTTTGCTATTAAATTTGGTCTAACCTGGCCTTCCCTGGCATCACACATACTGGTTCTCTCCTCTAATGAAGAGCAGTGGAATAACAAACTTGGGAGGAGAATGTGTATTTTGAGCACAGCAGAAAGGAGCTGTGTACACCAACCACAAAAGCAGCCAGGGAAGGGCTGAGAGCTGCTTGCTCCATGGTCTGGGTATGATAAATAGTTCCCATGGAATCTGCTCTCTTTGCAGCAGAACATTTTGTCTTCACTCAGTGACATTAAACACTGCTGCATTTTTGACTCCCAAGCAGTGCCATGGAGCTGGGAGCTAGGTTTGAGCATTTTTTTTTCAGCTCTGATGCTGTTTTCTCATTCACACAAATCCCCAAACCACTGAAACGGAGAGAGACTGTTTCCAAAGGCCTGCAGTGACAGGGTGAGGGGCAATGGTTTGAAGTGAGAGCAGAGCAGATTTAGATTGGATGTTAGGAAACAAATTCTGTACCATGAGGGTGGTGGAACACAGGAACAGGTTGCCCAGGGAGGTGGCTGAGGTCCCATCCCTGGAGATATTGAAGGTGAGGCTTGACAGGGCTCTGGGCAACCTGAGCTGGTTGAGAAGGCCCCTGCTGACTGCAGGACTAGATGACCTTTGGAGATCCCTTCCAACCCAAACCATTCTATGGTTCTATGATTCTATGGTTCTATGATTCTATGATTCCATGGTTTTATGATTCTATGGTTCTAAGATTCCATGGTTCTATGATTCTATGGTTCCATGGTTCTATGGTTCCATGATTCTATGGTTCCATGATTCTATAGTTCTATGATTCTATGATTCTATGATTCCATGGTTCTATGATTCCATGGTTCTATGGTTCCATGGTTCTATGGTTCCATGGTTCTATGGTTCCATGATTCCATGTTTCTATGGTTCTATGTTTCTATGGTTCCATGGTTCTATGATTCTATGGTTCCATGGTTCTATGGTTCCATGATTCTATGTTTCTATGGTTCTATGTTTCTATGGTTCCATGGTTCTATGATTCTATGGTTCCATGATTCTATGGTTCCATGTTTCCATGTTTCTATGGTTCCATGGTTCCCTGTTTCTATGGTTCCATGTTTCTATGATTCTATGGTTCTATGGTTCTATGGTTCTATGACTCCATGGTTCTACGAGTCTACATTACCCAGAAAGATATTGATTAGTGTTTGCGAATGGTCTTCAGGTACAAGGAGGGGAGCAGATCTTTGATGCAATCCACTGTATTTTTAGAGTCATTTTCTTCTCCCAGCCTGATTTCTCCCATCTTTAAGATGCTCTTCACAGCCTGTGAACAGGGGATTTGAGAAAGGAGGCAATGTTGGGTCACCCTGCATCTTTACATTTTCTTCTGCTAGCCATTTGCTGCAAGTTTCAAAGATGAAGAGCCAATTTGAATAATTAATTGGGAGCTCATTCTCTCTTCTTTTTTCTTTCCTAATCCACAATTACCATCTGCTGTTACTGCCTTTGCAAGCTAACTGCACTGGAAGTCCCAGCAGAGTTCAAAAGTAACAATGCTCAGACTGCTCAAACCCAAGCAATCATTATTCTTAAGGGGGGCAAGCAACTCTTAGATCACAGTTCAGAGGGATTCATGTTATAAATCCTCCCAGGCCTCCTGAACCTTTAAAATGCTGAAAGATTTATAATCAGGAATGCAAAACACATGCAAATGGCTTGTTCCTATGACTTATTTAAAGAGGAAGGTCCAGGTTTTGCCATTTTTTTGCTCTTGATGGGAGGAGAATTCACTCTTCATGCTGAGTTTTATAGATAATTGTCTCCTCTGCTGCTCTCAGAACAGTTTGTAACTGGGACACCAGCAAAGTTGTGGCCTTGAGCATGCAGAGGGGTGGAGGTGAAATGTTCCCAGCTCCCTGGGAATTCCAGGAGCTGGTGAGGAGATTCAGCACAGAGCTGGAGGCCAGCACCAGAAGTCAGGTAAAGCTGAGCTCTCAGAACAGAGCTCTCCAGAGCCTCCCCCGCTGGCTCTTGCTTAGCTCTGAACCAGCCTGAATCCCAAAGCTGGCTCATTTGGGACCTGTGAGGCTCATGGTGTAGATCCAGGCTGAGTTGCTTGGTACTGAAGAGCAACCAGCATTCCACAAACTGCAAGTGCCTCTCTCACAGCCTGATCATTTGTGTGCTGGAAATGTCGACTTCAGGCCCAGATGTGCTGTCTAAGTCAGGTGCAAATCTGGCCTCACATCTTCAGTTGGTGCTGACTTCAGTGAGCTACAAATCACCCAGGGACCTGCTGCTATTGAGTTCAATAACTCACCAAGTCAGTGCTGCTCTGTCTGAACAGCAATGGCACTGTCTTGCTAAACCATTAGGCTCCCTTTTGCACAGGGAAATAAATTATGAGACATCATGTTTGGCACAGCTAGTACCTGAATCATAGTCACAGAAGAGTTTGGATTGGAAGGGACCTTTAAAGAGCATTTAGTCCAACCCTACTGCAGTCAGCAGGGACAGCAGTAACTAGAACGGGTTGCTCAGACTCCTAAACAACCTGCAATCTTTTTTGGGCATCTACCACCTCTCTGGGCAACTTGGGCCAGTGTCTCAGCACCCTCAGGGTAAAAAATATCCTGTCTGAATCTCCCTCTTTTAGTTGGAATCCATCAGCCCAAGGCTTGTCACAACAGGACTTGCTAGAAGCTCTGTTCCCAGCCTTCTTAGTGGCCTCTTCATGTACTGAAATGCCACAGGAAGATCTCTTCTCCAGACTGAACAACCTCAAATGATACAACCTTTAAAGAACAGATTGGGTCTGGAGCACAGCCCTGTGAGGAGAGGCTGAGGGAGCTGGGGTTGCTTAGCCTGGAGCAGAGGAGGCTCAGGGGAGACCTTCTTGCTCTCCACAACTCCCTGAAGGGAAGCTGTAGCCAGGTGGGGGTTGGTCTGGTCTATTCTATTCTATTCTATTCTATTCTATTCTATTCTATTCTATTCTATTCTATTCTATTCTATTCTATTCTATTCCATTCCATTCCATTCCATTCCATTCCATTCCATTCACTCCATTCCATTCCACTCCATTCCATTCCATTCCATTCCATTCCATTCCATTCCATTCCATTCCATTCCATTCCACTCTATTCTATCCTGTTCTACTCTATTCTACTCTAAGGTAGGCAGGAATGGCAAAACAAAGGCTCAGAGAGAGGCAAACGGTCCAGGAGGAGTCCAGCAAGAAGGTTTGGGATACCTTTAAATACATCTTCTGCTTAGAGTTAATTCCCCAGTGTGTTCATTTCAGCGCTCCTGCACTTCCCAAAGCCTGTTGCCCATTTTCCTCCAACTGCAGCTTGCTCTTATTTATCCAAGACAGTTTTAACTGTCGAGCTCAAGGTGCAAGAATACAACTTGTGAAGTGATGATGAGAGGAATGGTTGGAAGGCTGGTAGCTCGACTGGAACAGTTAGAGGAGAGGGGGGGAAAAACCAGGAGACTCCTCTGCTGGTTTGGTTTGTTAGGTGATGATTTATTTCTGCTACATTTTGCAATGAGTGATGTACACAAATGTATGCAGCTTTGGGTGGCAATGACATAAATCAGCAAGGGTAATAATGACTGTGAGCTCTTGCATGTGTAAACAAGCATATGTGCAGTATAAATTCAATTATCTCCATGTCACTGAGGCTATAGAATAATCTCACATTTGTGGCTGAATAACTGCAGGGTGGTTTGGGGTTTTTTTGTTGTTGGAAATAAAAGCAGATGGAGGATTCTGGCTGATTCTGGGTAGCTGAAGTCTGTCTGTTGAGAATTGTCTGCAGTGGGACCGATGCAGCTCAACATCGTTGTCAATGACATGCACAGGGGCACTGAGGCACTCTCAGCAAGTTTGCAGGTGACAGCAAGCTGTGTGCTCAGCTGACAGGCTGGAGGGAAGGGATGGCCATCCAGAGGGACCCATCCCAGCCTCATGAAGTTCAAGAAGGCCAGGTGCAAGGTCCTGCATCTGGGTCACTGAGAGCAGCAGCACAGGGAGGGGATTCTGCCACTCTGCTCCGCTCTGGTGAGACCCCACCTGCAGCATTCCCTCCAGTCCTGGTGCCCCAGCATAAGAAGGACATGGAGCTGCTGGAGGGGGACCAGAGGAGGCTATAAAGATGATCAGAGGGCTGGAGAACCTCCCCTATGGGGGCAGGCTGAGAGAGTTGGAGCTGCTCAGTCTGGAGAAGAGAAGGTTGTGGGGAAACCTTAGAGCAGCCTTCTAGTACCTGAAGGGGGCTACAAGAAATCTGAGGAGGGACTTTTTGCAAGGGCCTGTAGTGATAAGATGAGGAGGAATGGATTAAAACTGGAAGAGGGGAGATTTAGATTGGAGATTAGGAGGAAATTCTTGATAGTGAGGGTGGTGAGATGCTGGAACAGGTTGCCCAGGGAGGTCATGAATGCCTCTTCCCTGGAGATCTGCAAGACCAGGTTGGACAAGGCCTTGAGCAACCTGGGCTAGTGGGAGGTGTCCCTGCCTATGGCAGGGGGATTGGAACAAGATGACATTTAAGGTCCCTTCCAACTCAAACCATTCTATGATTCTGTGATTCTGTGCTAGGAATGTGCCTGCACACATGCACTCAAATGGAGGCAATGCACTATGGCTGTGACCCTGGGCAAGACATAAATCAGGAGAACCCCTCTGACCGTGGCAGAGATGTGCTAATTTCCAGTAGCCAGCCAGGGGGGGCAATTGTTGTGTACCAAACAGCAATTCCAGCTGTCAGCAGCTGATGCTTCCCAGCCCCACTTCACACAGCGACGACGCAAAGGACGCAGCCACTCTGCAGCATGGCTTTAGCCCTCCCGGGATGCAGCACTGGAACCGAGGTCTAAACAGTATCCACATCATCTTGCCAAACACTGGGCATGCTTCCATGCCACCAGGGAGCCCCTCTGCAGTCCATCTCCAATATACATCAAGCAGAGGGGGCACGCAGCCGTCCCGTGCTTTTTTACCAGGCGGGAGGCTTTTCGCTTGTCAGAGCTGGGGAGCCCCCAGGGAGGGGAGGCTGCTGCCATCCCCATGCCCACTATATGCTGATTCAGTCATTAAAATGTGCATTCATCTTCCTTCTCCCAAGCCCTAGCTGTGCACAGCAGGTTTGACTCAATTGCCAGGAAGAAAGCTGCTTCGATCAGCCGCAGTCCTGCCTGGCAGCGGCACAAGCAGATGCAGCCAGGGATGCCGAGGCAAGGGGAGGCTGGTCAGCAGCAGCTTGGCACTTCTGCACGGGCTGGTGGCTCGGCTTTTTCAGTCATTAATGAGGGGGTACGTTGAAGATGGAGAGAGAAGGGGCAAAGGAAGAGCGAGAAACAGTCGGAAAGGGGTGAGACTGCTGGAAAATTCTCATTACCTTGTCTGCGGCGCTGCCCGCGCCGCAGCTGCAGGATGAAAGGAACATCCCCTTCCCTTAAGTGCCTCTAGCTTCGGGTAGGGAGAAGTGTTAATCAGCCTGTTCTCATGCAGCAGGGACCTGCGGGAGGGCTGGCTGGAGAGGTGCCAAGGACTGTCACTTCACACGTCCTGAGAAATCTCCCCCCTGCGGCTGAGATTTTAATGGCTTTGGGACGCGACTCCGGGTGTGCGCTCCTGGGGGGGTGTGCGTGTAAGAGAGACAGAGAAAATGTGTTCCCTTGTCACTCTCGCATGTCTCACACGCCCTGCCGCAAAGACTTCCTTCTTCCAGCCTGTGCACATGAAAGGGGCTTCCAGGAGCTGTTTGCAAAGTGCAAAGCGGTGAAAGGTCTAAAGGATCCTAACGAAGAGATGCTGAGGGGACTGGGGCTCTTCATCCTGGAGGAAAGGAGGCTGAGGGGAGACCTTCTGGCTCTCTACCACTCCCTTAAAGGAGGTTGGAGCTGGCTGGAGGTTGGTCTCTTCTCCTTGGGAAAAAAACCAAACCATTCTAGAATAGAATTAACCAGGTTGGAAGAGACCTTCGAGATCATCGAGTCCAGCCTATCACTCAACACCATCTGATCAACTAAGCCATGGCACCAAGCACCCATCCAGTCTCTTCCTAAACACCTCCAGGGATGGTGACTCCACCACCTCCCCCGGGCAGCACATCCCAATGGCCAATCTCTCTCTCTATGAAGAACTTCCTCCTCACACCCAGCCTAAACTTCCCCTGGCACAGCTTGAGACTGTGTCCTCTTGTTCTGCTGCTGCTTGCCTGGGAGAAGAGACCAACCCCCTCCTGGCTACAACCTCCCTTCAGGTAGTTGTAGACAGCCATGATGTCTCCCCTGAGCCTCCTCTTCTGCAGGCTAAGCAACCCCAGCTCCCTCAGCCTCTCCTCCCAGGGCTGTGCTTTGGCTGTGGTGGAATCCCCATCCCTGGTGGGATTTCAAAGCTGCATAGATGTGATGTTGAGGGACATGGGTTGGTGGTGACCTGGCAGTGCTGGGCTGACATTTAGACACAATGATCTTGAAGGTCTCTTCCACCCAAAGCAATTCTAGGATTCTCTGATTCTAGAGAGGAGATCTGATCCTGGCAGCGAGCCCTCTCTGTCAGGAATTGTTTCAGCCCTATGACAGCTGCCAGAGCACCATCTCAGGAGGGACATCAAGCCTCAGAAACTCACTAACCAGATGTTAAAGCTCAGTTGTTGCCTAACTACTTGGGCACAGTTATTCTCACTTCTCCTTTAGTAAAAGGTCAAGATTAAACTTTGGGCTGTGATTTTCCAGGGAGGGTCATGTCTGGCCCTTCCTGGCAGAGGGACAGCAAGAAGGTCTCCCCTGAGCCTCCTCTTCTCCAGGCTAAGCAGCCCCAGCTCCCTCAGCCTCTCCTCCCAGGGCTGTGCTCCAGACCCCTCCCCAGCTTTGTTGCCCTTCTCTGGACACCTTCCAGCAGCTCAACATCTTTCCTAAACTGAGGAGCACAGAACTGGACACAGGACTCCAGGTGTGGCCTCAGCAGTGCTGAGCACAGGGCAGAATGACCTCCCTGCTCCTGCTGGCCACACTGTTCCTGATGCAGGCCAGGATGCCATTGGCCTTCTTGGCCACCTGGGCACCCTGCTGGCTCATGTTCAGCCTACTGTCAACCAGGATAGAGGGACTTTGCTAGTACAGAGATAGAAATTACCAGTCTCTGGCAGGACCAGAAGGAAGACAATGCTTTAGGTCTCCAAAGAAACTGCTTCACTCTAAGCCCTGGGACTGGTGGAATATATGTGCCCAAAAGAGGCCTCCTGAAGAGTATTTGTTGGTGCATTGGTGTCCTAGTGATGAAAGCAGCCTTATTTGACAGCAGTTAGTGGAAAAAGCAGTTTGCCTCTTTTAGTGTGAGAAGAGCACTGTGTTTAGGGAGAAAATATCTCCTCACCCCCAAAAAAATCATCACCCTGGTTGGGAATGCCCAGGGATGTCTGCTGACTTTCCTTCCTGCAGGTGTCCACTCAATACAACAGCAGGTCAAGGGCAGGATGGACAGGACCTTGAGCAACCTGATTTCATGGAAGGTGTTGCCTTGCCCCCAGGGGAGGAGTTGTAACTGGATGGCCTTGAAGGTTCTTTCCAACCCAAACCATTCTGTGATTCTTTGAGCACTGCAAAGGATGCAGAAATGACTTTTTACAAGGGCTTGTCGTGACAGGAGGAGGGGGAATGGATTGAGGCTTGAGCAGAGGAGATTTAGACTGGAGATGAGGAAGAAATTCCTTACAGTGAGGCTGGGGAGGCACTGGAACAGGCTGCCCAGGGAGGTTGAGGATGGCCCCTCCCTGGAGGTGTTGAAGGCCAGGCTGGATGAGGCCTTGAGCAAGCTGGGCTGGTGGGAGGTGTCCCTGCCCATGGCAGGGGGGTTTGCACTGGATGATCTTGAAGGTCCCTTCCAACCCAAACCCTTCTGTGATTCTGATCGGGGCCTTCCTGTGGTTGTATTGCCTTTGCACCCTCACAGAAGAAAATTCCTGTCTCTACACCCCCCCCAGGAGCTGCTTTGACATCAATTCCTCCCTTAAACCGTCCCCCTCACAGGAGGAATGTTTGGGATCCTTGAAGTGATTTGTGCTTAGTGCCT
This sequence comes from Colaptes auratus, assembly GCA_015227895.2. Lineage (NCBI taxonomy): Eukaryota > Metazoa > Chordata > Aves > Piciformes > Picidae > Colaptes > Colaptes auratus. The sequence goes on along the minus strand of JAAWVA010000034.1, from coordinate 9,934,992 downwards.
CACACAATGACACAAACACATCCCGGGGGTCTTTTCCCAGCCTGAGTGATTCTGGTTGCACCAAGAAAGGTTTCATAGTTTCACAGTTTCAGTCAGGGTCGGAAGGGACCACAAGGATCATCTAGTTTCATAGTTTCATAGTTTCATAGTTTCAGTTAGGGTTGGAAGGGACCACAAGGATCAGCTAGTTCCAGCCCCCCTGCCATGGGCAGGGACACTCTACCTAGATCAGGCTGGACAGAGCCTCGTCCAGCCTGGGCTTAAACACCTCCAGGAATGGGGCCTCAACCACCTCCCTGGACAACCCATTCCAGGCCTTCACCACCCTCACGGTGAAGAAGAGTTCCAGCCCCCCTGCCATGGGCAGGGACACTCTACCTAGATCAGGCTGGGTGTTTCCTAGCTGTGCCACTCGGTTTTCCCTTTTCTTCTTTCCACCACCACACTCTACCGGTGGCTCACAATCCTCCTGCAATCAGCCAGTGCCCCGGGGTCTCCCTCTTTCTCTGTCATTTGCATCTGAAACTCCCAATTTGCAGCAGTTCACGTTGTAAAAGCTCGTTAAGTGCACGGCTTTGCACATTATGCAATTAAATTTCATCCCATTTCTAATCCTCTACTCCCCAAGTCATTTAGCTTCCTCCTGCCCGATATTGCAGCCTGCCTCTCTGTTGAGCTTTGTGTCACCACCAAACTTCATTAGTACCTGCCAGCTTCTTAGCCCACAGTCATTAATGAAGATGTTACAAAATCAATCCCAAATGTTTAAGGATTTCCACTCATGGAAGTTTTTTTCCCAGACCAATTATTGTTTCTCTGCTTTTGCTTGCTCCAAACTCACATTTCTTGCTAATTTCTTTATGGGACCTCTTGAAATAAGAATTTCCTGTAAGGTGCTGGTAGCTGCAAGACAGAGACAGGAGATTTAGCTCGGGGTTTAGTGTGGGGTGGGAGGTTTGGGGTTTAGTGTGGGCTGGGAGGTTTGGGGTCTAGTGTGGGCTGGGAGGTTTGGGGTCTAGTGTGGGCTGGGAGGTTTGGGGTCTAGTGTGGGCTGGGAGGTTTTGGGGTCTAGTGTGGGCTGGGAGGTTTGGGGTCTAGTGTGGGGTGGGAGGTTTGGGGTCTAGTGTGGGCTGGGAGGTTTGGGGTCTAGTGTGGGCTGGGAGGTTTGGGGTCTAGTGTGGGCTGGGAGGTTTGGGGTCTAGTGTGGGTTGGGAGGTTTGGGGTCTAATGTGGGGTGGGAGGTTTGGGGTGTAGTGTGGGGTGCGAGGTTTGGGGTCTAGTGTGGGGTGGGAGGTTTTGGGTCTAGTGTGGGCTGGGAGGTTTGGGGTCTAGTGTGGGGTGGGAGGTTTGGGGTCTAGTGTGGGCTGGGAGGTTTTGGGGTCTAGTGTGGGTGGGAGGTTTTGGGGTCTAGTGTGGGCTGGGAGGTTTGGGGTCTAGTGTGGGCTGGGAGGTTTTGGGGTGTGTTTTCTTTCTGTATTTCACACAGAATTAGTCATCTCTAGTATCAAAAACTGCAATAATCATCTGACCAAACTGCTACTCTTAAACCCCCAGGATCACAAGGCCACAGGATATTTAGGGGGTTGGAAGGGACCTCTGGAGATCTTTGGGTCCATCCCTCCTGCAAGGGCAGGACAACAGAATCCAGCACAGGTTGCACAGGAGTGCATCCAGACAGGCCTTGAACGTCTCCAGAGAAGGAGACTCCACCACCTCTCTGGGCAGCCTGCTCCAGGGCTCTGGGACCCTCACAGTGAAGAAGTTCCTCCTCGTGTTGAGGTGGAAGCTCCTGTGCTGGAGTTTCCATTCATTGCCCCTTGTGCTATCACAGGGTGCAACTGAGCAGAGGCTGTTCCTGTCCCTTCCTGACCCCCAGCCCTCAGATATTTACGTGCATTGATCAGATCTCCTCCCAGTCGTCTCCCCTCCAGACTGAACGGCCCCAGGGCTCTCAGCCTTTCCTCCTCTAGGGAGACGAAAGCCTGCCTGGCCTCAGGAGCTGCCGCAGCTGCCTCGGCACGGCAGAGAGCAGGGGACTGCAGATTCCCTGGCTCCCCGTGTGTCAGCTCGTGGCTTCCAGAGGAGGGCAGAGTGAGCAAGCGTTTCTGGATCCGGACGGGCTCACATGCAGCGTGGGCTCATTGAAAGCAGGCAAAACCTTTTCTGGGCTCGTGAAAATCAGTCGAGACCTTTTCAGACAGGGAGGCTTGAGGTTCGCAAACAAACGTGCATGCCAACAGGAGGTTTCTCATTCTCTGCCCCAGGAACAACGTTTTCTCCCTGCTCTGAGAGGGACCCTCGGAGCAGGCACCTCCCCGCAGGGCACAAGATCAGGGCAGGTACAGCAGCTACCACCTGGGCATTTGGAAGCTGCGGGGGGGAGCCCGTTGGTGTGAGACATTGGAAGCAGCGAAATGAAATCCCTGGCTTCCTTTGGAGGCCCAGAGGGACGGCTGAACGTATGCCATGAACAGAGCAAGCTGCCACCCCTCAGCAGAGAAACCCTAATGTGCAGGATATGGATATTCTCACTGTTAAGTCAGCTTCTTTCCTCTGACTTTGAAGCTCAGTGGCAGAGCAACACTTCCCAGATGAAGTGCTCTGAGAGTGCACCAACAACTTGTTGTCCCAACATCCTGCTGCCTTGCCACAGCCCCGATGAAGTGTGTGAGCTCTCAGCGTAGTTTTGTGTTAATTCAGTGCCAGTTGTTGCTACTTTTCATAGTAAAAAGAGAATCCTGCAGTACTGGCAGCCCAGTCCTGAATCTTGTTCCCATTGAGCAGGGGACAGGTTCTGCTCAGTTGCAGACAGGACAAGGGGCAAGGGATATATATAAACTGCAGCACAGGAGGTTCCACCTCAACATGGGGAGGAACTTCTTCACTGTGAGGGTCACAGAGCCCTGGAGCAGGCTGCCCAGAGAGATTGTGGAGTCTTCTCTGGAGCCTTTCCAGCCCCACCTGGATGCATTCCTGTGTGATCTCTGCTGGATTCTGTGGTCCTGCTCTGGCAGGGAAGTTGGATTTGATGATCTCCTGAGGTCCCATCCAGCCCCTAACACCCTGGATTCCCAGGATCCTGTGCTATCCTATTTATCTGACATAACTGCTGCATGACAGTGAGCAAAATTATTCTGATTGCCTTAAGTTTGCTGCTCCCTGTGCACTGCTAGCCCAGAGCATGGAAATGTTACAGATCCTTATTCTTTAATGTGATTTCTGAGCCATCTAAAGCAAGTGTGCAAGGAGATCAGAATCTCATTATGGCAAACAGGCCATGAATCTCTGAGGCTTCAGTTGGGTTTCACTTCTCTGGAAGCCAGTGTTTTCCTTGTTAAACAACCATTTCTCCAAAGCAAAGGCTGTTTTGTCTTAGAGCAGTCAGAAGTGACACCACAAAACAAGGTTTTGAGACAGAGCCAAGAGCATTTCTGATGCTTTAAACTGGAACAAGAATTCCTCAGCCTTGAAGCATGACAGCCATTCAGGAGTTTATTTTCCTGGCTTTGAAATCTGAGTTGTACTTAGCTATGGGAGCTGACAAGTTTCTGCTGCCTTACATCATCCCTGCTCACCTGGCAGCACAAAAGAAGGTGTCTGGCTCTAATGCTGTCAAGCTAAAGCTCCACTGAGGGGACAGTGATGGATTCCAGATTGAGTCTGTGGAGCTTGTGCTGGGTGGGCGATGGATAAAGGCCAGAGATGAAGCAGCAAGAGTTACAGGCTGAAACCAAAGGCTCCACTGCATAGCCTCCAATTCTCTGTGTAGTCCAAATGAGGTGTCTTGGCTCAACAGTGATTTTTCCTAGATCAGCTTTCCCCTACAAGCCCACATACCCATGGGGTGCTTGTCTCCTTGAATTACAGGCTCTGGTGCTGTGCCTCTGCTAGGAGAAATGTGGTCCTGAGAAAATTCTGCAAGACAGGTTCAGGAACTGGATTAAAGAACTTGCAGACTGGGATGGAAGGCAGCCTGGACAGAAGCCTCCTGGGACACTGGCCAGGGAAGAAGAGGCTTGACCCTGGGGATTCCCTAGAATCATAGAATTGTCAGGGTTGGAAGGGACCTCAAAGATCATCCAGTTCCAACCCCCTTGCCATGGGCAGGGACACTTCACACTACATCAGGATGCTCAGAGCCACATCCAGCCTGGCCTTAAAACCCTCCAGGGATGAAGGTTCCACCACCTCCCTGGGCAACCTGTGCAGTGTCTCACCACCCTCACAAGAGGCAAAGCCATTGCCTCTTGTCCTATCTCTACAAGCCCTTGTAAAAAGTCCCTCCCCAGTCTTCTTGCAGACCCCATTCTGGTACTGGAAAAGGTCCATCCTCGAGCACAAGCCCTGTGAGGAGAGGCTGAGGGAGCTGGGCTTGCTTAGCCTGGAGAAGAGGAGGCTCAGAGGAGAACTTCTTGCTGTCTACAACTCCCTGAAGGGAGGTTGTAGCAGGTGGGGGTTGGTCTCTTCTCCCAGGCAACCAGCACCAGAACAAGAGGCCACAGTCTCAAGCTGCACCAGGGGAGGTTTAGGCTGGAGGTGAGGAAGAAATTCTTCACAGAAAGAGAAATTGGCCATTGGGATGTGCTGCCCAGGGAGGTGGTGGAGTCACCATCCCTGGAAGTGTTTAAGAAGAGCCTGGATGGGGCACTTGGTGCCATGGTTGAGTTGATCAGATGGTGTTGGGTGAGAGGCTGGACTTGGTGATCTCGAAGGTCTTTCCAACCTGGTTATTTCTGTATTCTATCCAAATCCCCACCATCCCTGGAGGTGTTCAAAAAAGGATTGGATGTGGCACTTGGAGCCATGGTTTAGTTGTCAGGAGGTGCTGGGTGACAGCTTGGACTTGACGACCTCTGAGGTCTTTTCCAACCTTGCTGGTTCTATGATTCTATTCTGGGTATCCACTGGAGGCCTGAGCACCAAGTCAGGCTTTGCCCTGGCTATAACACCCACAGGAACTGCCTTTGATTGATGGAAGCATCAAACCACTCCTGGGTTTTGTCTGGGAGATGCCCACTTGTTCCCCTCCAGGAGAGATCCCAGGAGAAAGGCAGGCTGCCTGCTGTGCTGCTGGGCAGGGAAAGGGGACCCTGCAGGCAGACAGTGAGTAATCCAAGCTGACGGGCTCCTGACCTGCTGACCCGCAGATAAAGAGCTCATTGTTGATGCTGTTAACACAGGGAAAAGAGTGATCCAAATCTTCTTAAGTATTTCCAGTAGATGGACGGTCTGTCAGGGAGCAAGACATCTTGATTGACATCTCTTGGGGAGTGAAGAGAAAAGCCTGCCCTGGCCAAGTGTCACTTGTGTTTCTGTCACAGGACACTTAAAGCATACTCTGCCAATTTGTCTTTCCTGTATTCTGCTCCAATGCCCATTAAGTGTTAAGTAAAAGGAATAATGTAATGCTGCTGCTTCTTTTGGGGTCAGGTGGAGTCAGAGAACTGCAGAGTTTACTTTTGATGAGGGCTGAGCTCTGGAGCATGGGGAAACTAGTAGGAGGGGGGGAAAGTGGAAGTGTCCCATACAGTATTTCTCATGTGAAAGCCTTGGCTGGAACCCTCCATGCCGTTTTCCTTCTGAAAACTTCGGAAGTGACAGACTTCAGTAACACAGAGCTGGCTTTTGGGGAGCTGTAGGACCTCATTAGCATGCCTGAAGAATCTGATGAGTGACTCTCAAGTCAGCAATCAAGCTTACAACTGCTACTTTAGGGGGAGACTGCATTGCTTTGGAGAACACCAGGCAACCCACTGTGGCTAGTGGCAATCCTTCTCACACTCAAGTTTCTGGCAGCACTGGGCAGCAAACCAAGGCTGAGCATCAAATCAGTGTTGAGCACCAAACCAACAACACTGAGCACCAAACCAATGCTGAGCAACAGATCAACAGCACTGAGCACCAAACCAATACTGAGCAGCAAACCAGCACTGAGCACCAAACCAATGCTGAGCACCAAACCAATGCTGAGCACCAAATCACTGCTGAGCACCAAACCAATGCTGAGCAACAGATCAACAGCACTGAGCACCAAACCAATGCTGAGCACCAAACCAATGCTGGGCACCAAATCACTGCTGAGCACCAAATCAATACTGAGCAGCAAATCAATGCTGAGCAGCAAATCAGTGCTGGGCATCAAACCAGTGCTGAGCACCAAACAAATGCTGTGCAACAAACCAACTACACTGATCACCAGAACAGTGCTGAGCAGCAAACCAGCACTGAACACCAAACCAGCTGTGAGCACCACACCAGAAGTGGTGAAGCTGTGGATGGGGAAGAGGAAAAGAAGCAGTGGCACTGCAGAAACTTGGAGTCGCGTTGGGCACTTCAGACTGTGACAGCCAGGCTGTTGCTAGGAGTGACAAACTGCTAAAAAATCTTATATAATAGCCATTTACAACTAATATTATCACTGGATTCCCCAAATGTAGGCTGTGTTCCTTCCAGACAAGCACATTCCGTTTCTTCCTCATTTCTTGCACTCAGTGAATCACAAATACTGACTCAGAGAGACAGGAGGTGGTCAGTAGCTGCCCCTCTTCCGCAGTTGGAAGGAAGCAGGAGCCTGTTTCTAGCCCATATGATATGCTGGGTATAGGACAAGGCTGTGACAAAGAAAGATGAGCTACCTGTTCAAGAAGCCCAGATAATTAAAGAGGATGTGGGCAAGGATCTTTCTGAGCACACCAATGGTGAAGCAACTGGCAGAAGGACCAAGACATAAGATGGAAGGATTGATAGCCAAATTCCCATAGTTAAAAGGAGTTTGGAGACTTCAGCATCTAGAAATCTGGTTAGCCTGACGTTACCACCATGCAAAACACTGGGGCTCACTTGAAACAACATGCAGCAGTACCTAATAAAGCTTTTCAAGGCAGCTACAGCTTTTAGAAGGCTGCTTTGAGCTTAGTGAATCCTGCATCTTGAACAGGCTGAAGCTCAGATGCACTCTGCCGTTGCCATTTTCCCTTGGTTTGCATTTAGGCACTCTTGGGTATCATAGAATCAGTCAGGGTTGGAAGGGACCACAAGGATCAGCTAGTTCCACCCCCCCTGCCATGGGCAGGGACACCCCACACCAGATCAGCCTGGCCAGAGCCTCATCCAGCCTGGGCTTAAACACTTCCAGGGAAGGGGCCTCAACTACCTCCCTGGACAACCCATTCCAGGGCTTCACCACTCTCATGGTGAGGAACTTCTATTGCTGGCCGAACACCAGCTGGTATTTAAGGCACCTCCACGCTAAGTTGAAAGATTTCCACCACTGGAAAGGCCAAGGAGGTGTTTGCTTAAAGGCTGCAAAGGGTTTGGGTGAGAATCAATAACCTGCTCTGATCCTCAGTTCATTTGCGATGCTCTGCAGCTTGGTTCTGTGAGTTCATGGCTGAACTTCTGGAGAGTGGGGATCAATGACAGCAAAAAAAGGGAATCCACAGATATCAGTTGTTATTGAAATCAGCCAAAGGCAGTGAGAGAGAATTCTACAATCCCTAGGGAAAGAAATCTAGAGCAAATAAGCAGATGAGATGAAAGCAGGGAGGTTCTGTTTCAGGGAGTGCAGCTGCACTAGTGTCAAAGCCCTGTTGAAGCCAATGGCAGTTTTTAGAACAGTTGTGCATGAGCAGAGCTTGGTGGTAAATATCAGAATCCCTGTTGGTCACTTTTGTCTCAGAAAGGGCCTGGCAGATGCTGAAAAGGTCTGGGGCAGGATAAAGCAAAGGTCAAAGCTATGAGGAGAACCAGCACGCTCTAAATGGGAAAGCTCCAACTAAAAGAGGCAAAATTTAAAAGGTCAAAAAAAACAACCCCCAGATGTTGGGACCTGGATTGACCTTTAGATTACCACAAAGACAAGAAATAGCCACACTGAAAGGTACCAGACAGAAAAATGCTGCCAACACTCTGTTTCCTCCCAGTTGCAATTAACCTGCGCAGCTCATCGCTGCGGGATGCCGCTGGAGGAGGCAGCCTAGCCAAGTCCTGAAAGGAGCAGCACCTGCAGCTCAGCCTGAGATGACAACTGCCTGAGGAGAACTACAGACCCTCCTGCTTCCAGGCATCAAGTCCAGGCCAGCTGGGTCTCGAGGAGAAGTTCTTCTTTTGTGGCCTGCTAGAGAAGGGAGCTGAAGCGCTGCAGTCGAAGGGCAGATGTTGGAACAGAAGAGCTGCGGCTTTGTGGTGGCCTGGTGGCTTTTGTCCCTGGATTGGCAAACCTGGAGGCCAGGATCTGGTATTTGCTGGGAAATGTTGTATTAAAATGTCAGCACATGTGTCACACCACCTCACCACTTGTGATTCATCTCCCCATGAACCACGAGGAGGACAGGAGTATCTTTAGCTTCTGCTTATCTCAGGCAGTTGGACAAGTGAATGGCACCAAGAAGTTGCTGTGAAGTCAAGTTAGCCATGTAGCATAACTTAAGCTCAGCTTCAGTGTTCTAATCTTAAACTGAGCTGGTGTGGTTTGATGTTAAGATGAGTTGGTGTGGTTTACTGTTAAGCTGAGTTGGTGTGGTTTGATGTTAAGCTGAGTTGGTGTGGTTTACTGTTAAGCTGAGTTGGTGTGGTTTGATGTTAAGCTGAGTTGGTGTGGTTTGATGTTAAGCTGAGTTGGTGTGGTTTGATGTTAAGCTGAGTTGGTGTGGTTTGATGTTAAGCTGAGTTGGTGTGGTTTAATGTTAAGCTGAGTTGGTGTGGTTTACTGTTAAGATGAGTTGGTGTGGTTTACTGTTAAGATGAGTTGGTGTGGTTTAATGTTAAGCTGAGTTGGTGTATTTTAATCCACAGGCAAAACTATTCTCTTAAACCAGATTGTAGGTTAATGGTGAAGAAGAAGGTGAGGCCTCATCTGCTCCAAATCATCTTCTCAGCTCTGAGTCAGAGCTCTGGTGTGAATTCAGATGAGGCATTGAAACATCTCTGGATGCAAACTTGCCTGCAGAATGGATCTGCCTAAGGAAGATGCTGCTAAAGCATTAAGAGCATTCTGTGTTCCAAACAGGGAAGCAATGCTCTGGAAATGTGAGGTGGTGTACTGAGCTTGGCTCTGAAGCTCCCACAAATGAGTCAGATTTCTCTAGCTGCCACCCTGCATCAAATAAATACGATTCTGCAGTGACTTCGTGGCTGGGGACATTTATGTGAGTGACATTCCCCCAGACAGCTGTCATTTGGTAGCCCAGACACAGCTTAGCATACTTAGAATCATGGAGCTGTTGAGATTGGAAGAAACCTTTAAGATCACAGAATGGTTTGGGTTGGAAGGGAGGTTAGAGATCATCCAGTCCCAACCCTCCTGCCTTGGGCAGGGACACCTCCTACCAGCCCAGCTTGCTCAAGACCTCATTCAACCTGGCCTTGAACACCTCCAGAGAGGAGTCATCCACAGCTTCCCTGGGCAACCTGTGCCAGTGTCTGCCCACCCTTGCTCTAAAGAATTTCTTCCTAATCTCCAGTCTCTATCTCCTCTCTTCCAGCTCAAAGCCATTGCCCCTTGTCCTATCACTATAAGCCCCTGTAAAAAGTCCATCCTCAGCTTTCTTGTAGGCTCTCTTCCAGCGCTGGAAGGCTTCTCTGAGGTCTCTCTGGAGTCTTGTTTCTACAGGCTGAGCAGCCCCAGCTCTCACAGCCTGAGATCATCCAGCTGCTTGCCTAGAGCTCACAAACCCACCACTACTGCTGAGCTTTCCCCCCAGCTTGAGAGTGGCAGTCATGGGGGACCCTTCCCTGGGCTTCACCATTTGTTTGTTTGTTTTTTGCTGTCTCTGTCTTTCTTGAGCTCTCTCTCAGGTCACCTGCAAACAGCTTTCAAGGATCACTGGGCCAGCCAGCAGGAGCTGTTTTCACATTGCACAGGGAAGCACCACGGATGAGGGCTTCATCCATGAGAGCTCCTCAGCCCAGCAGCTGCTTTCCTGTGCCCTCTTCCCCTTCCCACCAGCAGCCAGCTCAGCTCCTTAATGATGAGGGGCATTATGTGCTGCTGATTTTAGGGGTGTGCATCATGCAAAGGTCTTCTGCAAGATGTCTGCTCCCAATTACAAGAAAGGGAATTGAAATAATTACCCTCTGTGTTACTCAGCAGATTTGATTATGCCTTTAGAATCCGTGCTGCTGCTGCTTCTCCTTGGAGAGAAATCTTTGACTGCCTCCTCTCAGGTGCTGGATGGTGCTGGAGGGTGCATTTGGGCAATCAGGAGGAGACTCACAAGTCTTGGGATTACAACTGAGAGCCAATTTACTTCTGCCTGCCCAGGCTTGCTGCAGGGTAAAGGACAGGGTGAGGTTGTATGAAAGAGAGACTCAGAATAAATGCTTCCAGCAACAGTACCGAGAGGAACAGATTGCACAGGAAGTACAAACAGAGGGACACTTCAGGCAATGGTGACTTTATGCCAGCAACTGCAGATCGCTGTCCTGTTGCCTGTGAGCAATGCCATCCCCTTGGATCAGGCCTGGGAGAAAGATCTTCCCCATAACAGATGACAAAAATAAAACCAAACAAAACCCACCTGGCACAAGAACCACTTCCTGCTCCTGGTGGATGCTATGGTCCAAGGAGAAGTGCTTTCGTGTTCCTAGGTTCCTCTTTTCATCTCTATAAACCAAGTAACTCTCCTGAGCAGCAGTGAAGTGAACTTGGGGTTGCAGATGTTCTGCTCCAGTCTGTGAAAGGAACGCCAGATGGAAGCCCCAGCTCCAAAGGTTTGGTTCCAGTTTCTCATGCAGGCTGCAGGGTTGATGGCCATGGAATTGTGTGGCACAAAAGAGTCATAACACAGGAACCCCAGCACTATCTCCACGTTCAGCATGGTTCAACCTCAGCCTGAGCAGTGCTGCTTTAGGGGCAAAACAGGTCAGACTCACTTAAGTCATTGAATCATAGAATTGTCAGGGTTGGAAGGGACCTCAAGGCTCAGCCAGTTCCAACCCCCTGCCATGGGCAGGGACACCTCACACTGCAGCAGGTTGCTCACAGCCACAGCCAGCCTGGCTGCAAACACCTCCAGGGATGAGGCTTCCACCACCTCCCTGGGCAGCCTGTGCCAGTCTATCACTGCCCTCATGGGGAAGAACTTCTTCCTAACATCCAATCTGAATCTCCCCATTTCTACTTTTGCTCCATTTCCCCCGTCCTATCATCACCTGACTCCCTAAAAAGTCCCTCCCCAGCTTTCTTGTAGACCCCTTCAGATACTGGAAGGCCACAATTGTGTACCCAGATGCTGAGAGGGCTGAGAATGGTGTTGGTGATATGAGGTGGAGAGCAGAATGGATGCCCTCATCTGTTTCACGCAGCTGACAAACAATAATGCCCTTCAGCCTCTCCCCAGCTGGCCCAGGTTCAGATGACCTGTTCAGTAATGAAAGCCTCCACATCCTATTAGCAGTTCTCAGGCCATCCAGAGCTGATTGGAGCAGTGTGTGCTCTGAGCAGAGATGGATGGCTTCCTTGGTAATGGAAACAGGGGCAGAGGTAAGGCTGCCTGAGCAAGACCTCCTTCTGCTTCACCCCTACGCAGGTGGAATGATACACGGAGGGAGTGGGGGAGAGTTTTAAGTATCTGGTACCTTTGTTTCCTGCAACAAAGGAGAGGCAAATGGGAACACATTCATAATTCCAGCACCAGTTTTGACATAATAGGACAAAGTGGTGCCTGAGGATTCCTGTGTGTCAAGCAGCTGGGCCATCCATTATTCCCCTCCAGGTCAGGGGTCAGCCGAAACCCAGGCTCAGCAATCATTTTTGCAGGGTATAACAAAACCATTATTATATTTTATTATTTCTTCTTCTCCTCCTTTTTTTTTTTTATCCCCCCCATTCTTAATCCCAGAAAGCACTACTGTCCTCTACTTTTGTCCACAGGCATTATCATTTTGCTCTATTATCTACGTCCCCAGAGGCCTAATCGTCTTTTCTTCAGTGCTCCTCGAGCTGGAGCAGCTGGAAGCTTTGCTGCAGGCAGTGTCTGACAACTGCTTGCCTCTTGGTCACTGTTGGTTCCCCTGGTGGGGAGGGCAGATATTCACTTCATTGTTAGGAGGCTGGAAAAAAAATAACAGTAATGTGATGATGATGATGATGATGATGATGATGATAATAACAATAACAACAGCAACAATAACAACAGCAACAATAACAACAGCAACAATAACAACAGCAACAATAACAACAGAAACAATAACAAAGAATAACAACAGCAACAATAACAACAGCAACAATAAGAATAACAACAGCAACAATAACAACAGCAACAATAACAAAGAATAAGAACAGCAACAATAACAACAGCAACAATAAGAATAAGAACAGCAACAATAAGAATAAGAACAGCAACAATAACAACAGCAACAATAAAATAAGAACAGCAACAATAACAACAGCAACAGCAACAATAAGAACAGCAACAATGAGAATAAGAACAGCAACAATAAGGATAAGAACAGCAACAATAACAACAGCAACAGCAACAATAACAACAGCAACAATAACAATAACAACAGCAACAATAAAACAGCAACAATAACAACAACAGCAGCAACAATAACAACAACAGCAACAGTAAGAATACCAACAAACCAACAGTAATAATAATAAATAATGGCCATAAAAACATCTCCTCTATTCATTTAGCTGATGAACTCTGAGGCCTTTTCCAACCTGGTTGATTCTGTGATTCAGAACAAACCCTTGGAACAAAGGAGCCAGGTTCCAGTCCAGCTGGCAGTGCTTTTACCGTTTCTTCAAGGCCAGCTCCTGCTTTACACAGACACTGAGGTCATTTATTCAGAGATAAGGAGGTGTGTTGCAAAGCCCCTCCTTTTTCTTTCTTGTTTGGTTTGGTTTGTGTGGTTTTTTCCCCCCACCCCCCACCCCTGTCAGGCTAAATCTCAGCTTCTAGAATCTCTCATGGAGCCTCAAGAGCTTGTGTGAAGCAGCACTTCTATGAGAATGAGGATTGCTCAGCGATGGCTGCAAGAGCTGGGGCTGCTCAGCCTGGAGAAAAGAAGGCTCTGGGGAGGGACTTTCTACAAAGGCTTGAAGTGATAGGATGAGAGGGAATGGATTGAAGCTTGAGGAGGGCAGTTTTAGACTGGAGATTAGGGAGAAATTCTTTCCAGTGAGGGTGGGAAGACACTGGAACAGGCTGTGGATGTCTCCTCCCTGGAGGTGTTCAATGCCAGGTTGGAAGAGGCCTTGAGCAACCTGGGCTGATGTGGTTGTCCCTGTCCTTGGCAGAGCGTTGGAACTGGATGGTCTTTAAAGTCCCTTCCAACCCAAACCATTCTATGAATCTATTGTGCTTTGGAGAGGAGAGAGAAAGTAACTAAAAGCTAAGCATTCTAATTTGTGAGGTGCAGAGGGTGATTTATCCTTCCATCTTCACCTTGGATGGTGGGATGCTCTTCCTCCTCCCCCTCCTCCCCTTCCTCCTTCTCCTCTTCCTCCTTGTCCTTCCTTCTCCTTCTCCTTCTCCTTCTCCTTCTCCTTCTCCTTCTCCTTCTCCTTCTCCTTCTCCTTCTCCTTCTCCTTCTCCTTCTCCTTCTCCTTCTCCTTCTCCTTCTCCTTCTCCTTCTCCTCCTCTTCTCCTTCCCCTCCTCCTTCTCCTTCCCCTCCTCCTTCTCCTTCTCCTTCCAGAAGTGATCAAGAAGCTGAAATACAGCTTCATAGGGTGACTGCTGTAAGTTCCCCAAACAATTAAGCCCACATCCTGATTCTGGCTATTTTTGAAGCCCTACATTCTCAGTACTTCAATCAAATCTGTGATCCTACTTTGTGGTTTCCAGAAAGTGGATTTTTCTGCTGCTCAGGGGCTTTAACCTTCCTTTTCCCTTTGTTTATGATGACAGTTCTGAAGCTTCTGCTGGTTCCAGCCAGTTCAAGTGTCCTGCAACAGCAGATGTGTCTTTACTTTTAATTCTATTTTTTTGTCCCCTCAAAGGCAAGTTTGGAAATGTTGGAAGATGTTTTGCAGGCAGATGCTTCAAGCTGTAAGGTGAGGCTAAGTGTTTGGGAGGGACTGAAAGCAGGCTTGCCATCTCACCATCGTTTACAGCTGTTTTCCCTCACTGCACATACTTCACTCTAATTACTGTTAATAGGAGCTGGTCCTGCACTCTGAGGAAGTCTGAATTAGTTGCTGTTCATTCAGCAGAGCTGAAGATGTTTGTGACTAAACAGAGCCCTGCCACTCTGTATGCCTAGCACTAATTGGGCTGACTCATTGACAGTGTTGAAAGGGTACAAGAGATGGGGGGAGGCAATTTTGCCTTTCTTTTGTACAGTCCACATGAAGGTCAAGAAGATTTGCAGCTGCTTCACTCTGGGAAACACAGGAGTGGCTTCCTTCCCTCCTCTGGATTCTGTCCTTCAGTTCTCTGTCACCTCCCACTTTCAACAGCAGGATGTGTGTGTGGGGAAGCAACCAACCAACAAACACTAGCAAAACCAAAAAAAAAAGGAAAAGAAGAAAGAAAGAAAAGGGAATTTGGAAAGAAAACCTTTCAATAGCCTTCACTTCTGTGTCTGATACCCTTGGAGGAAATAAAGCTCACCCCAAAGAATTATAGAAACATAGAGGTGAGGGCACGCCTCAAGAACTGGCAAGTACTGAATAACACTTGAAGGAACCATAGTCCAAAGACAAGCTGAGGAGAGATTCAATCAGCAGAGAGGGAAGAGTTAGTGCTGATCACCAGACAAGCACCAGAGGTTCTTCAGGAACCCCTCTGCCTTCCCAAAGGGAAGAGAAAGGGAAGAAGGGAGAAAGATTGATGAGGTGGTAGAGAAACAAAGCCAATGTCATGGAACAGAGACACAGAGACACAAACCAATGTGGAGCCCAACCCTTGATGGCAATGAGGGCACCATTGGCACCACTGCTGCTGGAGGCAGGCACTGGGCAGGTCCCAGACTGGACTCCATGGCAGATGGGAACTGGATCCAGGACCTGAATTCTGGAGCTGGATTCAGGAACACAGGGATTGGGATAAAAGACAGAAGGGACAGAGCCCACCTGGGACATCAGTCAGAGAAGAAGAGGCTTGACCCTGGGGATCCCTCAGCTCTCTCCTGAAGGTGCCATCCATGGGCTGCAATCCCTTACTGGGCACTTGAGGGTCTCTTGTCCTGGCTGCTCCTTCCCACAGCTGCCACCTCTGCCTTGCTGCCCCCAAGGTGTGGCACAAGCTGTGGCAGTGCCCTTGGTGTGCCCAGGAGCAAGTCTCAGGCAGAGGCTTTGTGCTGTCCCCATCAGCTTCAGCCTGCTAGCAGCAGCCCCTGGCTGAGCAAAGCTGCCCTGAACTTCAGCAAGTGCCTCAGTGAGCAGAGGCTGAGCTGGGAAAGGACAGCCCTGAGCAGACTCAGTTATTCCAACCCAAAGCAGGACCAGCTCCTATCTGTGGTCTGAGTTCAAGCTCCAGCTCTTATCACAAAGGCACAAAACTCCTGCCTGATCTACTGCCACCAGCTGCCAATCCCCTGAGCTGCTGCAGGCCAAGCCACCTGCTCCATGTTCCTTCTCACCAGCTAGATGTACAAAACACCACTGGGAAGAGTGCTGCTTTCATGCTATAGAAAGCAGCAAACCAGAAGTAAAGCCAGGCACAGCTGCTGCCTGGAGAAGCCCCAGCCCTGAACTCCAGGCTCAGCACTCGTCTTAGCCACAGGCTGCAGAGCAAAGCAGAAGCAACAAAAGTGAATGGCTCAAGGGAGAGCAAAAGTTTGAACATGAGGCAAATGAAGCATGAACGACGAAGCAGTGAACCAAACAATTATTCACCACTACAAGAAAATCCATTAAAGAAAAACAAAGCCATTTACAATGGGGCAGCTGAGGGAGGCAGAGATGAAAGCCTGGAAAACCATCCCCCCTGAAAAGCTACCCTGAAATTCTTGGCCTGAGGAAGAAGAGTAGAAGGGGTAAGGAGGGGCAGAATGAAACCCCCACAAGGGTGGGGGAAGGAGAAATATCAAAATGCAAATTAGCAAGCTTCATCAGTGGCCTCATTCCAAAACATGCAAGGAAAAGACTAAACAAGAGCTATTGCCTTTCTGGGCATGGTGCCACCTCATCACATGAGGGAAGAGAATCTCAGATGACTGAGATGGGATGATGGAAATGGCAAAGTGAGTGGAGGAAAAAAAAGGTTGGGTTTGGTTTTTTTTCCTCCCCCTCCTGTAATCATATTCAAGATGCTGAGCATTCATCACTGGAGTTCTGTGCCTGGGTTTGCTAACAATAAGCACAATCAAGGAGGCTGTGCTACCCTGTTACAGAGAAAAAGGATGAACCTGGCAATTGTGCTGCCTTCTGCACCACCAGAAGATGGCTTTGGGCACATCCAGCTTTCCAGAACTATCTCCTGTTGAGTTCCATCACTGACAGATTTTCATGGGTTAGGGTAGAGCCAGCCACCAGAGGAGTGCCAGAAGCTCTCCAGGAACCTCTCTGCCTTCCCAAAGGGAAGGAGAGAGAGAGACTGATGGGGTGGGAAAGAAACTAACCCAGCTGGGGTGGAAAGAACAATGCCACAGAATAGAGACACAGAGACACAAAGAGTATGGAACCCAAGCCCTGATGGCAGTGAGGGCACCATTGGCACCGCTGCTGCTGGGGCAGGCACTGGGCAAGCCCCAGACTGGACTCAGCAGCAGATGGGAAGTGGATTGAGGAGCTGAATGCAGCAGCATTCTGTATTTTCAAGGTGCAAGGGCAGTCTGTGGGTAAAATGTGGGAGATTTAGATATGAGGGGGATGATTTGGCTTCATTCTCCAAAAGAAATCTTCCATTTTCTAAAGTCTGGGAAAAAGGATCAGCCTGGGCTGTTTGCAGGGCTCAACACTCAGCTGCTATGAATGTTAGCCTGAGATGAACACTTGTGAAAGCCAGATCTGAATTCACAGCCAGTTCAAAAACATTTACAACTTGATTGGAACACACACATCTCTGCCAGCTTCCTTCTAATAGGGGCAACACCACTTATCTAAAACATATTCCAAACCAACCAAGGGAAGAGCTCAAAGAGATGTGGAAAGCTTGAAGCCCTCAGACATGTTAGCAGCTTTTACAAGCAGAGGTTTTAAGTTCTGCCACTGTTAATTCGCTTCTACTCAGACTCACTCTCCTGCTTTGCCTCTCTTTAGATGCCACCACGCTGCTTCTATCCAGGATGCTTCCTCTGCATGCCTCTTTCTCTGCCAGCAGAGCACTTAGGCATTCAGCTTTTCCTTGCTAGGATCTGTGGTCAGTGGTTTCATAGTTTAGTTTCATAGTCAGTGGTGCTGGCCACAGGCAAATTCTGTGAGCTCTCTGTGCAGGACAGGCTGGGTTTTTAGGAGTCATTGTCACGTTTGGCCCCAGATTCCTGATGGAGTTTACTGAAGCATCTCTGGAGCAGACAAGAGCACAGAAACTGCCGTGGTGGATGAGGCATGGTCCACCTAGCACAGCAGCCTGTTTCCAGCAGGCAACAAACCCCAACTGCTTCCAAGGAAGTGTCTGTGTAGACTGTGTCTTCAGAGGAATCTGCAGGGAGCCTTGGGCTAGCTGAAAGTGTCCTCATCCTCATCCTGAAGCACAATGTTGTCTTCAGCTCCAGTGAAAGAGGCTCCAGTCCCTCCATCTTTTTGTGATGTTAATTTTAAAACTTCTTAGAATCATAAAGGTAAGAAAAAGATGGGGGGTGGGAAATCAGAGCTGGTTGTGGAGCTCATCAGCCATGTGTCCCCTGCCAGCATACCCTACAGGTGTCCCCACCAGGCTCTCTGATGCTCCAGCAGTCTTGGAAAGAAGAAGGCTGTTATGTCTTCTCTCTAATTACACTGGAAGTAGGGAAGGGGGGAAAGGAGGCTACCAGCATCAGCACAGGAGGCTTTAGAGCTGCTGCTGCTGACATCACATTTCTCTTGGACTGCAGAGAGTGGATTTATCAAGGTTGGAAAGAGCAGACAGGCTTCAGGCTCCCCAGCCCAGACAGAGCAGAGCTGTTAGGTTCAAGCTGCTGGTGGTGCTCTCTTAGCAAGGAATCTCCATGCGTTTGAGGTGGACTTGGCCTGAAAACACTAGAAACTATACTGCAAGCAGTCCCACTGTACATGCAGGATTTGTGCAGCACTCCCTGTGCTGAGTGCCTGGCACTGTAAACACCACATCTCCTAGAGCAGGAGCTCCAAGAGCCCAAACGATGAGCAGTTCAAGGCTGAGAGAACAGAGCTTGCTCTGCCCTTCTCTGACAAAGCCAGGGAGAGGCATTTCTCATTGGGAAACCAAGCAAGTCAGTGAGCTGCTCAGACACAGCACTGACCTGGCCAGCTCAGCAGGCTGCTGCGGGACTGCCTGCACTTGGCTGCACACCACGCCCTCCGGTGTGACCAGGGAGCCCTGTGATTTGCTTCCCTTTCAGATAAGTATTCGTCAGATCAAGGAAGCTGGGAGAGATCCTTCCTTCTTACCGCTCCCTAAATCCAAAGCTGGCCACAGGGGTGCCCATGCTGACGCCTGCTGTGTTGCTTCAGCACCTCCAGCAAATGAAGTGTGAAGGAGGAGACAGTGGGAAGGACACAGAGTTCTTTTGTGGCTCGCTGAGCTTGGGAAGGGCTGGAGAGCTGTTAGGGATGGATGGGAATAGGGTGCTTGGGAATAGCCTTCCTTTTATTTTTCCTCCTTTTTTGGCCAACCCACATAATCCTGTTCTCCTTCCCTCCTGTTCCTTGAAAAGCAATGGTTGCTTGGGATTCAGGACTCTCATATTCAGGCACAGAGGATTTCAGCCAAAGAGTCTGGAAGGAAAAAACAAGCAAGCAGCTCTCCCATACTCTGCCCTTATCCTCTTGGCAGTGCCACTACCAAGGTATCCTGTTCTGATGGAGAAAAAGAAGGAGATTTAACTTCCCCACAGCTTGCAGCAGGTCCAGTGGTCAGCCACTGTGAGCTGAACTCACACTTGGGTCTGTCCTTTGAAACAGAGCCAGAACTGAGGCAGCAGAATCTAATCTTTCAAACATGACCTTAATCCACCCCTGCAGTTCAAAGGCTTTAAAAGTTAAGCTCCTACCTTTACTCCAAGGTAATTTTTGTTCTTCCCTGGGATTTGCTGCCCTTAATCATTCAGTCTGGCTACCACCCCACAAGAAACACAGCCACACTTTTAATCCCTGCTGCAATAAACCTGCCAGTGACAGTTCCAATAGGTGCTCCAGCCTGGGTTTGAATTCAGAATCTATCCAGCCATCACTCCAGTGCTCTCCTGGCACTTAGATTAACTTTTAGGAGCTGCAATTTTGCTTCAGTTGAGCAAAACTGAAGCTGGTTTGTGCTGGGGTTTGGTGTAGGCGTGTTGATTAGCAGAGGACAAAGTTATTACCTGTAGTAACCTCAAGCACAGCAAACCTCTAGTGCCAGAGATCCAGGAGTGTGTTCTAAGCAGCTTTTATATTTTTATCCTAAATATCCCCCAAACTTCATTTTTTACTATGAATAGACATATCCTAAATAAAATCTAAGCAAAAGAAACTCCATGAATGGACTTTGCTTGTAAGCTCCCCTGAGCTACCAGACCCTGGGCCATCAGCTCTGCTGGAAGCCAGATTCTCAATCCTATTATTCATCAGAAGTAGCTAATTCATCAAAATCAGCCTGTATGGTTTTAACCAGCCTCTGACAGGCTTGGAAGGACCAGGTTCTTTCCTGCAGCCTGAGCTCAGAGTCTCAGCCTTGGGAGCTTGTGGCACCAGGCACCTGGATGCCTTCACCATGGATGCCATGGTGCTGGACACTGCATTCTGGACCTGGAAGGCTGGCAGCTCCATGTTGAACCCTTCCTGTCTCCTGCCAGGTTGACAGGAGAAGAATAGGGAAGTTGAAGAAGCCTTTTGTCCACCCATGGTGTTGCTGGGGGGACTCTGGAGGGGTAGATGTGTCACAGACTGCAGTTTCTGGGGGGCTGGCTCTCTAGAGAGAGCTGTTGGAATGTGCTGCCCAGGGAGGTGGTGGAGTCACCATCCCTGGAGGTGTTCAAGAGGGGATTGGATGTGGCACTTGGTGCCATGGCTTAGTAGTCCTGAGGTGCTGGGTGACAGGTTGGACTGGATGATCTTTGAGGTCTCTTCCAACCTTAGTGATGCTGTGACTCTGTTTCACTCAACAGCTGCAGTGGCTGGGATCCCAGGGAGCATGGTTTGTTCTGGAAACCTCAGCTTCCTGCCTGTCCAAGAGGAAATACCTTGGGATCCCTAGTCTGAGTTTTCAGTTTTCAGTTTCATTGTACTTCCAGGTGATAAAACTGCCTCCCAGTCACCTTCAGTGGTGACTCCTTTGAAGCTGACCCTTCAGCTCCTCGATATCATGATGCCATTAGCACTAATGAGCTCTCCAGCAAACATTGAGTCGCTGCTGCATTACCTGCTGCCTTTGGGAGGAAGAAAGGACTGGAGATGCTGTGGCTGTTAACTCAGAGCCCTGCACTCACTCACATTTTCACTTTAACTGTCTCTATTCACTTTGAATTCCCTTCACACTCCGTGGTGTCAGGACCACATTACCAGTTTTTTCACTGCTCTCAGTTTCTCAGCTGCCTCTCCCTGCAGATGTTGCAAACTCAACATCTGTGTACAGATGTGGCCAGGCTTAGCAGCTGCTCCTCCAGGAGAAGCTGTGATGTGTATTCTGTGTCTGAAATCAAACCTGAGCCCCAAGTCTATCAAACATTTGATTCTAAAGAAAGGCTATGCTGCCTTAAAATGGCATCAAGAATCATAGAATCACTAAGGTTGGAAGAGACCTCAGAGACCATCAAGTCCAACCTGTCACCCAACCACCATGGCACCAAGTGCCACATCCAATCCCCTCTTGAACACCTCCAGGGATGGTGACTCCACCACCTCCCTGGGCAGCACATCCCAATGGCCAATCTCTCTTTCTATGAAGAACTTCTTCCTAACATCCAGCCTAAACCTCCCCTGGCACAGCTTGAGACTGTGTCCTCTTGTTCTGGTGCTGGGTACCTGGGAGAAGAGACCAACCCCCACCTGGCTACAGCCTCCCTTCAGGGAGTTGGAGAGAGCAAGAAGGTCTCCCCTGAGCCTCCTCTTCTCCAGGCTGAGCAACCCCAGCTCCCTCAGCCTCTCCTCTCAGGGCTGTGCTCCAGACCCCTCCCCAGCTTTGTTGCCCTTCTCTGGACACCTTCCAGCAACTCAACATCTTTCTTGAACTGAGGGGCCCAGAACTGGACACAGGACTCAAGGTGTGGCCTAACCAGTGCTGAGCACAGGGGCACAATGACTTCCCTGCTCCTGCTGGCCACAAACCACTTAGAGAGACATTTTGCTATCTCCAGGCTTGCTTTCTTATCTTCTCCAGCTACACAGGAGAAGTGAAGTGTTGTATCTTAATAACTGATCTTGGAGGTGGTCAAGAAGTGTGTGGATGTGGCACTTTGGGACGGGGTTTAATGGCCATGGTGGTCTTAGGCTGGCTGACAGCTGCACTGGATGATCTTAAAGGTCTTTTCCAAGCAAATCAATTCTATGAGTCCATTGTTCCATGTGAGGATCACTGACCAGTCACCAGAGGGCCTTATTTTTAGCTGCTCTAATGGATGATGTGACTTCACTTGCCTCTAATCCACCCCCTTGTGCTTGCCTGAAGCATGAGTCAGCAGTGCCTCCCTGACCCAGCTGAGATGAAGCAGAGCAAGTGACCTTGGATGTGCTGATAGCAGTAGGAAGAATCACAGACTCATAGAATTGTTAGGGTTGGAAGGGACCTCAAGCATCATCCATCTCCAACCCCCTGCCATGGGCAGGGACAATCATCAGCACTGTGGCTCAAGATCCTAGGATGTGACTCAAATGCAGGAATCAGAGAGGCTTAAACCCATCTGCACTTTCTTTGGGGTGCTTCTGGGACCTTTCTCCCCTTCTGTGGCTGTTGCCCTTTCTTTGGTGCTTGCTGGCACCACTGAAGCACCCTTGAGCTTTCACACTGGGTGATTCTGATGGCAGTGTGCTGGGCACTGCTCACACTCCAGACTGAGCTTTCTCCACCTAGCAAAGATGCTGTGATTTCCTTCACCCTTTCTGACCTTGGCTGGAGGCACCAGGCACCTGCTCAAAGCCACACTTTGCCAGGACCCAGCTTATGACATTTCCCTCGTGCTGGGCAGCCTTTGCTTGTGTTTGAAGAGCAGACTCCAATGCCCCCGAGGGACACAGGCATCTAACTGCCTTTGTAAGCCCTGAAGCCTCCAAAATAACCTCTCAGTTGCCTAGCACCTATGCCTCTGCCAAGGGTATTTCCCACTGATGTCCTGGAGGGTGAGCGTGGGAGGGTTCACTGCTGTCTCACCCAGCTCCTGCCCAAGTCACAGCAGTCACAAGGCAATAGGAATGCTTTGGCAGGATTGCTCTGGCAGGAATGCTCAGATCTGGCCTTGAAGGACGTAGAATCACGGAGTGGCAGGGGCTGGAAGGACCCCTGGAGATCACCAAGAAACAGGCAGAGCTGACGAAATTCGTTTTCACCCAGGTAGCTCTGGGTTAGCCAGACACTGGGACATCCAGGATGGAAGGACACTTCTTTTCAGCTCCTCTTTTGCTTGCAGATATCTGACACATCTTCCCTCCTAAGCAATTGGTCTCATCACCAGACTCCATAACACTCTTGTGAATGTGACTCTCTGTCATTCAGCTGAAGCCCTGCCAGTCTGAACAGCATAAATAAATAGGCTTTGTTCCTGAGCTGTTGGAAATATTCCACAGTACAGAGGTTAGACTTTTCAGCTGGGAAGAAGAAGTCCTAGCTATGAGTATTTACCTGCTGGACACAAAATGCAGCACTGCCACCAAGAAGAAAGGAGGAAGCATCACTTTCTGGACAGACTGCTGCCACTTTGATAGAGCAGAGGAGGAGGAAGGGGTTCAAGATGATCAGATTGAAGCCTCCTCAGATGTAGGTAGGATTTGAGCTTCAGGTATTGTGCAGTCCTACTTCCATGTGGTCCCAACTTCCTTTCGCTTCAGTGAACACAGCATTACAGAACTCTCTCCTTCTCTGGAGCCCCCTGGGCACGTTCCTGTGTGAGCTGCTTTAGGTGATCCTGCTCTGGCAGAGGGGTTGGACTAGAGGATCTGTTGAGGTCCCTTCTAACTCCTAATACTCTGTGGTTCTGGGATTCTGTGAAAAATGCTCTCCTGACCTAGCCTGAGCCCTGCTACGAAGACACAGCTTCGGCTGATTTCTTTTTCAGAAGAGCTCGTAGATTTGGAGATTGCTGCCATTTTCTCTTGCTGTTTTCTTCACTGATCATAGAATCATAGAATCAACCAGGTTGGAAGAGACCTCAAAGATCATCAGGCCCAACCTGTCGCCCAAGAGCTCATGACTACTAGACCACGGCACCAAGGCCATGTCCAGTCCCCTCTTGAACACTCCCAGGGACGGTGACTCCTGCCAAGTCCTGTATCTCACCTTGGAACCACAGAATCAGTAAGGTTGGAAAAGCCCTCTAGGATCATCCAGCCCAACCACCAACCCCACCCCCCCCTGCCCACTAAACCATGCCCTGTCTACACAGTTTCTGAGCACCTCCATGGCCACTGGTGCACTGCTCCTAGGCTGTGAGCCAGGGGACAGTTTGATAACTACCTTGTGCTCCAACCTCATGGAGAGCTCAGACTCTCAGGGACAAAAGGTTAATTGGAACAGATGTTATTTCAGAAATTGCATGATGCCTCCCTAAGCCTTTTCAGGGGGCTTGGGCTGCCTGATCTCTCTTGTTTTTCTCACACTGGGCTCCTTTTCATCTTTTGAATCACTCCAAACAATGGCAATCTTTACAAAATACAACAAGCCCTCCTCTTTATATCAGACATTCTTCCCTCTAGGGGTACAAAGTGATCTGAGCTGAAGCAAGCAGTAATTAAGGCCATTTTTGAAAGCTGTGTGTTTCCCCCTGCATGGCCTTAGCACAAGTTGTGTCTCATTTATACATCGGTGGTGTGTTCCTGCTCTCTGCTGGTTTTGACCTCTTCCTTTGAAAGCTGCTTGTACAACTTCAAAGAAGCCTCAGATATACTTTAAGTGTCCCCAAAAGGGATGATGCTAAAGATAAAAACAACCAACTTTTTGACTCGAGACCATTTTGCCTCCCTCAGAGTGGGAAGCAAAGAGAGACTTCCTCAGCTCTTTGGAAAATCTGCTCTGGGCTGCTTTGAAAGGAGGCAGCAGAAGCACCTCTGAGATCACTCACACAATGGTGTCCCAGTACTACTTTGGTTAGTGGGAATGAGGCAGAAAAAAAAATGCTAAGGGCCTCCCCCTCCTCCCAGTGAATCATGTCCCAGAGCTCATTATTATGAGCAGCAGATAGAGAGGTAAGAGATGGAAACTAAATCTGAAATCATAAACTCATTAGCAGACATCTATGGCCATCTCCCAGGTGGGCAGGAATGTGGGCCATCAGGTATTCCTGAAGAGCTGCTGAGGTCTGGAGGGGACCACAGGGAAAACAAACACATCTGCACCAAATTCTCCTCCTCAGCAGCTTCAGAGTGGGCTTGAAGTTGTACAAAGGAGGAGGTGGAAGCGAAGGAAGAGAGCTAAGGACTCTTTGTGGGCTGTCCCTCTGAGGCGAAAGCTTAGGTGGTGGCCAAAGGTGCTGGGATTGCAGGCCACATTTTGTGTGGCCTCTTCCTTCCCTGTGGGGGACAGCTCAGCTTTGGCTTCATATGTTGCTGAAAAGTTGAAGCCAAGCTACACCCTGTGCAAAACTGGAGGGATTTCCTGTCACTGGTCACAACCCTTCAGCCAATGTGGGCAGGCACTTTGTCACCACATCCCTGCCAGGTGTTCCACAGGTGGCTGCATCACATCTGATAGTGGGAGACCTTCTTTCCAAATGGGGGAAACCTGCAAATCATAGAATCATAGAACTGTTTTGGTTGTAAAAACCCTCTAACATCCAGCCCAACCACCAACCTAACACCACCATGGCCTCTAGACCATGTCCCCAGGTACCATGTCTACACCTTGCTTGAACACCTCCAGAGGCAGCAACCCCACCACCACCCTGGAGGACAGACTGAGGGAGTTGGGGCTCTTCAGTCTGGAGAAGAGAAGGCTCTGAGGAGACCTAATTGTGGCCTTCCAGTATCTGAAGGGGGCTACAAGAAAGCTGGGGAGGGACTTTTTAGGGTGTCAGGTAGTGATAGGGCTGGGGGGAATGGAGCAAAACTAGAAATGGGGAGATTCAGATTGGATGTTAGGAAGAAGTTCTTCCCCAGGAGGGTGGTGAGAGACTGGCACAGGTTGCCCAGGGAGGTGGTGGAAGCCTCAGCCCTGGAGGTTTTGAAGGCCAGGCTGGATGTGGCTGTGAGCAACTGCTGTAGTGTGAGGTGCCCTGCCCATGGCAGGGGGTTGGAACTGGCTGATGCTTGAGGTCCCTTCCAACCCTGACAATTCTATGATTCTGTGATACTAGAGAGAAGAGACCAAGCCCCAGCTCACTGCTGCCTCCTCTCAGGGAGCTGTAGAGAGCAATGAGGCATCCTCTTCTGGAACTCTCTGAAGAAAGACCCCTAAAAGTGTTGAAAGGAAGGAAAGAAGCTAGGGATAGACAGCTGAAGGAAACGTTGCTGCCTTCTGGGCGGGAAGATTTCCTCCCGTGCCCTATCAGCATGGCAAGTTACGTGGTGGAGTTAGCAAGCACCATCCTCAGCTGCACCTCTGGCAGAAGGCAGGGTGTGTAACTCAGCTCAGTGGGCAGGGAGAGGGTAGCAATAATGACTTATGTAACAAGCATTTGTCACGAAGCAATAAGATGATTTTATTCCTGGGCCGTTCCAGCTGAGGATCTGAAACACTCATCCCTGCCCCAGTCCAGGCTGCTCACTGCCAGGCCAGGCTCTTGTGCCGTGAAGTGCTGTGAAAGACCTACCCCTGCTCAATACTGAGCAAAGCCATGAGGCAGCACTTCTTCAGCGGGGCATCTCCCTCTGGTAAGATGATTTATTGCACCCACTCTGCATTTTGCAGATTGATGCATGTGGCCAAGGCTCTTTAATGAAAAGTGATGTCTGGAGAAAAGCTTCCTCAGAACAAAGAGTGTGAAAAGCAGCTGCTGACCTCTCCCCCTCTACAGTGATGCATGGGGTGCTCCAGCACCCAGTGAAGCATGGGGTTACATTTTCCTCATGCAAATTGAACAGAGATTTGGTGTTGTTCAGAGATGTGGTGATATTTAATATCCATTGCTGACATGCAGAATGAGAAAACTGAAGAGAGTTCCTTGATACCAGACTATCAGTGGTGCTACTATTGAATTGTAGATCTCCAGAGGGCTGGAGCACCTCTCCTATGAAGATAGGCTGAGAGGATTGGATTGTTCAGCCTGGGGAACAGAAGGCTCCTGGGAGACCTTAGAGCAGCCTTCAAGTACCTAAAGGGGGTCTGCAAGAAAGCCAAGAGGGACTTTTTACAAGGGCTTGCTGTGATAGGATGAGAGGGGAGGATTTTAAACTGAAAGGGAGATTCAGATAAGATGTGAGAAGGAAAAAGCTCTTCGCTGTGAGGGTGGTGAGACATTGGAATAGGTTGCCCAGGGAGATTGTGGATGGCCCATACCAGGAGGCAAAGCTGGATGGGTCTTTGAGCAGTATGGTGTAGTAGAAAGTGTCCCAGCCCATGGCAGGGGTTGGAACTGGATGGAAGGTTGGACTTGGTGATCTTTGTGGTCTTTTCCAACCTTATGGATTCTATGATTCCATGGTCTTCAAGGTCCCTTCCAACCCAAACCACTCTGTGATTCCCTGATTCAAGCAAGAGAGACCAAAGACCATTGCTGTGTCACAAACAATTTGATGAAGCCAGGTTTTATTGCTGGTCCCAGCGATGCCTTGGATCAGTGCTCTGAGGCCCTGTTGCTGGCTTGAGCAAGCTCTGCCAGATGTTTGAACACCAGCTTCTACATGCTGCTGCTTTCCCCTAGGGTGAGTGAAGCTGGAAGTCCCCAACATCAAACTTAAGCTTCAGGCCATGTCCTCTTGTCCTGTCACCTGATACTAGGGGGAAGAGACCAACCCCCACCTCTCTCCAACCTCCTCTCAGGTAGTTGCAGAGAGCAATGAGGCTTCCTTCAGCCTCCCCTTCTCCAGATATCTTCTTAGATAACAAAAAGAAACAGATGAGGAAAGTTGGGGCTCCTTTATTTTGCCTCCACAAACAAAACCACGAGGCAGAGAATCTCTCTGCTGATTTTCTTCCTCTAGAAAGGTTCCCAACCTCACTGTTATGGAATGGAATGGAATGGAATGGAATGGAATGGAATGGAATGGAATGGAATGGAATGGAATGGAATGGAATAAAAGAATGGGATGGAATGGGATAGAATAGAGTAGAGTAGAGTAGAGTAGAATAGAATAGAATAGAATAGAATAGAATAGAATAGAATAGAATAGAATAGAATAGAATAGAATAGAATTAATCAGGTTGGAAAAGACCTTTGAGATCGAGTCCAACCCATCACCCAACACCATCTAATAACCAAACTATTTATCACTGCATCATTGTGTTCAACACCTGGAGACAGCATCAAGGTTATTTCCAATGGATGCTGTGCTTGGTGTTTGCCCAGGGTTGCCCCAGCAGCTTTTTGTCTGCAGAAGGCTGTCAGCTGCATATTCCATCACATTTACTTTGCAGTGCAATAAAGTGGATTCCCCCCCCCCCCGTCCTCCAGTGGTTTCCTGGTCTCCAGGCAGAATTCCCACACTGAAGCTAATGGAGTGGGTTTATCCTGATCATAAAGTGGATACACACAGGGTGATTTCTGCTGCATGGAGGCTTTATTCATCTTATGGGAAACATAATGCATATAATCCTAATATAGGAAAGCAATGCAGTATCTAAAGATATATATCCCCAGGAGGCCATTTATCTGCAGGGCTGTTTTTCTGCTGCTCATTCAGTGGTGGGGAGATGGTATTCCCAGACTGAAAATGAAGCAAATGAAGGGACTTCCCTGGTGCAAAGTGATGGATGATGATTTTGTTGCTACTGTCAGGAGATGCATTAGGCTGGGTTTCTCGTTCTGAAAACGCTAGATGGAAAGGGATTAATTTCAGGACCATTTGGGAGGCTGAATTTCCATTCTTAATTATAAAATGATGTCCTATTATAATTTTCTCTGCGGTACCTTGATGATTGAAGCTGAGTTACTTGACTCAGGGATACAAAGAGCTGCCAGAAGGCCCAGAGGCAAAACTTAAGGCGCAGGCTTTGCACAGCAGGAGGTACCATGCCAAGCTCCTTTCATGGCAGGAGCCCAAGGTGGGCTCCCAGCTTGGTCCTCCACCTCACTACCTCTCTTGGTAAAGATGGATTTGGGGGAAACAGTCACCCAAGCTCCTTTCATGGCAGAAGCCCAAGGTGGGCTCCCAGCTTGGTCCTCCACCTCACTACCTCTCTTGGTAAAGATGGATTTGGGAGAAACAGTCACCCAAGCTCCTTTTATGGCAGGAGCCCAAGGTGGATTCCCAGCTTGGTCCTCCACTTCCCTGCCTCTCCTGCTAAGGATGGATTGGGGGGAAACAGTCACCCAAGCTCCTTTCATGACAGGAACTCAAGGTGGACTCCCAGCTTGGTTCTCCACCTCACTACCTGTCCTGCTAAGGATGGATTTAAGGGAAAGAGCTGCATGTTGGGCATTGGAAAGCAAGTGTCACGATCCCCATCTGAGAAACTCAAAACTGCCCAAGTCTCTGCTTGGTGTGTGGCCTTGCTCCTTTCCAAGAGCCAGCAGATTAACAGTGCAAACTGCAGTTACCTTCTGCACCACTCTCTCCTATTCATAGAGTCAGTAAGGTTGGGATAGACCTCTAAGGTCAGCAAGAACAACCTTCTACCCAACACCACCTTGCCCACTAAACCATGTCCTGAAGTGTCACATCTCCATGGCTTTTGCAGCAGCATCCCGGCGGCAGCGGCATCCCGGCGGCAGCAGCATCCCGATGCTAGCAGCATCCCGGCGGCAGCAGCATCCCGGCGGCAGCAGCATCCCGGCGGTGCCTGCTCCATTCTCCCGGCTGTGCTGACCTCTACTGGTGCTTCCCCGAGGCTCGATGTTTTCCCAGTTCTCGTTGGGTTTCAAGCGTTTTGCCTCACAGTAAAGCAGCAGCGCTGCCAGGTCACTACTAAACGATGTCCCTCGGCACCACATCTCCTTCACTTGGGGAACTGAAATCCTCGCCTCCTGCTGAGGAGCTGGGTGCCAGGTCTCGGCACCCTTCCTGCTGAGATGCTGAAGACCTGAGGGTTGCCTGTGCAGAGCAAAGCCAGAATTTGGGATGCAGTGGTTCCCCATTAGGTAATGCCTGCACTTATTAATGAATTTAGTGCTTCAGGATTTGACCTCTAATTAACATCTTTGTCCTTTGCTGTTACCTATCGGTGTTCTGGTTTATTTTTGGCTATTCTCTTTGGGCCTTCCTTCACAAGGAAACAAGGGGCATTATTAGCATGGGTTAGTTTCTCCAAGAGAAGACAAATCCTTCATTTATTACTTTTTCCCCCCTCATTTTGGTCATGAATGAAAGGACAAAAGTAGAATTGCAATGCAAAGCCCAATAGTTATCAAATGCCACTTGGATAATGATGTAGCCCTCAGTTCTAACCTGGTTTATGCTCTGCTGGTACAATTGCTCTTTCATTTCAGTTGCCCAGAACAAATGGTCCTGCTCCCCATCCTTGAAGTCACATGAGTAAGGAGAGGGCTGAATCAAAGGCTTGCAGAGCTACACCAAGCAAGGCAATGGCTGGTTAAACCTTGCTTTCAGTGTAGAATTCAGCCTCAGAGATTCCAAAGCATGCTTTTACAACAGCAGCCTTGAGGCTGGCAAACAACTTGTTCTTTCAATTCTCTCTTGGCATCATCCTTATTCTAGATCAAACTGAAGAGCTGCAATAAAACCCATGTCTGTAACCTCACTTGTCAGGCTTGCCTGTTAAACGTGAGACTACCCCAGGCTTCTGGGTTTGTGCTTGCAATTTAGTGCAGGGGTAAGGAGAGGGCAAGAAAGAAGAAAACCTCTGCCCCTGGCAGGGGGTTTGGAACTGGATGATCCTTGAGGTCCCTTCCAACCCTGACAATTCTGTGATTCTGGAAGGGTTAGGGAATGGTTATGTAACCAGCAAGACCTCGTCCCAGCTGTGTGCTAGTGCTCCATGGCAAGGGGTTGAGTGTGTGCTGCAGAAAGGTCCAGGTCTGGAAAATGGTAGCAAGGCAGCTCCTTACCACACTTCCACTCAGAGATTTTACTAGGTCCTGAGAAATCTTATCCAGAAAGAGTAATGTAGAGAAGGATCCTGCTGCTGCCAGGCAGTGCTGAACAGCTGAGGACAAAGTTGACACTTGGGAGGATATGAGCTGAGCCCTCCCTGAGCCTAGACCTGTAGGGAGGGAGTTTTGGATAAGAGATGAGATGGAAAAGTTCTTCAAAAAACAGGAGACAGTTTTGATCTCTACACAGAACTCAGTGCTTATGGGCAAGGAATGTGTACAGAGGGAGAGCAGAAAGCAGGTGGGAGCATTACCTTCTCTGGTCCTTTCCTAGTCCTTTTCCTTTCCTTGTCACCATCCCTGGAGGTGTTCAAGAGGGGACTGGACGTGGCACTTGGTGCCATGGTATGGTAGGCCTGAGGTGTTGGGTGACAGGTTGGACTGGATGATCTTTGAGGTCTCTTCCAACCTCATTGATTCTATGATTCCAGAAGGACTTGCAAAAGGATGATGCTGTGCTATCTTCCCAAGGATTTCACTGGCCTTAAATTTCTCCTATGTTACAAACCTGAACTCAGGCAACAGAAGCTTATACTTAAAACCAAAAATTGTCTCAGCTTCTTTATAGGCTGAATGCAGGGAACCACTTCAGCCACCCCTGAAGTGCAAAGTTATGTCCTGAAAATGCATTTTGAGAGCTTCATTAGTCTACTTCAGGATAAACCCCATGTCTACTCAGGTTAATGACAGATGATTTTGATTGGTTTCTGCGTGGTGATCAGGAGCTAAATGCTGTGTGGAGCTAAATCCACTGGCCCAGAGGGCAAAGCCCAGAGGCTGACCACAGTACCACAGCCTACAGCTGAATGTGAATATCACTTTCTGCATTTTCAGCTGGGCCAAGCTGATGTTCAGCCAGCAGTGTTCATCTACACATCACGAGACAAGCAAGAAGAGTCCTCAGGCTCATTTGCTGGGTGGAATTAGAGAGGAAATGATTTTTCATGGCTCAGTAAAGGCAGTAATAACTACTGACAGGTTTGTAACAGTTCACAGGGAAGGTGTTTGCTGGTGGGTGCTTGTCAAGCGTGGGGCCACAAGCAAATGGAGTGAATCAGGATGATAATTCCTGTGTTGTTCCTGGGAAATCTGAAACCAGAGGAAACATCAAGGTGACTGTTGTGTGAGGAGCAAAAACAATCAGTGTGGGGAGCACCTCGAGTTGTGGCTGGCTGCTGCTCTGCCTCGAGACTGGATCAAGCACTCAGTCATTCCTGACAGACGTCCAGCTGCTGGCAAAAGGCTTCCAGTGTTGCTTACTCTGTAACTGGGAAACTTGCTCCTGGGCTTTACCAAGATAAAGGTTTCTATAAGTCTAGTCTAATGCTCCTATGTTCTGCTCAGGCACTTTTCTCCTCCTCCCTACTCTGTTCCAGTGGTTGTAGGGAAGCACAAATGGGCACAG
This sequence comes from Colaptes auratus, assembly GCA_015227895.2. Classification (NCBI taxonomy): domain Eukaryota; kingdom Metazoa; phylum Chordata; class Aves; order Piciformes; family Picidae; genus Colaptes; species Colaptes auratus. Next base: position 9,903,247 of record JAAWVA010000034.1, on the reverse strand, counting down.
AGTGGAACCCATCTGGACAGGAGGAGAAACTTCTTTGGTGAGAGGATGCTGGATCCTTGGAGCAGGCTGCCCAGAGAGGTTGTGGAGTTTCCTTCTCTGCAGAGATTCCAGCTCCCCCTGGCCGTTGTGATCCTGGGCAAGCTGCTGTGGGTGCCCTGCTTTAGCAGGGGGGGTTGACTGGATGATCTGCAGAGGTCCCTTCCAGCTCCCACCATGCCAGGTTTGTGTGATTCTCTGAAGTCAAAATTAGGACCTCCTGTTCTCACTTCCTCAAGCTCTGTGCTCTGGTGTTGCAGCATCGTAGCTGTCTTGACAAATTCTCAACCTGCTCTCATTGCAGGTGCCCCTCCTGGCTGCAGGGGGGCTGGACTAGGAGACCTTTAAAGGTCCCTTCCAACTCAACCCAGCCTGTGATTCTGTGCCAAGAGCTTGCCACTGTGCTCTGCACACGTGAAAGGTGGATTCATTCCTACCCCTAAGGAAACTTAATGAGGGCAACCCTGGATGCCTTAAATACCAGCTCAGAGCTCAGGCACCATCTGGAAACAATGAGCTGGTGGAAGCTAAGGTGCTGAAGCACCGAATTAACACAAGCCCTAGGTGCTGACATGTTACTTCCAGCTCTCCCTCCACCTCAGCCTGGCCCACATGTGGATTTCAGCACCGGGGATGCCGCAGTCACAGGGGCCAGGAGCTGCTCTGCTGGCGTGGGGGAGAAGGGGTCAGGATTCAAACCAGGACCTGGTTTTCCTCCTCTGCAATATGTTTCTGCAGGATTTTTCCATTCCCATGTCTTCTTCAGCACATCCCTCTCTCTCATCAGCTTCCTCAGCTTTGTTCTTGGGCTAGATGCTTCCTCCTTTATTCCTTCCCTTGTTTCACTCGAATGGGAGAGGGTTTCATTAGTTTTGCTCCCCGTTTGTTTATTGTGTTTTACTCCATTTCTCCCCCTGCCTTTTCTCTTGCTTCACCTCAGCCTTCCCCTCCTCCTCTTCCACCACCATATTTACATTTCTCTTTCAAGGCCCACTTTCTATAGCCCTCCTCACATCATCCCTGGACACACTCTCCAACCCCCATATCAATCCTTTTCCTACTTCATAACCTTTTGTCCTTTTACTGTTGGGTTGGGGGATTGCTTTCCTCCTTTTTTTCCCCTCCCAATGCACATTTTCTCCCCCTCCTCACATCCAGATGTTTTTCCCCCTCTGTCTCCAGCTGTGTGAATAAATGCCTTTTTTTGTCTGTTTCAAGGAAGTTCAGTCCATCCTGACCAGAAGTGTTCATATTTTGCAGGGAACTGAGACTGTGCCAATGATTTTCTTTCTTTCTGGGGGCAGGGGGGGAATGTTTCAAGTAGGACAAGCTGAAAAAGTGATGAGTTTGATCTTTGGGATCTTTAATAAATAAGAGTTGATGTGAATTTGTAAACGTTGGAGTGACTGGAAAGGGAAAAAAACCCAACAATAAATCAAAGCATTTCAGACTTGGGGGTGGAGATGAGGGCAGGGCAAGTAGCTTTCCATTTCTTTTTCTTTTTGGATAGATTTCTACCCAAAATAACTCAGATAGCTCCCACACCACCTTCAAAGTATTCTTGCTTTGATCAGAATAAATATTTTGGGAGAAAAAGAGTTTGGGGAGCAAAAATAATTACTCTGGCCCTAATTTCCACATCCTTCTCTTTCCCTGTCCTGTACTGTCAGGTGCAGGCAGCATGGAAGCACAGAGTGTCCTTCAGCTGCTCTCTGGACGCTGTTTTAAAGAGCTGATCTCTTCCAAGCAGGGAGCACCAGCTGTGCTTTCTTGGGTGTCCCACAAAATCACAGAACCCCAGAATCACAACATGCTGGGGACTGGAAGGGATGTCTGCAGATCACCCAGTCCAACCCCCCTGCTGCAGCAGGGCACCCACAGCAGCTTGCCCAGGAGCACCATGGCCAGGGTAGGTTGGAATCTCTGCAGAGAAGGAGACTCCACAACCTCTCTGGGCAGCCTGCTCCAGGGCTCCAGCAGCCTCACACTAAAGAATTTTCTCCTCCTGTCCTCCTGGGTTCCAGTTTGTGGCCACTGCCTCTTGTCCTGTCCCAGGGCGCCACTGACAAGAGCCTGGCCCCAGCCTCTTGATTCTGGTCCCTTTGATAATGATCAGCATTGATCAGTTCCCCTCTCAGGCTGCTCTTCTCCAGGCTAAACAGCTCCAGGTCTCTCAGCCCTTCCTCCTCCCCCAGCCCTTAGCCTCCTGCAACAACAATTAAAATGCATCCCAGTTGGCTTCAAAATCTTGCATCACATCAAAGACACAGAAGCTTCTGGCTATCAACAGCAAGTTCTTTAAAGGGAGGTGAATGTGTTTCTTGTGGCTGATCTCCTGCCCTCAGCTACACAGTGGCAAAGCATCAGCCCCAGGTGAAGGCTGCCAAGTGAAGAATGGCAGCTGAGCATGGCCAGGCTCTGCCCTCAGGGATTTGGATGGAGCCATGTCTGGCTATATGGGAGACAAATTGGTCCCCAGTCTGTTTTTTAAGCCCATCATGCACAGATCACAGTCAGCAAAAGGATGTTCTCGAGAGGAGGGGCCAGGAAAGGAAGCTGCCAATCCGAGGAGGCTCTTCTCTGGTAAATCCCAACTCACTGCAACACAGAGCAGACCTCAGCTCTCTTCTTAACCAGCCCCTGCCTAGAGTTCACTCAAAGCTGAACTGTTCAGCTCCTGCCTACCCCAGTAGTGAATTGGCAGGCCTGTTTCTAGTGGTGAGCAATGAAGCTTTGCAGAGGCAACCCATCACTTGATCCAGAGTGAAAGCAGTGGTTCGTCACTCATCGCTGCCAGACGCAGGCTCACAGACTCGTGGCTCTCAGCAAGTCCATTTCATTGTGAGCCCTTCTTTCTCTTTTGTTGAGCCAGGCTCTAGCTCCCCCACAACCATGCACTCACCCTCCTGGCACTGCCTCACCAGGTCCTCTCAGAAGAAAACTCCCCTTCCCTGGGGGATGTTTTCCAGGCTTCCTCAGCCTGCCAAAGTTACACCTTCTTTTAGACATCAGAAAGTCCTCTTCTCCTCGAGACATGTCTCAGATTATCAAACGTGAGCCAACATTGGCACCCAGTGGCTGAATAGATTAATCACAGATCCACATTCCCTTGAGCCCCCCTTTTCTCTTCTTCACAGACAGGTTGCCCTCTGGGAGGCATGTGGCACCTTACACAGCCTGCCAGCTCCAGCCATGGCTCCTCATGCTAAGAAAAGAGAAGGAAAGCAAATGTTCTGGCTGGTTCTCCCCTCTGCCATCAAAGCCACTCCAAGAAGTCACCAGGTGGGACTGTCGGCATCAAGGGGCATGGGGTGAGGAGCCAGGCACTGAATTGCAGGGGGCCACAACACCCTCTCAGCATCATCTGGCACCCAGGAACCACACAGTCCCTGCCCCTGCAGACGTCACCTGCTTGGAGAAGAGCTGAGTTTGTAAGTCCTGCTCCTCCACAGGGCCGTAGGACACTCAGAATGGTATCACCAGTGGCCTTGAGAAAAGTCACAGCTTCTGTCTCTAAATCATTAACACCCTGGAGGCATTTGAAAGATCTCTAGATGTGGCACTTCTGTAGAATGGTTTGGCTTGGAAGAGACCTTCAAGATCATCCAGTTCCAACCCCCTGCCATGGGCAGGGACACCTCCCCCCAGCCCAGGATGCCCAAGGCCTCATCCAACCTGGCCTTGAACACCTCCAGGGATGGGGTATCCACAACCTCCATGGCAACTCTGGGACATGGTTCAGTGGGACTTGGCAGTGTTGGGTTTACAGCTGGTCTTGATCCTCTTGAAGACCTTTTCCAACCCAAATGACTCTATGCCATAAACCTTTCCTATGACAATTACCTTCCTAAGTTTGCCAGTGGCTTGCACTGGGAGAAACAGTGACAGAACTGGGAGGTGGCTGGCATGTGAAGGGGTGATCCTGAGCCAGTACCATTGCAGGTGGTGCTGGGGAGGTGCCTTACGGACTGTCATTAGCAGGACTCTGTCACAGCCTGGAGTACCTAATTCTTGGCTCCAGCCAGCTTGCAAGCAGCAAGAACATCATCAAGGAGGGGGATCCAGCACTTCCAAAGTCGTTTCAGGATCAGAAGGTAAAGGCCAGAGAGGAACTAGTCAGGGGAATTGCCTTCCCCTCCCCACCTTCACTTCATTTTCACAGGCTTTGCTCATGAACTGATCAAGAATACTCAGAGGGAATATCTTCCCTGTAAATAGTTTCTTCTCCTGCCTGTCTCCTCTGTGCAGCCAGGAAGGTGGGATTTATGGAGCCAGGAAAAAAACCTGTTCAGGAAAGCCTGTCTCTTAGCACCAGCAGGTAAGCTGTTCAGCCAGGCTGAGGCAGATCTCAGTCCTGTCCCCTTCGGAATTTAGGCAATCTACATTAGATAATGAAGTAAAATCTGCCATGATCCAAAGACCACCTACTCAGCTGCCACCCACCCTCCCCATCCATCCACTACTGATGTCTCAGTCTGAGCTTTCTTGCTGTTTCCAGCTGGCCCTGCCACCAGGGTCTGGCAGCAGGAGTGATGCCATGGCCGTGTATCCCGGCCCAGATGGTGCTTTGCTCACAGGGGTGCTACTCCCTGGCAGAGCCTTCTCTGAGCACTGCAGATCTCCTCTGGTACATGACCTGGCTGCACCTAATTATAGCTGTGAGGTCTCCTTCTCTGGAGAGATTCCAAACCTGCCTGGATGTGATCCCGGTCGACCTGCTGTGGGTGACACTGCTTTAGCAGAGGGGGGTTGGACTGGATGATCTCCAGAGGTCACTTCTAGTCCACACCATGCTGGGATTCTGGGATTCCTGGCTCTGCCACAAGACCCTGTGGACACCCAAAGAAGTTGGAAGAACTTCCAGAGTTGCCAGGTGCCCACTCCTGTGTGCTCAACCATCTCGTTGCTCGTCTGGCAGCAGAGTACATGTGAGAGGGTGCTCAGGCACTGGAGCAGACTCCCCAGGGAAGTGGCCATGGCACCAAGCCCTTCAGAGTTCGTGGAGCATCTTAGTCAGCTGGTTTAGTATGAGCAGGACCGGGTCAGGGGTAGTTTCCCTGTACTCAGCATTGGTGAGGCCACTCCTTGGGCACTGGGCTCAGTTTTGGGCCCCTCACTAAGGGAAGGACAGTGAGAGGCTGGAGCATGTCCAAAGAAGGACAGCAAAGATGGCAAGGGCTCATCTAGAGCACATGTCCTGTGAGTAGCAGCTGAGGGAACTGGGATTGTTTAGTCTGGAGAAAAGGAAGAGAGAGGAGATCTTCTTGGTCACTACACCTGCCTGTAAGGAGGTTGGATCCAGGTGGGGATTGGGCTCCTCTCTCAAGGAACAAATGACAGAAGAGGAATCAGCCTGCAAGTTCACCAGGGGAGGCTTAGGTTGGATATTAAGAAAAATTTCCTCCCCAGAAGGGTTGTTAAGCCCTGGAGCAGGCTGCCCAGGGCAGTGGTGGAGTCCCTGTCCCTGGAGGGGTTTCAAAGCTGCGTAGATGTGATGCTGAGGGCCACGGGTTAGAGGTGACCTGGCAGTGCTGGGTTAATGACTGGACTGGATGATCTTAAAGGTCTCTTCCAACCAAAACCATCCTGGGCTTCTATGACCTGATGATGCTCGAGTGCCCTCCACCTTGAGGTGTGTTATGACTCCCTGCTGATGGCAGCTGTCCTGCTTTGGCAGTGAGACAGCCCTTGAGAAGGCGGCGAGGAGGCAGGCTGGGGAGAGCAAACGAAGCCTCTTTGTTTTAAGAAGCCGTGACAAGAGGCAGAGGCGGCAGCTTTCCGCGTTCTTCAGGAGGTTTCTCTCCTTTAGGTGGCAGCAAGTGTTTACAGCTCCCCGCACGCCGCTCCCAGCCCTGCCGCCCCGCAGCCTCCGCCAGCGCTCCACCGCCAGCGCTGGGTTAATTTTCCAGAGGATCCTGCGCAAGCAATTAAAATGTTAATGTTGTGAGGGAAATGCCTGCGTTGAAGTAAACTCATTCGAGAGTCGGTTGTGCTGGGTGGAAGGGGAACAGTCTATTGATTTTGAACAAGGTCATATCTCATCAGGCTTGCCACCTGGATTATTTTTGTTTGCGCTGATCAGCTACCGAGTCCTTGATTTCACAGCGAGTCTGAAATCACCTTAATGAAAGAGGAATTTGAAGGGGAGGGGGTGGAGATGGTTTCCCTCAAAGCCTTTGCTCCCTCACCTGTTTATCTCTGGCCACCTGCTCACCTCTGTGCTCGTTAAACCTCACTGCGCTCAAGCAGCCACCGCAGAAGCAGAATTCCCCACCCGAAGTCGTGCCTCCTGCCGGGGCTGTGTGGCAGCCAGCAGGCAGTGCCTCCCTGTGGGAGGACGGGAATGCCTCAACCTCGAGTTCTGCGAAGAACCAACCCCTTCAGCACCCTGTGCAGCCTTCTAGCAGCCCTAGGCTGGGTAGTTCTGCATTGCACTTCGTCTATAGAAGAGAGAATGACACCGGAAGAAAAGTTGTCCACTTTTACAGCAGCCCCTGCCTTGCACACAGCACAACCAAGCCCTTCAAGAGAAGATGTGCTCAGTGAGGGTGTGCTGGTATTTCATTACCTGCAGGAGACACTTGGGGCAGGAAAGCAGAAGCACCTAAAGCCTGTTTCACAGATTGCATCAGGTCACCTTGGCCACCCCCCTGCAGTCAGCAGGGACGCCTCCAACTAGATCAGGTTGCCCAGGGCCACATTGAGCCTGATCTTGATGCCTGCAGGGATGGGGCCTCAGCCACCTCCCTGGGCAACCTGTTCCAGTATCTCACCACTCTGATTGTGCAGAACTTCCTCCTGGTGTCCAACCTAGGCCTGCCCTGCACCAGTTTCAAACCATTTCCCCATTACATCTGTAGATCCCCACCCACAGCTCCCAGTCTTTCCTCCCTGAGCCAAAGGTGGTCACAGTGGAAAAGGTGAATGTCCTTTTCCATCCCATTTAGAAGAGGAGATGCTGCTTCTAGTGAGTCTTTAACCCAAATGCTAGGGTATTTGCATGCTTAATTCACATGTCTAATTGCCATAATTGCACATGCTCATTAGGCAATTTGGTGTGCAAATGCTGAGTTAGGCACATAACTAGGCATGGTGCTTGCAGTGTGATTTGGTTCAAGACTGGTGGAAAATTTGTGAGCAAATTAGACTTGCAGCTGAATGCACATTTGCTGTGCTAAGAACTTGGGCAGGACCTGGCACCGGGCAGGCTGCAGTCTGAAGGGACGAGCAGCAAGCACTGCCCTTGTGAATCCTGCTGCAAGATCAAACCCTTCATCCAGAGAGAAAAAAATCAGACCTCAGCTGCCCTTTATCTTATCCAAAGATCCACACAGTCCTTTGGGGCTGGAAACCTGGGAAGCAAAACAAATTTAATGTTCATTCAGGGGGAAAGAAAAAGAAGGAGGGGGGAAAAAGAAAGCAAAGACCACCAACAACCTCTAAGCTCTAATTTTATGATCTGATTGCTGAGGACGAGGAGATACAGAGCCTCTCTGTCAGGAGGGAGACAAAGCCAGCCTGTCTCTTCCTATATTCCCATAGCAGGCACAAGAGTGAGTAATCCAAGCAGCTCAGTGCTGGAAATAAAGGACACTAGCACGGCTTTAAACCAGCACAGCTGACTTGAGTTAGAGCCCACCTGTGGAAGCCTGGCTGCAAGACAGCCCAACTTTCATGGTCTGCTGTTTGCAATTTCTTGCTGAAGATATATGTCCCTTTAATAAAACTGCACTGAGGGAAAGGCCCCAAAAGTAAGGATTCAAGGCACAGAAAGATTGAGTTATGTTTGGTTTAATCCCTCAATTTTCCCCTTCCCAAGGCAGCCTGCAAGCTCTCCTGCTCTGAATTTATGACAAGCAGGACTAAAGGGACTCTCTATAGATTAGCACTGCCATTTCCTTTGTGCATTAAGCCTTCCAATCTCATTTCTGCTGAATGACATCAAAATGATGATTTTTTTTTTATTACTGAATAGTTGTGGAGGTTGGAGCAGATGATCTCTGAGGTCCCTTCCAACCTAGGCATTCTGGGTAGATGTAGAAGCAGAGATGGTGGAGACAGTGGTAGGATAGATGGTATAGATGAGGGCATGGAAATGATGATACAGATAGAGATGATGATATATAAATGATGATTGTAGAGAGATAGAGGTGATAGAGAGATAGAGATGGAGATAGAGATAGAGATAGAGATAGAGATAGAGATAGAGATAGAGATAGAGATAGAGATAGAGATAGAGAGAGAGATAGAGATAGAAATGGAGATGGAGATATAGAGATAGAGATAGAGAGAGAGATAGAGAGAGAGATGAGAGAGATGATAGAGATAGAGAGATGAGAGAGAGAGATGAGAGAGATGGAAAGATAGAGAGCGATGAAATATAGAGATAGCATGAGAGAGAGAGATGGAGATGAAATATAGAGATAGTGAGAGATAGAGGTAGAGGTAGAGATAGAGGTAGACAGAGATAAAGATAGAGATGGAGATATAGAGAGATAGAGATAGAGATGGAGATGGAGATGGAGATAAAGATAGAAAGATAGATAGAGATGGTGATGAAATATAGAGATAACATGAGAGAGAGAGATGGAGATAAAATATAGAGATAGAGAGAGCTAGAGGTAGAGCTAGAGATAGAGATAGAGCTAGAGATAGAGATAGAGATAGAGCTAGAGATAGAGATAGAGATAGAGCTAGAGATAGAGATAGAGATAGAGACAGAGACAGAGATAGAGATAGAGATGGAGATGGAGATGGAGATGGAGATGTAAAGATAGAGATAGAGATGAAATACAGAGATAGCATGAGAGAGAGAGAGAGAAATGAAATATAGAGATAGTGAGAGACAGAGGTAGAGATAGAGATGAAATATAGAGATAGTGAGATAGAGATTAGATTGGGTATAGATGATATAGTTATAGATGATATAGATACACAGATTTGCTCTTCACCTAGAGCCCATCAGAGCCTTCTGGTGCTGCCATTTGGCATTTTGTCCTGCAGTGTCTTTCAATGAGCACAGTTACTCTGCTCTTAGCTGAAGGTGACTGGGAACCTCCAGGTGTTCAAGGGTTTAAAGAAAGCATGGTGGGGGGAATATATTAAAAAAAGTATTAACTGTCTTGGACAGGAAGGAGAGAAGCAAGGAGGGAAGGAAGGAAAGACAGAGAAGGGAGAAAATCCATCTGTGTGATGTTGCATGTGCCTGTGGTGCTAGCAAACATTGATATTAAGATTCCATGGTTTATTAATATAAAAGTCTCAATTAAGAAAGGGGGGGGGGGGGGAAAGCCTAAACCACACAGAAGATGCAGAAGCTGATACTGTGCAGTGAATGACTGTGGGCAGGAGGACAAAACACCCGAGTGAAACATTCAGGGGCTAGATGCCCCCATCCTGCTGTACAGCACACAAGGAAAGACTCCTCAGGCTATCAAATGACACAAAGGCCTGGAGTGTCCCATTTTTCTCTTTAAAGGAAACAGCCAGAGCCACTGGAGAGAGGGAATTGACCTCTTTGGGTCTCTCACTCTCTCAGAGACGTTTCTGGTCAACCAACTCTGCACATTGTTCCTGGAAGAATGACCACAGCCTCCAGGCTTCTGGCCTCAGCCCTGGAAGCCACTGCTTGTATTTCCATTACCCCTCTCCATGTCAGACCTGCCCATGGCCTTCATCAATGGGGGAAGAGCAGAAGTCTCCCACACTTAGGTGTTGGCACATAATCTCCCATAAAATAGCCACAGAGCTTTCCAAAGCCATATTCCTGAGTGATGGGGGATGTCATTGCCCTCTTTCTGCTGCTTCTCAGGGGGTTACCCACAGTTTGACCTGAGCAGCTTTACAACCCATCCATTTGAAAAAACAATTAAAATAATATAACACTGGTTTTATCAGAGTTTTCCTCAGCACCACAGCTTGCAGAGTGCAAATGTCTCCTTCCCATACAATAAGCATGGAGCTGCCTCCTGGGGGGGGGATAATGAAGCATAGAAGGGGCCTTGAAGGTCATCTAGTTCCAACCCCACTGCCATGAGGAGGGACACCTCCCACTACACCAGGCTGCTCAAGGTCTCATCCACCTAGTCCTGAACACCTCCAGGGAGGGGACACCCACAGCCTCCCTGGGCAGCCTGTTCCAGTGTCTCCCTACCCTCACTGGAAAGAATTTCTTCCTAATCTCCAGTCTAAATCTGTCCTACTCAAGCTTCAGTCCATTCCCTCTCATCCTATCTCTACAAGCTCTTGTAAAAAGTCCATTCCCAGCTTTCTTGCAGCCCCTTCAGGTACTGGAAGGTTGCTCTAAGGTCTCCCTGGAGCCTTTTCTTCTCCAGGCTGAGCAGCACAACTCCCTCAGCCTGTCCCCACAGGGGAAGTTCTTCAGCCCCCTGATCATCTTTGTGGCCTCTCTGAACCTGCTGCAATAGTTTGTTGTCCTTCTTTTGCTGGGGGCTCCAGAACTGGATGCAGTACTCTCCTGAAGTGCCCAGTCTATGAGAGCTGCAGAGCATCCCCAGGAATGGGGTTTCTGCCTGTGGGTGTTTACCTGTGGTCAGGGCAAACTTGACACCTGATTAAGATAAATGGTGGAGAAATACCCAAAGGGGCATCACTCACCCCCCTCTTGGACTGATCTAAGTGTATCCCCACAGGGAACTGCACCCATTTAACCAAAACCATGTTAGGAACCAACTCAGTGACATTAGTGTGTTTGGGGGATGGAACAGCCCTTCATTGGAATGGGAATAAAGATCCACTCTGGGCCCACTGGTTCTGCTAGCTGAGGGAAGATCTTTCTTCCTCAGTGCAGCTGCAAACAAAACCAGAATGCTGAGGGCTCCTATAGATGGGGAATATTCAGGATCTGTGGGAGGAGGATTGTCCTTTTTCTTTTCACACAGCTCTCAGCAGTGTAATTCCTCCTGGGATGTCAGGAATTCCAGAAAACCCAGAAAAAAAGGGAGTGGTTTCCCTTCCAGGAACCACAGGGGCTCACTGGCCCTGGCAGAATACGTAGGTCTCAGAAAGCTCTTTCCAATTTACTGCAGTAGCTCAGGAGACACAGGAGAAAGGAAGCAGAGAATTGTTTTGGTTGGAAGAGACCTCTCAGATCATTAAGTCCAACCCCAAACCATCTCAGCTGCACAGCTCTGAAGCCCCTCTGAGGATGGGGACTCCACCACTGCCCTGGGCAGCCTGTTCCAGGGCTTGACAAGCCTTTGGGGGAAGAAAGTGATGATGGTCAGCTCATCCCAGTTACTTAATTTTCATCCTGGTCATTTCACTATTGTCACTTCTTAGGCCACTGAAGGTCACTTTGCTAACCTTGCCCCACCAACCTGACCTTCCAAACAGCCATGTGGATAGAAGATACATGAAGTAAGACTCTAGGTGGCACTTGAGGCTGCACAACCATGACCTTGTCTATCAAGACACGCAGGATTTAAGCCCTGAGTTTAATCAGGTGATCCCTAGGCAATGGGGATGAGCAGCAGGTTAGCTCTGTGGATCCCCTGCAGCAGCAATTCCCAGCACACCTCTCCTGAGTACCTATTGCCCAGTTCAAGAAAATGAAGCTGCTCACTGGAACTCAGGCAAGAAGCCTGAATATCTGTGTGAGCCCCAAGGATGGGAAGTTCAGCAATGCTGCACCACTCCAGTAGCTGCAGAAGGGATGCATGGGGTGAATCTGCTGCTGGAGACTCCAATGGAGAGCCACAAAGATGATGATGAAGGGACTGGAGCATCCCTCTGATGAGGAAAGGCTGAGACCTGGGGCTGTTTAGTTAGGAGAAGACTGAGAGGGGATCTTCTCAGTGCTGATCAAGGGTGGAGGCCATGAGGACAGGGCTGTGGCCAGTGACAGGACAAGAGGCAGTGGGTGCAGAACACAGGAGGCTTCACTTGAACTTAAGGAGAAATTTCTTTACTTGGAGGGTGACAGAACCCTGGAGCAGAGAGGTTGTGGAGTCTCCTTCTCTGGAGACTGTGAAAACCAGCCTGGGCATGTTCCTGTGTAACCTGATCTGTGTGACCCTGTGTTAGCAGTGGGGTTGGACTGGATGATCTCCAGAGGTCTGTTCCAACCCCTGCTATTCTTTGATTCTGTGATTCTACCTTGGGTTTGTTGAAAGCATTGCATTGTCCCTTTTCTGAAGGTTTCATCACCACAGAGCCAGCAAGATTCACTTATTGCCATCTCTCTAAGCCCCAGTTTGGCAGCATACCACTAGCCAATGGCTGCCTCAGACAGGGCTGTGCTTGAAATTCTCTGGGAATTAAGCAAGAAAGCAGCAGTGAAGCATGATCAGACATGAGTTTTGGAACCAGGGCCCAAATCACAGAACATCAGGGGTTGGAAGGGGCCTCAAAAGATCACCCAGTCCACCCCCACTGCCAGAGCAGGATCACCCAGGGCAGGTCACACAGGAACACATCCAGGTGGGTTCCAGAGAAAGAGACTCCACAACCTCTCTGGGCAGCCTGCTCCAGGGCTCCAGCAGCCTCACAGTGAAACAGGTTTTCCTTATGTTCAGGTGGAACCTGCTCTGCTCCAGCTTGCACCCATTGCCCCTTGTCCTACCGCCGGGCATCACTAAAAACTGGGAGGTTGTGTCCTCTGGACCAGCCTCAGTGAAAGACTTGAACAATGGGGCCGTGGGGGGAAGTTATGTTTGCTTTTACATATATATATATATATATATATATATATAAGATGCAAGCTGAAAATTGGGTGGTTGTGTCCTGTGGGCCAGCTCTGGTCAGTCATGTTGTGATGGGGAGGGCACTAAATGTCTTAGAAGACGCTCAGCAGGGGCTTCGGTTCACCATCCACAAACAGTGCTATCAGCAGCAGCGTAAGCAGCCTGGGGAGGAAGGGGTGGCTGGGACCTTTGGCATTTCAAGTGAAGGGAAGTCATACAATTAAACCTCAGTTAGGAAATCTCCATAACTTACCCACAGGAGAGAGCAGTTAAGAGCATTACCGGCTGTCAGCACCTGGGAGACTAAATTGAAGGGCCGGGGTGTTGAGATATGAAAAGCCAGGAGAAAAATCGCACGGGGCCTGCTTGCTTTACAGCTGCCATGTCATAGGTCGTATGTTGTGCTAACCTGTAAGGAATAATAGGAACCTGGAGATAAAATATAGCTCCACATGTGAGCTGGGGCATGGCACAGAAGAAGTTAAGCAAGGACAAACAGATTGCTGGTGCTCTGCAGTCTAAAAGCCCTGTCTGAGAGACGCGCTTGTTCTCCACTCCACAAGCTAAGGCAGCTGCTGCAAACGGCGCTGTTAGGTTGCTGAAGGCAGCCCTTGCCTTGCCTGCAAATAAAAACACCGAGCCTGCAAACTCCACACACTCCCCTCGGTGAATCTGGAGTTGGGGGGCGGGGGGGAGGGGGTTGTTTGCTTAAATGGAATCGGCCCTGAATGCAACGGCAGCCCTTCAGGCACGAGTGCTGCTCCTGCAGGGAGTCCTGAAACAACGGCAGGAAAAGAAAAGAAAAAAATTAATAATAATGATAATGATAATAAAAGAAAATACAGAACTAAAACATTTGCTATCAGTCTTACAGGAAAAGAAAATAATAATGGTATTATTATTATTATTATTATTATTATTATTATTATTATTATTAATAATAGAAAAATTTGCTATCAGACTTACAGGAAAAGAAAATTATTATAATAATATAATAATAGACAATAGAACTAAAAATTTGCTATCAGACTTACAGGAAAGAAAAATAATAATAATAATAGAAATAGAAAATAATAGAAATAGAAATAATAATAATAGAAAATAATAGAAATAGAATAATAATAATAATAGAAAATAAAGAACTAAAAAATTTGCTATCAGTCTTACAGGAAAATAAAATAATAATAATAATAATAATAATAATAGTAAGAATAATGGTAATAACATTAATAATTATAATAATGATGATGATAATAATGATGACGATGATGATGATGATGATAATAATAATAAGTTGCTATCAGACTTACAGGAAAATAAAAGAAAAATTATTAATAATAACAACAACAATAATAATAATAGAAAATAAGGAACTAAAAATTTGCTATCAGACTTACAAGAAAATTAATAACAATAATAATAATTTAATTAATAAATAATAATAATAGTAATAGTCATAGAAAATAAAGAACTAAAAAATTTGCTATCAGACTTGCAGGAAAATAAAAGATAATATAATAATAATAATAATATATAATATAAAAAAAAAAATAATAATAGTAATAAAGAAAATGAAGAGCTGAAAAAATTGCTATCAAAAGAATAATTAAAAGAAATTATTAAAAGAAAATAATAATAATAACAACTAAAAAAATTTGCCATCTTTCTTGCAGGAGAAGAAGAGAAAAAAATGAAAAGAAATGAAATAAATAAAATAAAATAAATAAAATAAATAAAAATAAAAATAAATAAAAAAACAAAATAATTGCTAATAATAATACATAAAATAATAATAATAATAATAATAATAAAAGGGAATAGAGAAGTAGGTGCACTTCATGGGTGAGGAGCCATGGAGCTCTCTCAGCCCAGGCTGGTTGCATTGAGGACAAGCAGGGGCAGCAGGGATGAGCTCCTCCCTGGTTCATGGACAGGGACTTGCTGGAGAGGACACCGAGAGGGCTATGAAGGTGATTAGGGGACTAGAAGATCTCTCTTATGAGCCAAGACAGAGAGCTGGGTCTCTTTGAACTGGAAAAGGAACACTGAAGGGCAATCTCCTAAGTGCTTACAACTGCTTAAAGGGTGGGTGTCAGGAGGTTGGGACCGCTGTTTTCAGCCCTCAGCACCACATGTACACGGCTTTGCAATCCCTCCAGGAACAGGGACTCCACCACTGTCCTGAGCAGCCTGGTCCAGGGCTTGATAACCCTTCGGGAGAAGAAATTGTCCCTGATATCCAACCTAAACCTCCCCTGATGCAACCTGAGGCTGTTTCCTTTTGTCCTACTGTTTGTCCCTCGGGAGAAGAAACCGGTCCCCAGCTGGCTCCAACCTCTTTTCAGGGAGTTGCAGAGAGCCAGATGACGTGCCTTCAACCTCCCTTTCTCTAGGCTAAAGAGCCTCAGTTCCCACAGCCACTTCCCACAAGACTTTTGCTCCAGACCAAGAGTCTCCCTGGCTGATTGCAGCAGATGGGGAAAGGCAGGCGACAGGCACAGGGCTGCCCAGCCTGACTGAGCTCTGAAATGCCAGGGCCTGGAGTAGCACTGCTAAAACAAACACAGCAATTAAAAGCCTCTGCCTAACGACTCTGCTCCTGCAGGCGCGCAGAGGGGCTGAGGGGCCGTGGCCATGCCGGGTGATCCCTGCTCTCAGCGCTCCGGAATGGCCACGGCCAGAAAGAAGCAGGGGAGGAAAGGGAGGAAGCGCAGGAAATCCATGACTGCCATTAAGGGAAGGAAACGGAACAGGAGCCTGGACCAACATCTGGATTCCTGAGCTGCTGCCAGGGTAAGATGTTAGACACCAATGGCAGGGGTGGAGCGGTGGTGAGTGCTGAGGTGACTCAGTGCCTATGCCAAGGAGAGCCACCCAGGCGAGTGGCACCACGCCTGGTGCTGAGCCTGGCCCCATGGAGCTGCCCTGCTCACGTCAGCTGCTGGCACACTGCCTGCCTTTGGGACAGCTCAGCCTGGCCACCTGAGCACAGTCCCTGTTATTTTTGTCTGGCTAAAATGGAAACAGAGTCATCCTGACGTGACTTTTGATCCCCCCTGAAAACCCTGCAGGACAACGTGAGACAGCCAGGAAGTGAGAGTCTAGATGGAAGGAGATTAGGACTTGTTCTTTGCATTGGGATGCAATCACAGCTGACCTTGTTCTCTGGTGTTCAGGCAGGAGAGGGAACTCCAGACAGGGCAATACTCAGGCTTTCTCCTTCTGCTGCTCCCCATACCCAATTCTGGTCATGTGCTGTGTTCCCACAGCTCCCACACAATCCCAGCCTTGTGCTCCCGACACAGGGATGAGGAAGCAGTTCATCACAGCTTGCTGCTTGTCACAGTCACTTCAGACCATGATAATGCCCATTTGCAAGGGGCAGGTTTTACACAGTAAATATTGCAGCAATTCCTCCCCAGACAGGGTAGTGGAGCCTTAAGGAAGTAAAAAGACCTTCCTTTGGCCACCTAGAGAGTCACTGACCTCCCAGCTTCCAATGTCACATTCACCATCACTGCCACTGACCAAGAGGCTTGACCCTGGTGATCCCTCAGCTCTCTCCTGAAGATGCCATCCATGGGCTGCAATCCCTTGCTGGGCACTTGAGGGTCTCCTGTCCTGGCTGCTCCTCCCCACAGCTGCCACCTCTGCCTTGCTGCCCCCAAGGTGTGGCACAAGCTGTGGCAGTGCCCTTGGTGTGCCCAGGAGCAAGTCTCAGGCAGAGGCTTTGTGCAGCCCAGCCCTTGGCAGGAGCTGTCCCCATCAGCTTCTGCCTGCTAGCAGCAGCCCCTGGCTGAGCAGAGCTGCCCTGAACTTCAGACAGTGCCTCAGTGAGCAGAAGGCTGAGCTGGGAAGTGACAGCAGTGACCAGAATCAGTTCTGGTCTAGCTCAAATCAGGACACAGCTATATCCTTCCTGCACATGTTTCTTTTCTTCCCTTTCCTTCCATCCAGTGCTGCCAGCCATAGGCAATGCTCTAGAGATGCATCTTGACATTGAGTGTTATAGGGGCTGATATCAGACAGAGTTCCTTCAGAGTTCAAGGATAGCTTGCTGCATGTTTGTTTGCTTCTTGAACCTCTTTAAAGCCACAGCTGGGAATTTTAGCCACTTTCCCAGCTGCCTGCCTGTGATGGGGAAGACACAGTATGAGCAAAGGCCTGCCCTGACTGTCCTTTCCCTCCCAGGTGGATTTAAAGCCCTCCTTGAAAGCAAACGGGGATTCTGGGTTTGAAACTCCCCAGCTGCCAAGATGAGCTCTTCTTTCATCTTGGTGGCACTCACCTGCTCCATGTGTCCTCTGCCTAACCCACACCAGGACAGGGCAGTTTAGGAGGGCTTCTTTGGAAAGTTTCTTCCAACCTTGCTCCAGAGCTGTGGGAATACAGCAGATCCTCACCATCCTGGAGCATCACAAGCCCTACACGCTGCTCCCCAGCCCTGGCTGGTGTGTTCAGCTGCATTCCACAGCTCCTGCACTCAAACTGGATGTCACAGAATCACAAAGTCATTCTGACTGGAATAGAAGTCAGAATCATTTTGGTTGAAGGTCATCGAGTCCAACCCTTAACCCAAGCACTGCCAGGTCACCACTAAACCATGACCCTCAGCACCACATCTCCATGGTTTGGAAATCCCTCCAGGGATGAGGATTCCACCAGGCCCTGGGCAGCCTGGTCCAGGGCTTGACAGCTCTTTTGGGTAAGAAATTATTCTTGGTGTCCAACCTAAACCAGGACAATGGCTTTGAAGTGTCCTGGGTGTGATGCTAGAGCCTGCTGCAATATCCTTGCTATTCCTGTGGGTTGGATCACTGTCAGTGTTTAACTTTGGCTCGATTTCCTTGGCTGCTGACAGCAAACAAACAAGGCTGTGATCTAGGGCTGCTGCCATTGCGGTGTCTGCAGCTCTGCTGCAGGATGCCATCATCCACACCCCTGATCCCTGTGAGTCCTGTTAGCGCATCTTGTTGGCAGCAGGAGTGTTCTTCCACTGCAGGTTCAATCCAAAACAGCACATTCCACCATCTGCAGCTACCTGCTGGTGTCCAAGATTGCAGCGAGCTGCTTGCTTCCTTTGTCCAATAGCATTCCCCAACCTTCCTCTCTGGCACCAAGAGCTGAGGCTATTTTTTGCCTCTGCGCAGCCAGGTAAGATGTCCTTCCTTGCAGGCACTGGGGAAGGAGCAGTTTGCTGTGCCTGGACGAGGTCATTCAGGCTTTTGGGGAGGAAGCCTTTGCCTGTGTGGAGGTTGGCTCCCAGGCCATGCACCCAACTGCAGCACTGACGCCATCCCTCCGCTCATTGCCTTGGCTGCTGCTTCCCCTTGCCCTCGGTGCAGTGGTTGCCCAGGAGCCATCCTGGCTGAGTCGCTGTCTCTGTTTCAAGGTGAAACATGCCTGGAAGCTATCCCAGTCCTTGGGAAATATCTTGATAACCTTTCAGCAGCAATGCCTGCTCTGACTGCTCATGGGCCAGCTTTTCTGCTTTGCCTGTGTGGCTCTTGACAGGGCTGCACCTGGCCTCCTGTGCAGCTTATTTTCCATCAAGGATATTTTTTCCACCTGGCATCTTCCTCTGAAGATGATTTCTTCCTTTTTTAAACGTGTCTTCTTTCACAAACATTACTGCTTGCCCTTTTTCTCCCTCCTTCCCCCTCAAAAATGCAAGCTGGAGCAGCACTCCATCTGCTCTGTGACTGAGAATTGATGTGCACTCACTTCCTGCAGTGCCTCTCAATGCTAGGATGGGCTCCTCAAGCAACCTCACAGAAGTTCTTGCTGTTCTCAAGCACACTACAAATTCCCTTTTTTAATATACAATCTCTTAACAAAGGCCACAGCCATTTCCTTTGGGGCTAATATTCTGATCTCTTCTTGCCTGAGGTTCAGCTACCTGCTTTGAGAAGATCCCTAGAACCACAGGGCTTGCAAAAGACCTCTAAGATCATCCAGTCCAATTGTCAACCCAACACCACCACATCAATCAAACCATGCCCCAAAATGCCATGGCCACAGGTTTCTTGAATACCTCCAGGGATGGGGACTCCACCACCTCTCTGGGCAGCCTGTTCCAATCCCTGGCCGCTCTTGCAGCGAAGATTCTTTGCTTGTGCTTTATTTTGGAGAGAGAAAAGGCTGGAAATCGTTGTGAGATGCTGCTGCTTCCCACAGAACAAGACCAAACTTGTTTAATCACAGTGCAAGCACCAGGCTGAAAACCAGATCCACTGTGCCTAGGAAGAGGGCAATAATTCACACCCAATTACTGTATTTGCAATAAAGTAGCTTTATTTCAGATGATAAAAGACAAGTGGTGCCTTAAGGCATGGTTCCTCTGGAACTGAATCCATGTTCATGCTCAAGTTGAAACTTACAGGTGCCATGAGCCCCTTGCTTCTATGTAGGCAATGAAGTTTGGGCAGGAACCAGCCCTCACAGGCTGACCACTGCTGCCTTTCTCTCTTTCTAGATCCTAGTGTTTGGGGTTTGGTCATGCACAAGATGTTTTCCTTCAGCTTTATGCTCAATACTCAACCTTTTCACTAAACTTTTTCAATCAGTTCCTTTCAGTCCTTTGGATTTATTGTCTGGGACTGACTCCTTGAACTCTTTGAGATCCATCTTCATGGGAACCAACTCTCACATTATTTCTTCTTAAGAGTCATAGAATGGTTTGGGTTGGAAAGGACCCTAAAGGTCATCTAATTCCAAGCCCCCCACCATGGGCAGGGACACCTCCCACCAGCCCAGGTTGCTCAAGGCCTCATCCAACCTGGTCTCGAACACCTCCAGGGAGGAGGCAGCCACAGCCTCCCTGGGCAACCTGTGCCAGTGCCTCCCCACCCTCACTGGAAAGGATTTCTTCCTACTCTCCAGTCTAAATCTGCCCTCTTCAAGCTTCAATCCATTCCCTCTTATCTTGTCACTCCCAGCCCTTGTGAAAAATCGCTCCCCAGCTCTGCTGTAGCCCCCTTCAGGTACAGGAAGCTTGCTACAAGTTCTCCCCAGAGCCTTCTCCAGGGTGAATAACCCCCAGTCTCTTAGCCTGTGCCTATAGGAGAGATGCTCCAGCCCTCTGACCTGACTTCATGGCCTCCTCTAGACCTGCTCCAACAATTCAGTGTCTTTCCTGACTGGTTTGGAAGTTAAAAACCTTCTTAATATATTAACAGCTCCTCTCACAGATGCTTTCTTAAGAAGGTTTGTTTCTGACTGCATATTACCAGGACAAAACCTTTGGCCTCAGATGTCCAAGCATCTGCACGTGTGCAGTGGTCCCAATGAACTCAGCAGGACCACTCCCATGTAGGAAGTTATATTTAGCTATTTATTTATGTAGGGGGTTGAGTTGGGCTTTTTTTTTTTTCCCTCCTGTTTAAATTATTTTTCTTAGGACAGCTGGACTCAGAGCTCTGATGTTTGGACGATGGGAAACTATGCCCTCCCCAACGAGAGAAATGTTGCTGAAGGACATTCTGCTTCCAGCTTCTTGTGAGAGCAGCAGCCAGGCTTCCTCAAGTCTAAGTGTCTTGTGCACAGCTGGGGCTGGCTGAATGGGAAGGGCTGTGCTCTCTCCTGAAGGGCTGCAGACCATGAAGAAAGGCAATATTTGTGTGGAGCAAGAGGAAATGGCGGGTTGCCACCCTCGGTGTCCGTGGAAATTCGTGCCTCTGCCCCTTGTCCAGTTTTGGATTTAGTTTCTAATCCCTTTAACAGGCTTTCCCAAATCCTGAGGAGTTTAAACTATGATTTAATAGCTCCTTTGCCAGGCAGATTTTCTGTCTGTGGCTGTGTCTCTCTCTATGTACATTATATTACATATGCACACAGACATAATATTATTACTCCCTTAGTAGCAATTAAGCAGCGTAATCCACCTCAGAGATATTTACAACAATTTAAACTACCCCCAACCCAGGAGTTTAGAGGATTAGAGATGAGATTTAAGCAGTTACTGAGGGGATAAATTTTACAGTTCCTGTGCACTGCAGCAGCCTTTGACTTCAGGGCTGGAGAATGGAGGGCTTGGAAGTGGCTGAAGGAAAGAAGGAAATGAATCAAAAGTTGAGTCAGGTTTAAAGCCCAGAACAGTTTGTTGAAATCTCTTCGACTTCCATGTTAAGAGGGCAGCAGACAACTGGCTCAGTGGGCAAGTTTGTCCAACTTGCTCACAAACTCCCTCCCTTGGTGGTTTGAAGACCACCTCCAGCATCTGTGGGGTGTGCAGGCAGAAGAGGTCTGCCTTAAACTGAAAGCTTTGCTGTGCTGCCATTCAGTGCGATCTGGAGAGCTGGCCCAGAGAGGAACCTCATGAAGCTCAACAAGAGCAAGTGTAGAGTCCTGCACACAAGGAGGAATAACCCTCTGCACCAGTACAGGTGAGGGCTTGACCTGCTGGGAAGCAGCTCTGTAAGGAAGGACCTGGGAGTGCTGGAGGGTAAGTTCATAAGGAGTCTGCAGTAAGCCCTCGTGGCCAAGAAGGCTCCAGGTCTCCTGGGGTGCATGAAGAAGAGTGTGACCAGCAGATCCAGGGAGGTTCTCCTCCACCTCTGCTCTGTGCCTGGAGTGTGATGCCCAGTCCTGCTATCCCCAGCTCCAGAGAGGCAGGGAGCTTAGAGACATGGTTCTGCACAGGCAGAAGGTGTGAGAGGGAGCTTAGAGACATGGTTCTGCACAGGCAGAAGGTAGGTTACAGTTTGACTTGATGATTTTAAGGTCCTTTCCAGCCAGGCAATTCTAAGATTCTGTGCTGGAGAGACTCCAGCAGAAGCCTCTGAAGAGGAAGGGACTGGAGGATCTCTCTGACAAGGAAAGGTTGAGAGAGCTGGGGCTGGCTGGACCTCTCTGGAGGTCTTTTCCAAACTCCACCAGTCTGTGAGTCAGTAGCACAGGGCATGCCCTGGGACAGAGGGTGTGTGCTGGCGCTGGAAGTTCAAGCCGCCCTGGATTTACCAGAGGAAGAGTATCTGAAGATAAGAATTTATCAGTGCTGAAGGAGCAGAGCCCTGTGGTTTGGCTTTTCTGATGCCCACGTAGTGAACCAACCCAGCAGGGTTGCTTCATGTTTAAGGGCACACCCTGTCATGTGCTCACAGCAACACGTTTGAACTTGCCCCTCTCAGGCTCCTCACCGGCAACAGCATTTGCCTGAAGGTGTCTTTGAAGTAGAACTCACCCAAGGTATTTAACTCTTGCATAATCCCTGGCTCTTTCCTCTGCTCTACCATGCCACTGAAGGAAGACTAAACCCTCCCTGAAGCTGTCCCTCTGCTGTTTCTTACACATGGGGCATCTCCCATGTCTCTCTCTCTCTGCCAGTGAGAAGCTAACAATAAAAAGCTTCTCTTTCTCTCTTTCCCCTTTTTCCCTTCTCTCATTCTCTTTCTCCCCTTCTCTCTTTCTCTTTCTTTCCTTCTCTTTCTCGCCTTCTCTCTTTCTCCTTCTCTCTCTTTCTCCCTTTCTCTCATTCTCCTCTCTCTTTCTCCTCTCTTTCTCCCTTTCTCTCATTCTCTTTCTATTTCTCTCTTTCTCTCTCTTTCTCTTTCTCTCTCTCCCTCTCTCATTCTTTCTCTCTCTCTTTCTCTTTCTCTCTCTCCTTCTCTCTCTTTCTCCTCTCTTTCTCCTTCTCTTCCGTTCTCCTTCTTCTCCTCTTCTCTCTTTCTCTCTCTTTCTCCCTTTCTCTCATTCTCTTTCTCTCTATTTCTCTCTTTCTCTTTCTTCTCCTCTCTTCTCTTTCTCTTTCTCCCTCTCTTTCTTTCTCTTCTCTTTCTCTCTTTCTCTCATTCTTCTCTTTCTCCTTCTCTCTTTCTCTTTCTCTCTCTCCCTTTCTCTCATTCTTTCTTTCTCCTTCTCTCTCTCTCTTTCTCTCTCTCTTCTTTCTTTCTCTTTCTCTCTTCTCTCTTTCTCTCTCTCTTTCTCTTTCTCTCTCTTTCTCCCTTTCTCTCATTCTCTCTTTCTCTCTCTCTTTCTCCTTCTCTCCTTCTCTCCTTCTCTCCTTCTCTCCTTCTCTCTTTCTCTCTTTCTCTCTTTCTCTCTTTCTCTCTTTCTCTCTCTCTTTCTCCTTCTCTCCTTCTCTCATCTCTCTCTTTCTCTCTCTCTTTCTCTCTCTCTTTCTCTCTTTCTCTCTTTGTCTTTCCCTCTTTCTCTCTTCAAAGAGAAAAGTTATAGTGGGTGCCTGACTACCTAAATATACCTCCTACATAATCCCTCAATCAATTCCTTCTATTATTCTCGGAGGGCTAGGTGTTGGTTGTGGCTTTGTGGGTTTTTTCCCACCCCAAAAATGTATTTATTC
Organism: Colaptes auratus; assembly: GCA_015227895.2. NCBI lineage: Eukaryota > Metazoa > Chordata > Aves > Piciformes > Picidae > Colaptes > Colaptes auratus. Next base: position 9,880,207 of record JAAWVA010000034.1, on the reverse strand, counting down.
ATGAATAATATGTGATCTACAAAAAATGCATCAATCTTCCTGTCACACCCCAGGTGTCAGCTCATATTATCCACTCCAGAAGAGAGCAACAGAGGCAGAGTAGGCAATGGAGGTAGCTGGAGGGAGTGGAGTTGCCAAGCTGTCGCTCTCCCAGGTGTGACTTTGCCCAGCAGCTCAAGGGCAGCCCCAGGGAGCAGTTCCCAGCAGCGGTGCTCCTGCTCCCATCCCCATGCAGGGAAAAGGCACCCTTGGGGTGGGCAGTTTGGATTTGGCAAGGAGAGCCAAACTCCTTTCTGAACAGGCAAGTGCTTCCCTGCCTGAGACATCTCAGAATCCCAGCAGGGTGGGGGTTAGAAGGGACCTCTGCAGATCATCCAGTCCAACCCCCCTGCTAGAGCAGGGCACCCACAGCAGCTTCCCCAGCAGCACAATGCCCAGGGTGGATGTTGGAATCTCTGCAAAGAAGGAGACTCCACTCCACAACCTCTCTGGGCAGCCTGCTCCAGGGCTCCAGCACCCTCACACCAAAGTGTCTCCTCACATTCAGATGGAATCTCCTGGGTTCCAGTTTGTGCCCACCACCAGGCACCACTAAAAAGAGGCTGGTCTCATCCTCTTGCTCCCTACAGGTGAGCTCTTGCTGAGCACTGCTCAGATCCCCTCTCAAGCTGCTCTCCTTCAGACTAAACAGCCCCAGGGCTCTCAGCCTTTCCTCCTCACCGAGGTGCTCCAGGCCCCTGCCATATCTGTAGCTGCTGTTTGCCAGGAAGAAAAGCAAAGCAGCAAACTGTGTGTGGAACACGTGAGGATGGAGAAGCCAGGCACAAGGAAGCCCTGTAGCATGGGCTTTCCATCCACACCTGCTCATGGATGGCTCCAGCTCTCTGTGGTCTCCAAATGCTGAGAGGAAATGCTCATTGCAGTCTCTCCATGTGACTGTGGCCACTTTGCTTAATGAAGAGCCTCACTGAGGGCCAGGACCTATTTGCACAGCCTGTCAAACTCCTGATGCCTGTGTGTGGTGGGGTTGGTTTTTCTCTCTTGAAAGAGAAAAAAAGGATCATTTGCAAACCTCTTGAAGTGCCTGCAGCAGTGCCATGGGACAGGGAGCTGCCACCTCCATGTGCTCGATGGAGATGCAATGTTCTGGGTGTGGAATTGGATTTTGTGTTCCCAGAGGTGATTGCCTTCAATGGGGGGCAAGGAGGGAAGCTACCAAAAGGATGACAAATCTCTTGCTGTAGCCCATCTATAAATTCCACCTGCTGGCATGGTTTAGTGGGCAGACTCTAATGCCACCCTGGGGAGGAAGGAGGAAACCAGTGGTGGGATAGGAAGGGGTTAGGCCAGATTTAAGTGAGAGTACAGGAAGCAATAAAGGTTGTGGAGATTTAAGCTTGAGTCTGGGGAGTGTTTGATTGAATCCTTGGTGGAGGAACCAACTTGACAACATTATCTGCTTGTGGTGCAGGAACTGCTGTTCCCTTGTCTAAGCCCTGCCCTCAGCGCTGATACAGATCAGCCTCCAATTTGCTCCAGCTTCCATCCCAATCTCAGTGTGGAATCACGCACCACCCCGCCCCCCTGCTCCTACGCAGATGGCGTGCGGAGGAGACTCCACGCTGCTCCCTTCCAGGGTTTATTTTTGTTTTTAATTGAATTAGCCCTGATTTGTTCTCCCATTTCCTGCCCGGGGTGAGTTTAGCACAGGTGGTGCCTCGCAGGGCAGGGCGGGCGCGTTGGGTGAAGCCCGGAAGCCGCCCGAACACGCCGCGCGCGCGCCACTGCCAAGCTCAGCCTGCCCCTTGCAAGGCCCAGCTTTGGCAAGGAGAGCCGCCAGAAAGGGCTCGGGGAAGCTCAGCCCCGGCCAGCCGCCCCTCAGCAGCCCCACGCAGCGTGGAGTGCCAGAGCAGATGAGCTCAGAGGGCCCGCTCGCCTGAAATCCTGCTCGCCAGGAACACGCGCAGAAGGCCCCCTGCCTGCAGAGGACAAATGGCCATCCCAACACGTGCCCAGCAGGCCAGTCGCGCTGCCGGGGGGGGAAGCATTCGCTGCCATGAGCCCTGGAGCAGGGCTTTGAGTTATTGAAATGATATTGCATGGAAATACGAGGGAGCAGGCGAACGTTCACCCTGCGCAGTTTAACTGCGGACGCAGGCGGCATCGGTCTCCGTCTCTAACATTTGTTGATGCTGCTGAGACCTCTCCCTCTGATTTTTTATTTTTCCTCCCAGGGCCCCCACAGCAGAGACACTGTGTTAAAAAAGCATTTACTGGTTCAGATTTCCACCTGTTGCTTTTATTCCTGAGTGTCCCTCTGGTGTTCATGACAAGAGAGGGTAACGCAGGGGTGACCACGTGAGCCCTCGGTACCATCCATTATGATATATACTGCAGTGACGTCTCTGACTTGCCACCTTCCACTACTCAATCGTCCATGTCTTCATCTCAGAGCCCTTCCATACCTCTTCATCATGGGGTTTTGTGGCTCTTCTCTGGGCTTAAAGATATGTCAGCCATATAATCTTTTATGAGGTGAAACTACCCCTCCTTAAACCCAGCATTCCAGCTGAGCACGTGCCATTGATCTGCCCATAAAAAGGCACTGCAATTCTCACAGCACTGTCCTTCCTGCCTCCCTTAATAGGAGGATAACCTGATTCTGGGAATCCATTCCCACCATGCACCTAGCTGAAAAGAGGTCCAGGTCCTCTGAGTTTTGACCAGAACTTTTTGTGACACAGCAGAGCCCAAAGCTGCATCAATCAGCAGGGTCACCTTTGCTGTACACACACACGTGCCAGGCTCTGCCCTCCTAGCTGCACCCTGCTGGAGGAAAGCTTTGGCTGCCATGCATGGCCTTTGAGCCCCACTGTTGGCTGGCTCTTGTCCCCCATGCCGTGGAGGAGGCCACAGCGCAGGGCCAAGCAACAGCA
>JAAWVA010000034.1:9852271-9872271 GCA_015227895.2 Colaptes auratus | reverse complement strand
CACCACCCCCCACCCTGCCAAAGCTAGTCCCCAGAGCAAGATGGTTGTGGAGGTGAAAATGGTTGCTGTGTGAGTAGCTGCAACCATTTAAGCAAGCTGATAAAACATCAAAACTCATTTGCACATCTGGTGTGGCATTACCCACACTAGCTAAGCTGCAGGAACCCCCTGGAGGAGGCTCATCACTATACAAATGAAACCTCAGCCCCTGCTGAACTCCAAGGGAGGGTTCACCACTGTACACCCCTGCTGAACTCCAAGGGAGGGTTCCTCTGTGCACTTACACAAAGAGCAAACCCAAGCTCTGCTGACAAGACTTTGCTGTTTAGACCCAGAAATGTACACAGGGAGGAACAAGCCTGAGGTTCCAGAGAGGTGTTGGGGCATGCCCACTTGCAGCAAGATGCAGAACTGGAGCCTTACCAGGAAGCTCTTCAAGGCAAAGGCATTTCTTCTTTACCTGCTTTTAAAGCATGCTGCACTTGCAGTCATTTCTGGACATGAATGGAGAATAGGTTCAAGCCTAGATTAGGGCAGTAAACACCAGGAATCAGAGCTTCCTCAAGAGTAAGAAACCTCTCTTCACAAGCCAGTGCCAGAAGGAAGAGCTTGGTAGCTTGCCTGATTTCAGAGCTGAGGGACCTACAGGTGCTGACGGTTGTACATCTGCTTTGCCTGCCTTCTGATGGACAGGAACCGGCTCCAGCCCAGCAGCTCTGTAGGCACAAGTCCAAGGTAATAATCTCCAAGTGGCCCAGCTGTGGTTCCTGATCAGCTCAAGTGCGCTTTGCACTCGTGATCAGCAGCAAGACCCTACAGCCATGGGGACTTCCGAGTAATTGGAGTTCCCAGCTGTGGCAATAAGCAAATCATCAAAGGATGATAAAGTCAATATTGCTCAGTTGCCTTGGGAACCAGACAAATGCCCAGACCTGCTCCCTTTGGTAACAGAGTGAGGAGATAAGTCATGACTACCTCCCTGCTCCTGTGAAGAGTTCCCAGAGCTCCTACTCCCCAAGGTGTGTGGGATGTGTCTTGCAGGTCTTGGAGAGATTAACGTTGCAGTGAGTGGTTTGTGCAATCAGAGCTTTGGCCACAAGCTTGTAATGAGCCACAGTAAGAGGCAGGAGATGGCTGTGTGTGTTTAGCACCCAGCAATGCAGCTGCTCCGGTGCTGGCCCACGTGTGGCCAGTGTGGTGTGGGGGTGAAGCAGAGGCGTGATTGCCTGGACCCATCAGGGTAGGCAAAGCTGAATGACTCAAAGGATTAGAGCCCCACGGATCTGACTCTCAACTCAAGCCTTTAATCACCAGCCACTTCTCAGGAAATGTGCCTGGGTCAAATAGTTCAGCTGTATTCTCAGAAGAGAGGAGGTAAAAAAGGAGAAGAGGCTGTTTTAAGAGAAACCTCCGTGTTCAGCTGAAGGGCCCTGCCCAGCCTCAAAACCCCTGCTTTTCATCGATTCATAGAATGGTTCAGGCTGGAAGAGACCTTAAAGATCATCTAGTTTCAACACCTGCAATGGGACACTTCCCATTAGCCCAGGTTGCTCAAGTCCCTGTCCAACCTGGCCTTGAACACTTCCAGGGAGGGGGGAAACAGATGCAGGCAGGATTTAAACAGCTTTAACCCAGACTGACCAGCAGCATCTGAATAAAGGCAGAGCAGTGATCTGTTCTCCAGGCTCAGATCTTGCCTTGTGTAAGCACAGAGTCTTGCACTCACTCTTCTGAAAGCTGCTTCTGTGTTCAACTACCCAAAACACAAAACCACAGGGAGAAAAGGTCCAAAAGGGAATCAGTCCTACAGCTGCTGCAAGCACTTAAAACATTTCAGCAGTGTTTATAAACCTGTGCCAGACTGGAATTGTTTCTCTCATAATATTATGATTAGTGTAGCAAAGAAGTCCAAGCCCATAAATACTGGTGCAGCTTCACTCAGAGAGGAACAACAGGCAAAGGTTATTTGCCCCAGGGGGTTGGTCCAAAGATCTCTCAGTAAGGAGGGCAGAAATCCAAACATTGCCATGAGTGCAACTTCTCTGATGTTGTGTAACTGGGAGAGACTGCAAAGCTCCTCTGTCACAAATCACCATCAAGACACTCTTCAGAAATCAGAGAGCTGTGGCTGAGCCTTTCCCTTCCTTACACGAAATTCACCACTGGCTCCTGCAAAACAGAAGCAGCCCCTTAGAGTGCACTGAAAATGAGAACATCTTCAGAGGACCTCCAGCAATGTTTTGGGGTTCATTTGTGCCATTAAAATAAAGAAAGGAGGAAAGAACCAAACCTTAAATTGAGTGAAAAGCAAAGAGGAAAAGATTCTCTTGAGGAAATGATATAAGATCACAGAACCATAGAAACATAGAATCATGGAATCATAGAATCACAACCAATAAGGTTGGAAAAGACCTCAGAGAGCATCAAATCCAACTTATCACCCAACACCTCCTGACTAACTAAGCCATGGCTTCAAGTGCTACATCCAATCCCTTTTTGAACCCCCTCCAGGGATGGTGACTCCACCACCTCCCTGGGCAGCACATCCCAATGGTCAATCTCTCTTTCTGGGAAGAGCTTTCTCCTCACCTCCAGCCTAAACCTCCCCTGGCACAGCTTGAGACTGTGTCCTCTTGTTCTGCTGCTGCTTGCCTGGGAGAAGAGACCAACCCCCACCTGGCTACAACCTCCTTTCAGGTAGTTGTAGAGAGCAATGAGGTCTCCCCTGAGCCTCCTCTTCTCCAGGCTGAACACCCCCAGGTCCCTCAGCCTCTCCTCACAGGGCTTGTGCTCATGTATCAGTAATTCCAAGAGAGGAAAACAAATGCAGAGTTAGGAAGACTGAGAAGAACTTTATTAATATTAATGAGGAGTGTAAGGCTGAGAACCAGAGCTCAAGACCTCAGATCCCACAGAGTTTGCTGCCCAGCCCACAGAAGGCTACCCCAGGTGTACTCTGCAGGCAGACACTTCTCACATGCAAGGAAACCAAAGCAGTAGGGGACAGAAAGTACAAATTATTTGAGCCTCCACCTGAAAAATCAACCAAATGCAGGCTGTCAAATTTCTGACTGCTTTCTGATCTCACTAATTCCTCATCAGTCTCAAAGGCAAGAGATTAGCAACACTCAAGCTGAACAAGAATGATCTAAGTGCTATTCAAGGGGGATTCAGCACACTTCTCCCCTCCAGGTTGATTTATGGCTGGTCAGCCAATGCCCTGGAAGCCTCTCCTACATCAAATATGTTATCAAGATGGAGTAGATGACACAAGAAGCATCATGCATAATTCCCATTCTCTTCTCACAGCAGGATGTTTGTTTCCTGTTTGGAGATAGCAAAAAAAAAAAGGATTTCCAGTTATCATATTACAGCAATTTACCCAAAAATGCCTGTAGGCAGGAAGTTCATGAAGAGTGAAGCTGGCTCCTAACTAGGTTAGCACATGTGAATGGACTCTGAAATGTAAATTTATCTTGTAAAAAGAAAAAAAGGCTGAGGGGGTGTGGGGGGGGGGGAAGAGAGAAAGGAGCATCAGAAGCCTACTCCCAGGTATTAAATGAACCAAAGGTCACAGTGGCAAGATTAGTGACTTAGAACAAGAGGTCCCTGGTCCAGGCTGGAACATCCAGGCACCCATTGTGAAGCTAATTACAATAATGCTAAGCCTGTCTTTTAAATAAATAACTCTTTGTGTCCTAAGGAATACAAGAGAAAAGACTTCATCTGTCAGCCTCTGACTTTTCATCAGCCCCTTTGGGCAGAACTGGATCCCCGACTCCAAACTCCTGCAGATGCCCATGGATGGGCCTGAGGCTGGCTGAGAGCAGGGCTTGGCTTCTGCTGGACTTCAAGCCAAGTTATGTGCTTGCAGATAAAACTCAGACTGGCACAGAGGCATGAATCTCGCAGAAAACACCAACCCTGGGGAGAACCAAGTGGTGTGCAAACACTGCATACACTCGGAAGATGCAGCCCGAGGACTTAGTCTCTGAAGGTGGGGTGGCATGCAGGGAAATGCCACAGAATTCCAGAGTGGTTGGGGTTGACACCTCTGGAGGTCATTCAGTCCAACACCCCTGCTAAAGCAGGGCACCCACAGCAGCTGATCACAATGCCCAGGAGGGTTTGGAAGCTCTCCACACGAGGAGACTCCACAACCTCTCTGGTCAGCCTGCTCCAGGGCTCCAGCACCCTCACACCAAAGAAGTTTTTCCTTATGTCCTTGTGCTTAAATACCTTCTTCCTTTTGGAAGGTTCCAGCTGCAAATGTGGAGATGTGGTGGGTGGTTGAAGCATGCTGTGGCTGCTCTGCAGATAGAAATGGACCCCAAAGAGTGGCACAACAATTCCAAACTCCTTCAGCCTGCAGGAGCCCAAAGCCAACATCACTGTCTCTGCAGTCCCTTTTCTCCTCAGCTCCGCCCCAGCATGTCTCCAGCTGGGAGCACTGGTGCTGAAAGCTGCTGCAGTACCAGGTGGGGTTTCCCTTGGAACCTCTCTGAGGTGTGTTGGTGGTGCAAGGAGCCGCCCAGAGCCCTGCCTCCCCTCTTGCCAGGTTCTGCCCTGGACAAAGAGACACTCCCTCCCTGACAGCAGAGATAAAGAAAATTATCATCAGGAAATGAAACTCCTCAAGCTTCAAATGCATGTGCAGAAGAATCATTAATCAGCTGTGTGAAGGAGGGATGGATGCTCTGGTGAGCTGTGGGCACGGGCGTAATTCGGAGGTGCAGTGCGACATCACAGCTACCCTTAATTAGAAGAGCAGCCATCCTTTGAACTCTCAGCTCCTTCCTCATTTAACTTCATGAAACCCACTTGGCATGTGGCTCACTGATCAAGTGCTTGCTCTTCTGATGATTACATCAGGCCCTCAAGATTCCCATGGATGTTCCCCGGAGCACACGCCTGGGAAACTACAGGGGAGCGCTGAGAAGGCATGGACAAAGCCACAGAGATAACCCAGCTTCAAAAGGGGGAAATTAAGCATAGAGCCAAGTGTCACTAGAGCAGTCTCATCCTTTTCAGAATCATAGAATTGTTAGTCTTGGAAGGGACCTCAAGGCTCAGCCAGTTCCAGCCCCCCTGCCATGGGCAGGGACACCTCACACCACAGCAGGTTGCTCACAGCCACCTCCAGCCTGGCTGCAAACACCTCCAGGGATGAGGCTTCACCACCTCCCTGGGCAACCTGTGCCAGGCTCTCACCACCCTCCTGGGGAAGAACTTCTTCCTCACATCCAATCTGAATCTACCCATTTCCATTTCTGTTCCATTCCCCCTAGTCCTATCATTACCTGATCCCCTAAAAAGCCCTCCCCAGATCTCTTGAAGCTGGAATTCAGCTGCTCCCAGCTGGGAGAATTCCACCATTTTCCAAAGGGGCACTTCAGACCCAGCTGGGAAGCTGGCTCAAAGGAGGGTGACACATTAGGTACAAGTCAGAGAGGAGGTAAATTCCTCTTCCTGGAGCTGATGTAAAGCTGGAGAGATACCACTGGTGTCAGCTGGGCAGCACAGCCTGCCACCACTATGCCTTAAAGAACTTGATATCTGATCTCATCCTTTTTCCACAATCCCACCTTCTATGGCCATCAGGCAGAGTCAGTTCTTTTGTCTTTGCTGTGCTGCTGCTGCTGTAATTAATCTTTTCCCAACCATCCTATTGGCAATTTCCCTAATGCACTCATCCTCCCTTTCCCTCCCTCTCCCTCCCTCTCTTCCAATTCCTCTCTGCTGTGCATTTCCCCCTCCCCAGCCTTTTGGGAACACATCATCTCTTCAGCTAGCCTGTGAGCCAGATTGCCTTTCAGCAACCTTTTCTTTGTGTTTTTCTTCCCAGGCACAAAAGTCTTCTACTTGGAAGTATCTGTGCCCTGAAAATGGTTATCCAAATGATGAAAGAGCCTAAACCTGGGCTTTATGTTAACATTATCACCAACATACCCACTTGGCAGTGTCAAACCTCATTAAAAGACTCCAAGTTCTGACCAGAGGGGTACATGGTATTATTTTTTTCCCTCCCCTCTATCTTCCAAATCTTTTTTGGAAGGAACTTCTTTTGAGTCAGGTGGGAATCATTAGCAATTAAAACTCATTCCTTAGTATGTGTTGAGCTATCAGACTGAAGCTCCTATCAAAGCCAAGGAAAATCAGGAGTCTGCTCCTAGGAAATGCTGAGCTGAACATTCCAACCAGTGGCACAACAGCAGTACCCCAAATGGAATTTCAGTTAACTCCAAGAGGCAGATCCTGCTGGGCCAAAAAAGCAGCCTCCAAATGGTCTCCTCAAGAGCTAGAGGTCAAAACAGTCCTTTGGCTCTGGGCTGCTTTTACCCAGTGAGGACTGGGGTAGCACCAGGCTTGGGAGAGTTAGATATGGTTGCACTCAATGACATTAAAGGAGTTTTCCAGCCAAAATGGTTCTGTGATTCCATGATTCCTTTACCTGGAGTGGGTCTGTGAAGTCCTGGGAGAGCAGCAGGCATGGCCAAGCAGTCCCCTTCCCTTCTTGCCCACTGAACTTAGTGCTTCCATCAACATTGGTGCTCCTTGCATGGCAGCAGCAGGGGTGTCTGAGTTTGTAGGAGCCAGCAGCTTGCAGGATCTGATGATGTGATCCTTCACCAGAAGAAAGGGGCAGGAAATGTAAACTGAAACTTCTGATACTAATAACAGCAAATGGACAGATTGATGTGTGTGCTGCAGCACTTCCCCAGATTGCTTTTTCTTTTTCCCTTACAAAGCAAGCTCCTGGCTTTCCTGACACAGCTTCTGTGAGGAGAGGTTCACCCCCTGGTTGCCTGTGCCAGGCTGCTGAACCATCTAAATCCTCCTGTTTGGATCTCCCCATCCCTTCTTGATCCACATTTCACGATGTGAACTGATGTGTCCCAGCACTGGAGAAGAGAATTAAACTCCTTGCACGGTTCCCTGGAGGTCCTGGCCCTTCCAGATCTGTAGGACAGACCTTTTTGAGCCATTTTGTCCTTGTGCTCCTGCTCCACAGTCAGTGCTGGGTGCATGAGGACTCTGAAACCCTCACAACCGCAGTCCACACCATGTCCCATGCTAGATTTCCCTCGCACCAGCTTTGGTGTCTCCCATCTCAGACCATCTTGGGGGTGCTGAAGGAAGGCTGCTGGGATGAGGCTTCCTGCCTGCAGGGTCAGCAGTGCCTGTGCTTGCTCAGCAGGAGCAGGCTCTCACCTGAAGTCTGAAACGCTTCATAGGTCTGCTTCAGCTTTTCAGAAGCCTTAGCACTGGGACAGTGTGGCCACCACTGAATGGGTAATAAGAGAAGCAGAGCAAAATGGACACATGCAAGCAAGCTTGAATGCCCAGACTCAGGCAAACCCTGTGGCAAAGGGCCAGTGGGGCTTTTCCTGCCTCCATTTGAATCACAGCCTGCCAGGTGCAAAGGGACCCCAAGGATCACCTAATCCAAGCTTTCATGGGGGTGGTGGGGTTGAAATGAGCTGGCCCAGCACCCTGGCAAGCTGAGTCTTGAAACTGAGCTGTGTAGGGGGCTCCACTGCTTCCCTTGGGAGATCATTCCAGCCTCTGACTGCTCTCATGGTGAAGAATACTTTTCTGGAGTCCGATGGGAATCTCCCCAGCAGTAACTTGTCCCCGTTGCCCTTTGTCTGTTCCATGTGACTCCTTGTAAAAGGAAGCCTGCATCTTCTTGGTAGCCACCCTTTCTGTACTGGTTTCACTGGTTTGCTGGTTGCCTCCCTCACTCCAAACTAATCCATGCAAAGTGTCCAATGGATTTATTTTTCCCTCCTGAGCATTTTAGGGAGAAGCAGAGACCTCCTTCGCTCAACAGCCTCATCCCTAACCTCTCCCTAACAGGTGTTCAGCACATCCCAGCAGGATGCATTTATCCTGAAGCTTCCTTGCTGCTTTAAACAAAACCTCCTCTTCCCTCTGCCTTCCCTTTCTCCTTCCTTTGATCCAACCCTTGCCAAGCTGTGTTTGTGCTATTAATTATGGCGAGTTCAGCGCTGTCAGCACATTCAACACGGCGCAGAACAAAGGGCAGCAAACAGCCCCACCCAAAATGAGTTTACAGGCTGCTGAAGGCAAACAAAACCCTCCACTTGGCTGGGTGCACAGGGTGGCAGGCTGAATGGTAACTTCTGGGCTGGGAGGAGGGGGGGGTTGGCCTTTAAAAAGCATGTTTTGGCGTGGCCTGGAGTCTGCTCATTGACAAAAGACAAGAGTTTGAGGGGAAAGTTCCTGAAAGTGAAAATGGAAGCCTGATGGAGAGAGTTTTTTGGGGGGGCAAAGGGATGCCAGACAGATGGAGATAGGGAGATGGGTGGGTGGGGAAGGGAAGTGAGGAGAGATATGAGGCTTAAATAGCTAATCAGTAAGAGGGCAAAGGCACCCAGACACCCTGTGAAGACACTCTCATAAAGAACCGGGGACAGATGGAGCCAGCGCTGTGCAGAGCCTTTGAAGGGGCAGATAAGCAGGTTGAATTTAATGGGGGAATGTGAGAGGTTGTAATTGAGGAGCTCAGGGCACTGAGGATCATTAAGAATTTGCAAGGAGAATTGAGCACTGCATGAGGAGCTCAGCAAAGCTCCGCATTTGAAGGCTTTAAGAACAGGTTAGATAAACATCTGCTGGGGAGGTTGTAGATGGGGCTGATCCTGCCCCGGGGCAAGCGATAGGCTCCATGACCTTTTGAGCTCCCTTCCAGTTTTCTATGTGGGTGTGGTAGGCCAGGAAGATAATTTGCCAGATGGTGAACACATTTTTTGCCCAGACTAAGGAGCTACTGATTTGGAGGAAGAAAGGGTCCCAGGCTGCACAGCTCTGCAGAGGCATCGCGCGAGAGCTGGGGAGGAGGAACTGGGTGACTGCACTGCCTTTTCCACTGAGCATCAGCCAAGTACACCCATGGGAGGGGGACAAGAGAAAAAGGAGATGAACAATGGGTCAAAGATTGCAAGTGTAAATTCACAGTTGTGCTGGATATGATGAAATTGTGCCTATGAAAACCACTGTGCCGCTGAATGCCGCTCTCCATTCACTCACGAGGCCACAAGTGTGCCTTTCCCACACGAGCTGGAATAGAGAGCTTCATCTCTCTGCTCTAAACAGACAATGCCAAGGGGGTCAGCAGAAGCAAGGAGAAGCACTTTACTCCAGCTAGTCTGCAGGTGAAGGAGGAAGGGAAGAAGAGCCAGCGGCCAAACAAAGGCATCAGGCATTGGAACACGCGCGGGAGACACTGGGATGGCAGAGAGATGTTTAAAGGGAGAGATGGGAACAAAGAGAGAGGCTTTGCCATGGGAAGAGCCTTCTTACTGACAAGACCAACTGCACTGAAGTGACCTGGACGAGACTTTGGGTTTAAAAGACAATTCAGTGCTGCAGAGAATATATTCTCTGTGCTCTTCAATGGCTTTGAACAGAGCCCAAAGCCAGGAGGAGAAGGAAATGGAGGCAGTGGAGGACTGCAGGCTTTCTGCCTTGATGAACCTCACCTAGAGTCACCTGGTTCTTGTATTATGCAGAAGGGATGAGTCAGGTCTCAGACTTTTAAGCAAACTCAGTGTGTGCATCTGCAGAGAGTTGTTTATTGTCCTGACTGCATCTGTCATGTGCCCCTGAGGAACCAAAATGTAAACCAGGTGAAGACTGAGAGTCCTTCAGTGGGACACAAGGAGAGCTAGCAACTGCTGAGAAGAATTGGGCCGAGAAGGGACCGCTTCCAGAGCTAGACTGAGAATGAAGAATCCCTCCTGGTGCCAGGCATGAGGTTTGCTCCTGAAATGCAGGGTTAGATGCTTAAAGCCAGCAACAGGGCTTAGCCTGCTCTCAGTCCCAGTAAGATAAGCACTTAGAAGCTCCAGAGTCTGGGCACTATCATGAGCATCTGATGAGAGCTGAGTCATGCCACTTTGCCAAGCAGCTTAGGGAGTTCATGCTAGTAATGGGCAGGGAAGGCAAGTGAAAGATAAAAACAGAATTCAGTTGACACAAAGCTGAGTTTGGGTTTATGAGGACAACACAGCAATGCCAGAGCTGTGGAAGAAGACAAAACAGAATGGCCAGGCAGTGGGTGAAGGACAAGGAGATGACCACATGAGCTGTCGGCATGGACAAGGGAATGGGCTGCCAGGAGATCACCAGATGCTGAAGACAAGAACAGGCTAAGTCCAGAGCCAAAATAACAAAGAACCACTGAAGGACTGGCCATAAAGGGAAGGGTGAGAAGGGAGGAAGCACAGTCAGAGATGTCTCAGGAGAGAATAATCAATGAGAAATTGATCATTTGAGTTATCATTGGTAACTCAGTAGTCACAGGCAGAATGAAGAAGATGAAAATTGCAAGAATCCTTGGCAGCAGCCAGAGAAGGTCATCTTGGCCTTGACCAACACCTTGTTAGCGGATGGAGGTGCCTGATTTCTGCCCCACAGCAAAGTAATGGATGGGACATTCAAGGGAAGCCAAGTGATGGCCAGCAGAGGCACTTTCACAGAGCCTGAAGTCCAAGGCAGATAGAAGTTGCTGAGAAAGGAAAAGTCTAGGTTGGCTTTTAGAAGCTTGAGGAGATGAGGAATGGGTCCAGATAACAAAAGGAAAGAAGTGTAAATGGTGGGAAAGTAATTTATCTGTCACCTGGAGGAAAGGGATGAGCCCAGCACTTTCAGGTCTTTGTTCATGCCTGTGTGTGCTATCTGTTAGCATTTCTAAACCTGAAACCCTCCTCTCTAAGTAGTGATAATCTGCAGAGGCTGACGAAACAGATGAGAGAACTCAGGACCACTGCTACTGAAAGGAGGCTGCTGGCACAACCAGCCACATACAGCAGACCTCTGCTGCTAGAGCACAAGTGCCATGCAGCTGCCCAGCTTCCACATCCCATCGGGAGACCTTCCAGAAAGTACCCAAGTCCACCCAGAGTGAATTCAAGACTACATGAAAATGTTGTCCCCTCTTCTGTGCCAGCATCTTTTGGGAGGGAGGGAGGGAGGAAGGAAGGGAGGGAGGGAGGAAGGGAGAGAGGAAGGAAGGGAGAGAGGAAGGAAGGGAGAGAGGGAGGAAGGAAGGAAGGAAGGAAGGGAGGAGGGGAGGAAGGAAAGGGAGGGAGGGAGGAAGGAAGGAAGGAAGGGGGAGGGAGGAAGGAAGGGAGGAGGGAGGGAAGGGAGGAAGGAGGAAGGAAGGAAGGAAGGAAGGAGGAAGGGAAGGAAGGAAGGAAAGGAAGGAAGGAAGGAAGGAAGGAAGGAAGGAAGGAAGGAAGGAAGGAAGGAAAGGAAGGAAGGAAGGAAGGAAGGATGGATCACAGCTTTGTGGCAGGAACCCACCTGGATGTTACTGCACCTTGTCACCATCACTGTTCACAAAACAAGCAGCTGTGGCATTCTGGGATGTGGTCCTATCGGTCACAGAGGTGTTGGGGTGGACTTGATGATCTTAAAGGACTTCTCCAACCTTACTGATTCTATGACCCTAGTTTCTCTGCTTCCATCTTGCCCAGCAGCAGGCACAAGCTCCCTGGAAACCAGCAGGAACTTCCACGGAGAGCGAAAAACCCAGGGACCTCACTCTTGCATGTGGCAGCAGTAACTTTGCTCTCCCCTGTGCATGTGAGTGCCTGTGTGTATGTGTGTGAATCATAAATGCTCTGTTATTAATTCATTAGCTGCTCATTGCAATTACCTTGCTGGTGATGAATTCGTTGGGTATCAATTTAGATGTCACAGGTACTGTACCTTTTTTGTAAGGGCTGCCATATGATTCAGCCTTAATTAATCTATCTCCAAAGCAAAATGCTAACAATCAATTCACATTACTGGGACGCTTGGGCTGTGGGCAGGAGCAGGTTTATGCTGCTGATGATTATTTATGGGCAGCAGGAGGAAGGCATCACAACATTTGCACTCCTCTGTGCGTTCCATACAGTCGGGTGTTCCAGTCCTCACTCCCTCGCCATATATCTGCGTGGCCTTGCTTAACCGATTTGTCTAATCGATTTGTGAATGTCCTTATCTTTAAAGATGTCACCTTGTATTTACAATCATTGGCAGGTCATTATCCACAAAGATCTCTCAACTCTCCTCTCCCCCCCCCCCCCCCCCCCCCCCCCCCTCCAGCAGTGCATCCTATTACTTACCCGCTCCACCCACAGCATCTCTTTATTTTTTCCTCTCTCCTTTTTGTTTTGGAGGTGGAGGAATTTATGAGGAGCTAGCAGGGGGTTAAAAAAACCCCCCACAATCCATGAGACATTTGTATTCCAGGAGGGGACCTGTGTAAATAACGAAGTGACACAAGCCCCATGAGGAGAGGCTGAGGGAGCTGGGGGTGTTTAGCCCGGAGAAGAGGAGGGAGGCTCAGGGGAGACCTCACTGCTCTCTACAACTACCTGAAGGGAGGTTGTAGCCAGGTCGGGTTGGTCTCTTCTTCCAGGCAAGCAGCACCAGAACAAGAGGACACAGTCTCAAGCTTTGCCAGGGGAAGTTAAACTCGAGGATGAGGAGAAAGTTCTTCCCAGAAAGAGTAATTTGCCATTGGGATGTGCTGGCCAGGGAGGTGGTGGAGTTGCTGTCCCTGGAGGTGTCCAAACAAGGCTTGGATGGGGCACTTGGAGCTATGGTTTAGTTGTCAGGAGGTGTCAGGTATTAGGTAACAGGTTGGACTTGATGATCTCTGAGGTCTTTTCCAGCCTGGTTGAGTCTGTGGCTCTATGGCACTCAATTTAGAGAAGGCTGGGGTTTTTTTTTCCCACTGAAGAAGGAAATCTTATTCTAATCACATCTTGACTCAGCTGAACTCCAGTTCAGGCTTCTGGGTACTGTGGTAGGAACACCAAGTGCAGACATTGATTACAGGAAGAAATACAGAAGCACCCAATCAGGAGAGGCAATATTTCTGTTCAAATGTGCCTCATCCTTCACCAGAAGGCAGCACTAAAAGCCATCAGAGTGGAAGCACTTTTAGAACAGGTAAGAACTGTGAACTCTACTCAAGAACTGCAAACTCCTTTAAATTGAATGTAAATAACCAACCCCAAAGTAAAGCTGCAAGACACTAGAAATGCAGTGCAGGAAGCAACGAGAGATGGGGTTCTTGTCAGGTGTAAGACTTCCACATCATTCCCACAGTGATTTTTGCACAGGTGATTGTTCCTTGGAGGCCTCTTGGTGCTTCCAATCTCCCAGTGCTGGGAGCAGGACACTTCTGCCCGCTGAGATCTCTCCTCCTAAGTTTGGTTTCCATTTCCCCCCCATGCAGTGCTGCATCTTGTGTAGGGGCAGTGAATAGCTTATTGTAAAATAGAGGATTAATATTAATGCACATCCTTAACAGCCTTTATCAGGAATACAGGATGAGCCTCCTTGAAAGATCTTTTTTTGTCCTTTTCTTGGGCTCTGACAGTATGATGTATATGATCTATCATGCTCATTTCCTTCACGCATTCTTAGCCCTCCTGGAGCAGCCTTCCAGTGATGGTAATCTTATGAAAACTCAAAATGATTTGTTTATTACTGAAGGTTTATTTAAGGCTGTCACCATGACCTATATCCATTAGTAACCTCAAGAATTCTTAAAGGGACACTGGTCCCATTACCTGCTATTTCCAGCCATACTCCACGGTGGCAGAAAGCTAAAGGCTGTTGCTTCTGAGAGCTTTTTATGAATTATATTGCTATCCTTTCCCTCCCCACCAGCCTGCCTTGTTCTACAGAGCTCTTGCCTGGCAAAAATGTTTAATCCCTCCCATAGCACTCAAGCAGCACACATAAGGGCACTGAGAGAAGGGAAACGAGGGAGCTGCATCCAGGCAGCCTACTGACTCTCAGCAGCTTGACTCCACTGGCAAGCTGGTTTGAATCCAAAAGAACACGAGCCCAGGAGCACTCAGAGGACACAGTGACCTAGCTCAGCACCCGAGGCCACTGGCCTTCACATTTACACGTTTCCACCCTAAATCACTTAAAGACAACTCACCCAAGGCCCCTCCTTTCTTCCAATGTGCTGCCTAGCCACAGCAAATCCCCTCTCCCACCTCACTGAGAAGGTCTACAAGGGCCAGAGCATGGTCAAAAGAGGGTCTTTGTGCAGCAAAGGTAGAAGAACAAATGGCACAGTTCCTGGTCACTCCTGGGCTTCACACTTAGTACCCTTGTCCTCATTCAAAATCCCCTCTCCCACCTCACTGAGAAGGTCTACAAGGGCCAGAGCATGGTCAAAAAGAGGTCTTTGTGCAGCAAAGGTAGAAGGGCAAATGGCACAGTTCTTTGTCACCTCTGGGCTTCACACCTAGCCCCCTACTCCTCATTCAGAAAAGCATAAACATTGTTTTCACCCTGTTTTATCACAGAAGCAGAGGATGGTGTGGCTTGGAAAGGATCTTCAAAGGTCACCTGGTCCAACCTCCTTGCAAATGCACCTGCAAGTACATCAGGTTGCTCAGAGCCCTGTGCGAGCTGGCCTGGCCTGTGTCCAGGGATGGAACATGCACCACCTCTCTGGGAAAGCCTTGGCCAATAGTTTTTTGAAGGGTTTTGAAGAAATGCTTTCTTGCCTCCCATTTCCCCGAGAGAAGCCCCAAGTTACGATCGCTCCCCACGGCAGCCAGACCTGTTGAAGGCAGGGCTGCATCCCAAGTAGCTGCTACTCAATCCTCTGGCATAGTTTTAGGTTGAACCACTCTCCCAATCCATGAGGAGGTAGCAGCTCCAGTTTGGGGGAGAAAGGGACAGGCACTAGCCATGGAGAGGACTTGCAGCCGTGAGTGGTGGCCATTCCTACCATGAGCATGGTCAGTAGTTATTTTTGGGTCCTTCCCAGCAGAGCTGTTCCCCAGCAGAGCTGTTCCCCAGCTGGGGCATCCTCAGCCAGCATCCCTGCAAGGTGAAGGATCTGGTGTCTCTCCTTACTGAATTTCCTAAGTTTCACAGATTCACAGAATGTTAGGGGCTGGAAGGGACCTCAAAAGGTCATCTAGTCCACCCCCCCTGCCAGAGCTGCTGGCTTGTCTGTATCTATCTGGGTGGTGACCTTGCCCTCAAGCATACCAATGGGTCCCCAGTTTCATCTCTTGTCTCCCATTGTGTTATCACTTGCAAATCTGCCATCTCCTCCAGGCCATTAATAAAGATGTTAAACAAGCTAAGTCCCACCACAGTCCTCTGTGGTTCTTCACTTGTTTTCAGCCCCCAGGTGATGCACAACCCATCAGCCTCTGAGCCAAATCATCCAGCCCAGTTGGGTGCTAAAACCACTCTGTGGCTCGTGCTCCCACCAGCGCTGCACACACAGCTGTGCAGTGACTCAGCTTGGAAAGGAAAAAGCAATAGAGAACAGGAAAGTGCTGTCACACCAGGCACCCCATGCTCTGGTCTTTACTGCACCCTTCTCAGTTTAGTCCTCAGAAAGCTGATGAGAACTGAAGACTGAAGGTTTCCAGGGTGAGTTCAGCTGGTGAGCGCAGTTCTCAGTGACAGGGCTTGCCCCCACAGCCCAGGCTCTCTCAGTTGGCACACCTCCTTTCCCTGCCTGGCCCAAGCAACTTATTTCCCTCAATCATCTCCTCTCCTGCCACAAAGTCTTTCCCATCTGAAATCTCCCAGTTTCTTTTGACTTAGCCATGGGCCTGGCTATGTCGAGCTCTGCAGACAATCTGCTGAGGGATGAAAGAAGTGCTGGCAACCTATATCTAAGTTACTAACCTGGGGGGAAACAGAAACCTCCTTCTCTTGCTCCTATCTCATGGGCAAAAATTTGGTACCCTCTCAGAAGCTGCCATCACACAGTGCAACTCTTTACACTCAAGTCCTGGTCTCAGGCTTCAGATCACAGGCTTGAATCGTCACTTTGCTTGGGCTGTGTCCTTGGACATCCCATAGAAGACAGATGTGAAGAGGCTGTGGCACAAAGTCAATCCTTAGAGTCAAGAGGCTGGATCAGTTCCAGTCTGTAAGCTGTAAAGCTGCAGATAAGGAAGGACCTGAGGCACCTAGGACAGAAAAAGGCAAATAAAAGCATTTCTCAGACCCATCTGAGGACTGCAAGATACAGATGGGATTCAGTGTCCTCTACATCCACACAAGGTGCAAATATCTGTCTCCTGTAGCAACAGGAAGGTGCCCCTCATAAGGACATGAGAGGGGAGGAAGGAAGATCTTCATTGGATCCCCTTTCACCCAGAGCTGAAACCTGCTTTACGTAAAATAGGAATAGAATGAACTCGGCAGAAGACCTCCTGTGCTGCACATGAGGCCTTAACCCACGCAGCAAGCTCAAAGCACTGCCCTGCATCCAAGTCACACATCTCATCTGGCCAGTGTGTCCCCTGGGAAGATGCCCATGCTCAAGAATTCACTTTAGCTGGTCAGCTGGAAAAACACAAACCCAGTAGCAGGAAGGATCAAGGTGCTTGACTTACTTCCCAAAGAGTTACAGATGTCCACAAGGAACCAAGCTTCAAAGTGCCTTTGGGCATGGAGGTCCCTGGGAGCAGATGATGGGAGCAGAGGGCTGGAGCACCTCTCCTATGAGGACAGACTGAAGGAGTTGGGGCTGCTCAGTCTGGAGAAGAGAAGGCTCCGAGGTGACCTCATTGTGGCCTTCCAGGATCTGAAGGGGGCTACAAGAAGGCTGGGGAGGGACTTTTCAGGCTATCAGGGAGTGATAGGACTAGGGGGAATGGAATGAAGCTGGAGGTAGGGAGATTCAGGCTGGACATGAGGAGGAAGTTCTTCACCATGAGAGTGGTGAAGCCCTGGAATGGGTTGTCCAGGGAGGTGGTTGGGGCCCTGTCCCTGGAGGTGTTTAAGGCCAGGCTGGATGAGGCTCTGGCCAGGCTGATCTAGTGTGAGGTGTTCCTGCCCATGGCAGGGGGGTTGGAACTAGCTGATCCTTGTGGTCCCTTCCAACCCTGACTGACTGATACTGATACTGATAGGCCAAGTAAACCACACAGCTGTAGAGCTACAGATCTGCAGCAGTCCTCAGCAGCCAGGTAAAACTGTGTCCTGTCTACAAGAGGTTGCCCAAAGAATGTTCTGTCCTATGCATTTATAGACTTGATGGAGACCTTTAGAGATGGTTTATGTTAGTCTCTCAAATGGAGATGTTTCCCAGAAGCAGAGACTCACAGAGTGGTGGAGGAGGGAAGGGACCTCTAGAGATCACCTCTGGGGATCACCTAGCCCAACCTGCCTGCTGCAGCAGGTTGACCTAGAGCACCTATGCAAAATTCAAGGAGAGAGTTAAAATAATATAGAGGTATTATTATCATCATCATTATTATTATTATAATCCTTTTTGTGTATTAAAGCTTCTGGTGCCTGCAATGCCTGTGCTCCTAGGGTGCATCAACAGAAGACACAGCTGACACCAGCCTCTACAAATGGTTAAATGTGCAATGATAGCCACAAATAATGAGAAGAGAGGTTACTCCCAAGCCAACATATTCAGTCATCCCAAGTTCAGGATCCAAAGGCACAGAGACAAAAGAGATGAGGACATTTGTGTGTGTGCTTCAAAGCCTCCATGCACTCTGATGATAAGGCTGTAGGATAGTCCATATGGTGAGAGAGGATCTTTAAAGCCTACAGATTTCACCCTTCAGCTGTGGGCAAGCAGGTTTCCTTCTGTGGCAAGGCAAACTGAGGCATCACTTGAAATTCTTACAGGTTGAGGAAACTTAGAGTCCCTTTTAGCTCTGAGAATGTGGCCCTTCTTTGGGACACCACACAGCCACTGCAAAGGGCCTGCGAGGGACCATCTGTTGCTCTGCCGAAATGCCTGCATGAGAAGGTGAAAGACAAGGAGGCAGCTGATGAATTGGAGCTCTCCTGCAACATCTACATGCATTCATGTTGCATCTAAAATAGCTTGGTGGTGCCAAGGGGGGGTTAAGGAGGTATGAGTGTGACCAGCAGCACGAGGGAGGTGATTCTGCCCCTCTGCTCTGCTCTCATGAGACCCCCACCTGCAGGACTTTTGACAAGGGCTGTGGTGGCAGGACAGAGGGAATGGGTTGAAGCTTGAGGAGGGCAGATTTGGACTGGAGATTAGGAAGACATTCTTTCCAGTGAGAGTGGGGAGACACTGGAACAGGCTGCCCAGGGAGGCTGTGGCTGCTTCCTGCCTGGAGGTGGTCAAGACCAGGTTGGATGAAGCCTTGACCCACCTGGGCTCTTGGGGAGTATGTGAAATTCTATGCCCAGTGCTATGCAGGAGGTCAGGTCAGATGAAGCCAATGGTCCTTCTGGCCTCAGAGTCTGTGGAGTCTACCAGATCTTGCAGAAGGTAATGTCCCTGCAGACAAGAAACATGGAAAACAAGTTCCCAGTTGTGTTGGGTTTAGCTGGCTGGCCCAGATTCATGTTACACGGGGATCCAACAGTAAAGATGGTCATTTTCACTTGCTGCAGCAGGTACATATGGTAGAGGCAAATTATCACTGAGTTGTTTCAGTTGGAAAAGCCTTCTGAGATCATCCAGCCCAACCATCAGCCCCACACCACCATGGCCACTAAACCATGGCCACAGGTTTCTTGCCCCCCTCCAGGGGTGGTGACTCCACCACCTCCCTGGGCAGCCTGTGCCAATCCCTGACCACTCTGGCAGCAAAGAAATTGTTCCTCATCTCCAACCTAAACCTTCCCCTGGCACAATTTCAGATGATTTCTTCCCATTCCATCACCTGACACTAAGGAGAGCTAAACTTTGTCCAAACTACAGTGATTTTTCTAGCAACACCCTCCAGATTTATATCTTTTTGGAACAAACCTTGCTCTGGGGGGAACTGCCACAGAACAGCCTTTCCAAGCCACCAGCATCTGCCTGTAAACACTGACTGGCTTGCTCACAACTGAAAAGCACAGAAGAAGGATTGGCATCTGGTAATGAAAGAATTGCTTCCCAGCCATGTTGAGTAAACATTGTTTTGATTAAACCATTTGGGGTTTAATAAAGAGAAATGGGGGCTGCAGAAACAACAGCACAAGTGGCTGGATCCCTGTCAGCTGCAAGATGCACCAGCACACACACACACAGATCTGTGGGTCTGTCTGTATAAAGCATCCCAGAATGGTTTTGGATGGAAGACACTTTTCACATCCAGTCCAGCCCTGAACCCAGCACTGCCAGGTCACCACTAACCCATGGCCCTCAGCACCACATCTCCGTGGTTTTGAAACCCCTCCAGAGATGGAGACTCCACCACTGCCCTGGGCAGCCTGGTCCAGGGCTTGACAACCCTTTGGGGGAAGAAATTGTTCCTCATGTCCAACCTAAACCTCCCCTGGCTCAATTTGAGGCTGTTTCCTCTTGTCCTATCGCTTGTAAATGGGGAGAAGAGACTGACCCCCATCTTCTTGCAACCTCCTTTCAGGGAGGCATTGAGATCCAGAAGGTCTCCCCTGAGGCTCCTTTTCTTCAGTCTAAACACCCACAGCTCCCTCAGCTGCTCCTCACCAGCCTTGTTCTCCAGACCCTTCACCAGCTTCATTACTCTTCTCTGGACCCACTCCAGCACCTCAATATCCTTGCAGTAAGAAGTCCCCAGCTGAACCCAGTGCTCAGCCTTACCACTCTGTTGTGACAGCTTTGGGCTGCCATGTGCTCCACAGAGCTCTCCAACCCCTGCTCAGCACCCACGGGGCGGCGGAAGCAGCCATGGGGCCAGCAGCTGCGGGATGCTCTGAGCAGGGTGCATGGAAAGGTTTCCTGCTCTGGGTCCCTGTGCCCCAAATGCAGCAGAAAGAGGCAGCAGCAGCAGCGTGGAGGTGCCCGGGGCTGGTAGCCGGTAGATGGAGCACAAGGCTAGAAACTGGGCTGGGGGACAGCGCTGGCTGGGCTGCAGAATCACCCAGTCCTCTGGGTCAGAAAAGGCATAAATCCCCCAAGATGAATCACAGGAGGAAAATGCAGTGACTGTCAGCTTCCTACGAGGTGAAAACTCTCCCTGTCCCAGTAGCTGGGCTGGGACCACCCGTGTTCAGCTGTCCGTTCGCAT
>JAAWVA010000034.1:9766239-9841558 GCA_015227895.2 Colaptes auratus | reverse complement strand
CCCCCTACAGATCCTGGAAGGCCACAATTAGGTCTCCTCAGAGCCTTCTGTTCTCCAGACCGAATAGCAAGTCCCACAACATGCAGCACACATTGTAGGACAGGCTCATGTTTGGGAGAGGAGAGAGATGTGAGGTAGATGTTGAGGTAGACAGCCACAAATCTGTGAGAAAATGCACAAACCTACCCCACCCGTGACAAAATCCTCCTGGAGCTGCTTGGAGAGTGGGGAAGGTGCCTTCATTTTTCTAGTCTGACTATAGCTGGCTTTCCCAAACCTGGATTTCAGGGTCCTGGAGTCCAACCCAAGAGAGTCTGAAAACACATTTTGGACCTGTGAGACTCGAGGAGCTCTGAAGGTCCCTTCCACCCCCCTCACACTTCTGTGATGTATTGACTGCCAAGGCCCAAATCTGCTGTGAATAAAACAAAGCAACCTTTCAGAAACCCTTCAAGAGCTTTCTGTATTTCCCCACAGCACATGTCCCATCCAAACGTGGCACACATCAGATGGTTTGGTCACCGGTGCCCCAGGAGAACGCCCTCAAGACCCTCACACATCAGCTGCATCACAACTTGTTCATCACCAGGCACAGCCTCCCCATGAATATACAGCACTAGAAAGCAGGCTGAGGAGGAGGAGTTTGGAAACTGTCCTGCTCAAAATCCACACGAGGAATGTGCTCCTGATAGGTGTGTGGAGGCTGCTGGCTTAATGGGGTTAGAAGCCAAGCAAGTGTTGTACTGGGACCTGCACACCCTCATCTCCAGCCCCTCAAAAACCCTTAGGGGGAAGCCCTACAGACTGATTTGGGGTTTTGCTGCTGAGCCAAAGGCCTGATGAGGTTTGCTGAGCCATCTCTCAATTTGAATCGAGGTTTTTGAACAAGCTTGGGGCAGGCCTTTGGTGGAAAGCAACGTGAAAAAACAGCACGAAAATGCAGCTCTCGGTGTTTTCAGGGCAGCTAGACCCTCGCAGGGCTGCAGTTCAGACAGGAATTCAGGGGCACTGGTAGGTTAGAGCTGATCCTTTCCCATATATCCCTCGTTGTGAAGCTAAATCACTGGGAAGGATCAGCTGAGCCACATCTAAATTCCCCTTCACACCCACCCAATTAAACTTTTATCATATGGGCTGATCCCGTGATATAAAACACAAGTGTGTGTCTTAATGCAGTTTGAAGTCGCAGGCAGCCTTCTGGGAGAAGGGCAGATGCCTGATGTACCTTAAGCTGATGTATTGGATGCTGTTTCCCCCTGCTTTATGCCATTAGTACACTTGTTCGCCATCTCCCCTACCACATTGCCATCAGGGAGATCTAAGCTTGGCAGCAGGCTGGGATCCCTGCCTCTGAGCTGAAAGAGGTTGAGCTATTTGCAGAAATAATGCTTTCCAGACGTACTAAACAGCACTCATCTTTCCAGATGGAGGGGCATTAGTGTTGCTTCCAGCCATCTCTTCACCTTCTGGTGTACTTGCCACTCCTCCTGCATGCACCACCAGCCTTATGCTTCAGATACCTCTCCTGCATGCTGAGAGACCCTGCGAGCTGCCTGCACCTTGCAGCCCTGGCAGCCAGCTGGAGGAGGGCTCTAGCCCATCCCATTTTAGCAGGGGACTCCCATCAGATGGGAAATGGGGGTGGGGGGAGGGCTCCAAAGGAGTTGGATGCTCACAGACCCTTTCTCTCTCCTGCAGATTCAAATGAAAAACAGAGAGAGGATTTGGCAGGTGGAGTGTGTGCTGAAGATAAGTGCTGATGGCAGCCAAGCTAGAGGGACAGAGAGAGTCAGTGATGAAGAGGTAACAGCCCCCTTGCTAAACTGAAGCTTTTAATGGTCCCACAAGACCTGCAGCCTGTCTGGTCCAATGACTAAGGGCTAAGAGCCAAGCCTTGGACATGCAGATCTTGGATTTGTGGCAACACCAGCCTACATCAAGCCTGATGAGGTCATCTGCATCACATGAATGCAGCAAGTCAAACAACTCAGAAAAAACAAAACACCAAACCCAAACTTTTTTTTCCTTCCTTTTTTCTCCATTCCTTTTTCCCCTTTCCTTTCTTTTCTTTCTTTTTTTCCCTTTCTCCTTTCCTTTTCTCCTTTCCGTTTCCCCTTTTTTTTTCTTTCCTTTCCCTTTCCTTTTTCTTTCCTTTTCTTTCCTTTTTCCCTTTCCTTTCTTTTCTTTCATTTTTCCCTTTCCTTTTCTCTTTTTTTCTTTCTTTTTTATTTTCCCCTTCCTTTTTCCCTTTCTTTTTCCTTTCCCCTTTCCTTTCTTTTCCTTCCTTTCTCCCTTTCCTTTTCCCCCTTCCTTTTTTTCCTTTCCTTTTTTCCTTTTCCCTTTCCTTTTTTCCCTTTCCTTTTTCCCTTCCTTTTTCCCTTTTTCCTTTTCCCTTTCCATTTTCCCCTTCTTTTTTCCCTTCCTTTTTTCCCTTGCTTTTTCCCTTTTCCCCCTTCCTTTTTTCCCTTCCTTTTTTCCTTTTCTCCCTTCCCTTTTCCCTTCCTTTTTCCCTTCCTTTTTTCCCTTGCTTTTTCCCTTTTCCCCCTTCCTTTTTTCCCTTCCTTTTTCCTTTTTCCTTCCATTTTCCCTTCCTTTTTCCCTTCCTTTTTCCCTTGCTTTTTCCCTTTTCCCCCTTCCTTTTTTCCTTTTTTCCCTTCCATTTCCCCTTCCTTATCTTTTTTCCTTCTTTTTCCCTTCCTATTTCCTTTTCTTCCTTTTTTTCCCTTCTTGTCCTTTTTCCTTCCTTTTTCCCTTCCTTATTTCCTTTTTTCCCTTCCTTTTTCCCTTCCTTTTTTCCTTTTTCCCCTTCCTTATTCCTTTTTTCCCTTCCTTTTTTCCCTTCCTTATTTCCTTTTTTCCCTTCCTTTTTCCCTTCCTTTTTTCCTTTTTCCCTTCCTTTTTCCCCTTCCTTTTTTCCCTTCCTTTTTCCCTTTTCCCCCTTCCTTGTTTCCCTTTTTCCTTTCCTTTCCCCCCCCCCTTTCCTTTCTTTTTCCTTTCCTCTCCCCCCCTTCTTTTTTTTCCCTGTTCTTCATGTGAATCCCCAGTGGAAGAAATCCACCGACCAAGCATGTTGATTTTGGCCCAGGCACACACAGTCACTCTGTTCTAAAGATGAGCTGACACGTGCAGATTCACAGATTAGCCATTTCTAAAGGTTAATTAAATATTGCCATTGTTTCTCCCAAGCTATTAATGTATGTTATTCTATTTTTCCTCTGGTAAAGAACATCTGGGGTTTGAAGTTAAAAAATATGTAACCCTTCATCATCCCCCTTCCCCCCACCCCCCAAAAAAAAGGCCTTAAAAAACACACACACAGAGAGTATCTCCTTTAAAAACATGGCCTGGCCATCTTCAGAGTCATATTACAAAGTTGAGGGGGAAAGAAAAGAAAAAGCCTCTGAACAAATATTAGGAGGAATGCTCCTCCACAGATCAAAACACTGGATGTGCATTCCCTTCTGCTCACAGCATCTCACAACCACCCCACGGCCAGCAAAGGAACTGTAGGAGAGGCTCCTGGTATTGGTCAGCCCTTGGCTGGTTGCTGAAGTTGCCAAAAGTGATAACCACAGAACAGAGGTGGGTTGGAAGGGGCCTCTGGGTATCATCCAGTCCAACCCACCTGCTAAAGCAGGACACCCACAGCAGGTGGCCCAGGGATGGGTGCTGTTACCCTCAGACATATTCCTGCTCCATCCTTTGGTGCCAGGATGTGACACAGGCAGTTCTGGTTACAGAAGTGGATCCACACAGCTTTATCTCTGTCCTGTGTCCCCGCTGAGCAGGCTGGACTCTGCTTATGAAGAGATTTGAAGTGAAAGAGAAAATGAGAAGGATTGAGAGAATGGAGGTGTAGACACCCTGATTTGATAGAGGTTCCTGGGCAGGGCTGTAAAGGACTACAAAAGATTTGAGGTAGCTCTAGCCCTGGTGATGAGGCCTTGCAGCAGGAGCAAGGGAAAGCTGAGCTTTGCTCACAGCTTTGCGCTGCTGTTCCTGTGATACCCCAGACGAGCCTTACACCAAATCTCCCTTATCACACCCTGAGACAAATCTTGCCCCAAATCTCTCCTTCATTACATCCCCAAGCCCAAGTGCTAGGCAGACTGAAAACCCAAGGTGGAAACCTCTGTCTCCTCTTTCCACACATGACAACAAACACTTCAGGTGCACTCAAAAAAACCCAAGTCCAGCATCTCCTGTGCCTCCAGTTGCTCCTGGGTGATGGTCATGTACAGGTAACTCTCAGGTGCATCAGGAAGTTGAAGTTATCAATGTCCAAAAGTGCTTGGAAATTCTCAGCTGTAAGGAACACAGAAACAAAATACTGCTCTAAGAATGAGGACTGGTTTCATGTATTAAATGGATTCTGAGCTTCGAGTTCAGGCTGCCTGCACTAATCACAGTCCCACACAAATCCCAAAGGTGTTCACCATTCCTGATGCTGATTCTGGCCCCAAGCATGTTTGGTGCCCAGTTATCACCTACTGCATCATTTTGGCATTGAACAAACTAAACCTGCTGATGATGCAAGCCACAGAGCAGTGGTGGTCTAACTTCTCATCTTCTGACTCACCTTATTGCCTCTGCAGCCAAGCTGTAGCAGTAACTGATCCCTTTCTTATCTCCTGTGTTGGATGGCAAGCTGTGGTGGGTCCCTTCCTCACTTACCTGGTGATTCTGTGTGATTACCTGGTCATGCTAGCAGAGATCTCTCTATCTGGCATCAGGGAGCAGAAAAGCAAGGGCATAGCACTGATGATGATAAGCAAATCTGTCCTGGAGCAAAACCAAACAGGTCTTATGCCTACCCTAACCTGTGCTGCATGCACTCAGCCATTCCTACCCCAGAGAGTCATTAGGTTGGAAAACACCTCTAAGATCATCAAGTCCAACTTCCACCCAACCCCTCCATGACTGCTAGACTGTGTCCCAAAGTGCCACATCCACTCCTTGTCTGAACACCTCCAAGGGTGGTGACTCCACCACCTCCCTGGGCAGCCTGTTCCAATGTTTCACCACTCTCTCAGCAAGGAAATTCTTCCCAATATCCAGTCTAACTCTTCCCAATATCCAGTCTAACTCTTCCTAACATCCAGTCTAACTCTTCCCAATATCCAATCTAACTCTTCCTAACATCCAATCTAACTCTTCCCAATATCCACTCTAACTCTTCCTAACATCCAGTCTAACTCTTCCTAATATCCAGTCTAACTCTTCCTAACATCCAGTCTAACTCTTCCCAACATCCAATCTAATTCTTCCCAATATCCAGCCTAATTCTTCCTAACATCCAATCTAACTCTTCCTAACATCCAGTCTAACTCTTCCTAACATCCAATCTAATTCTTCCCAATATCCAGCCTAATTCTTATCAATATCCAACCTAACTCTTCCTAGCATCCAATCTAACTCTTCCTAACATCCAGTCTAACTCTTCCTAACATCCAATCTAATTCTTCCCAATATCCAGCCTAATTCTTATCAATATCCAACCTAACTCTTCCTAGCATCCAATCTAACTCTTCCTAACATCCAGTCTAACTCTTCCTAACATCTAAGCTAACTCTTCCCAATATCCATCCTAATTCTTCCTAACATCTAAGCTAACTCTTCATGACATCCAATCTAACTCTTCATGACATCCAATCTAATTCCTCCTAACCCCCACACCGCCATCTGCAGTGGCTTGCCATAACCCACTCCCCAGCGCTGTCGATACTCAGCCTCTCCTCACCCTGCTGGCCTCACCACAGCCAGAAGAGGTGAGGATAACTCTGTTGTTTATTTCTGTCGTGTTCTGCTTGGAAGGTTTGCTGATTCCTCCTAGCAGGCATTTTCCTAGTCAACAAAAGTTACCCATACTGCAGTGCTTGTCCTGACCTGCGAGTTAGCAAACAATAAATCTTAATTACACTTAAATGCCAGAAATCTGCAAAGGAGGAGGCAGCATTCGTCAGCTGTGGCTTGGTCCTGACTCCTGCCTCTGCTTTGGCTGGAGATGCAGCTGCAGGGATACATAAATTAGTTTTTGATTTGTTTGTGCCAGTACAATCAGTTGTAGCTGCTCCTTAAGAGCATTCCCAGTCTTAGTGGGGCTGGCTGGCACTCATCCCATTAGCATCTCAGATGCAGGTGGCATCTGGAAAGTTTTCCTTTGGAAGACTTTGAGCATTGTGCTGGAGGTCAATAAGAAAGCCTCCGCTTTAAATATCTCGGCAGTTCTCCAGAGCGGGGCTCGCTCTCATGACATCTGCTCAGTGGATACTTGTTACCTTTGGGTTTATTGAAAGGAACCTTCTGAATAACCTTTTTGTTAGCAATCTGCTTTATGGGCCCTGCAAGGGAACGGTGCTGGAGTGCAAATGGAGGCTCTAGCAGAGGGGATTTCTCTGGGCTGGAACATGCTCTTTGCTATTCTGACGCTTACAGGTCAGAATGTTCCATACAATCACCCAGGCCAGCTCCTTACTCCCTTCCCTGGGAGGCTCTGCCAGCTTTCCTCAAGCACTGTGGGGCTATGAGGATGAGCGTGACGAGGAAAGGCTGAGAGACCTGGGACTGTTTGGTCTGGGAAAGAGAAGCCTGAGAGGAGGTGTTATTAATGTCTACAAATATCTGAGGAGTGGGTGCCAAGAAGAAGGGGCCAGGCTCTTCTCAGTGGTGTCCCTGTGATGGGACAAGGGGCAATGGACACAAACTGGAGAACTGGAAGTTCCACCTGAACAGGAGGGGAAACTTCTTAGGTGTGAGGGTGCTGGAGCCCTGGAGCAGGCTGCCCAGAGAGGTTGTGGAGTCTCCTTCTCTGCAGAGCTTCCAAACCCTCCTGGGCATTGGGATCTTGGGCAACCTGTGGTGGGTGGCCCTGGGTGATCTTCAGAGGTCCCTTCCAACCCCACCATGCTGGGATTCAGTGAGTCTGTGACTGCTCTGCCCGTTCAGGAGTGCTGATCGATTACCCTGGTCGAGCCATGGCTCCTTTGCAACAAACAAAAAGGAAGCCCCAACTCCATCTCCAGATTTCACCCATCCAATATTTAGCATTCAACACCAAAAGAAATAATTCCATGGAAATCCCATTGGTGAACAAAAGGATTCTGTTTGTACTGAGCAAAGCAGGTCCCAGTGCCAGAAAGGAAAACAAGCCCTCCATGAAATCCACCTTCATTAAGAGCTGACAGAGCAGAGCTGGTAAACCCAAAGCAGCTATTCAGCCACTGCCATAAATTAAACCAGAGCAGAAACTGTTTGTACAAAAGGATCAGCTGGAGCTCGGGCTCCTGTTTGGTGACATCATTCTCAATGCACCAAGCCAAGTTTTGCAGATTAAAGAGCAAGAAGGCTGCAACCATAAAGCAAAGGGCAGGAACTGAAGTGGTTCTTCCCTGTGAAACACCAGGGTAAGAACCTGGTGTCACTCTGAAGACACAGTCAGGGCCAAACCCCTGCCTGGGTTGACTCTGGTGTGGCTGCCCAGAAAACAAAACAGCAGAAGAGCAAACAGAGGCTGAGCTGATTCCCAGTCCCCATGGGTTTGACAACCAGGAGACTTTCTATTCCAGCACAGATTTCTTCCAATATAGCTGAGAATCAAAATTAACATTCTCAGAAGCTGTGGCAGGCCCTCCATAAGCACCAGGAAAATGCAGCTGTAGCTGACAGCTGGGCTGGGAACTCCAAAGTGGTGAGATGGTTCCTAGCACACAAATGCAAAACTCAGACACAGTCTTAGAATCATAGAATGGTTTGGGCTGGAAGGGACTTCTAAAGGTTATCCAGTCCAAGCCCCCTGCAGTTAGCAGGGACACCTTCAATCAGATCAGGCTCTTCAGAGCCCCAAATAACCTGACCTGGAATGGTTCCAGGGGTGGGGCATCTACCACCTCTTCTCTGGGCAACCTGGGCCAGTGTCTCACCACCCTCAGTGTAATTGTTTTTCTGCCTTCTATGTACTCTAAATCTCCCTCTCTTACTTTCAAACCAGCACCCCTTGTCCTTGTCACAACAGGCCCTGCTCAAGAGTCTGTTCCCATCTTTCTGATCTACTCCTTTAAGTACTGAAAGGCCACCAGAAGGTCTCTCAGGAGTCTTCTCTTCTCCAGGCTGGACAACCCCAACTCTCTCAGTCTGTCCTCACAGCAGAGGGTTTCCAGCCTTCCCATTATGTTTGTGACCTATAGACACGCACCAACAGGTCCACATCCTTCTTGTGCTGAGGACTCTAGAGCTGGAGGCTCCTACAGGTGCACCACCTCTACCAAAACACCACAGCAACCCAGGAGGTACTGAACTGCTGGATAGAGCACCAAAATAACTAGCCATTGCCTCAGCTTTGGTCAAAGAACTGAAGTCTTATTCCTCCAAATTCATGGTCTGAAGTCTTACAGATTGTGTTTGGGAGTGGTATTTAGTAGGTGGGGTGGGGACTTTTTTGGCCAAACCTTGGATTTAGATTCATTTCTGAAGCAGACAAAGAAAGCTGAGTTAATTTTGGAAGAGAGAACATCACCAGTCCGCTGCCACCGGTGAGAAGCTGTTGGGTTGGGGTTTGTCATTTTTTACAGGGAGCTTTTCTTCTGGTATCAAACCTGGCTACAGAAATAGATAGAATTTAGAGAGAAAGCTCAGAAGAGAGCCTTGAGATCAGCCTTGTGGTTCAGGTGATGGCTGCTGGAAAGATGGACTTCAAAACGAGACGCTATAGAAAGCGACAGAAAATATTCCAAGAGGTATTTCAGGAGTCTTGGGAACATTAATTCTGGATACAAAGCCAAAGTTTTGTCTCTGTCCACTGGGCAAGAGCTCTCAGAAAAGACCAAGAATAATTGCATGAGCAGGTGGCATGTGCAAATCAGTTCAAACCAAGATGAACAAAGGCAGCTTGTTTCCAATACAGAGAAATGCCTTTGGTAGCAAGGTCAGAGCAGTCCATTTTGGACTGCCTATAAAGAAAACTTTCTCCACTTGGACAAATATATTTCCTCCTCTGTTTTCCTACACTGTGTCAGGATCCCTACAGATGTGTCTCTCCGTGCTGCTCAGCCAAGCAACAGCAGTGTCATCAGGTGCACTGACTCTGGGGCTGGATGGAGTCTCTGGCTCCA
Organism: Colaptes auratus; assembly: GCA_015227895.2. Taxonomy (NCBI): domain Eukaryota; kingdom Metazoa; phylum Chordata; class Aves; order Piciformes; family Picidae; genus Colaptes; species Colaptes auratus. The sequence goes on along the minus strand of JAAWVA010000034.1, from coordinate 9,832,451 downwards.
GGGCTGTGAGATCGGGTCCAGGCAGTCCAGGAGCTGGATCAGAGGCTGATGACCATCTGTACTAAGTCAGTCAGCCAGAACTGTCTTGGCCAGTACAGAGCTGGAGAATGATCATGTCTTTGTCTCTTTTTGATCTTTCAGACTACCCTCAGAACCAGGGGAGCTGCTGGAAAGGCATAATACAGGGCTCGGCAGGAGAAGAACAATCCAATAGCAGTCCTGGACCTGGGCCTCCTTAGAGCAGAAGCTTTTGTTCTTGGAGGAGAGCAAATCTGTTCTGGAGTCTTCCCTCTGTTGCCTCCACCCATCAAAGTCCTTACTTGCTACTTATGAGCTGCTTCCTCAGGGAGCTGCTGCATTTTTTGTTTTCAGGCTCCTGGAGATGAAGAACCATTTGGATTCTTCAGGTGGATGTCACTCAGCTCTGAGTGTGGAGATACTCTTAATATACCTCTGCCATGGCTCTGGAAAGTCATCCTGCTGAGGCTGGAGATCAGGTTGCTGCTCAGGCCACTTCTGTATCTTCCACCTCCAGGAAATCTGTGTGGAATTTCATAACATCCTTCCTGGGCCAAAGCTTCTCTGCCTACAGAGGTGGTAAAGAACATTAGCTCCTAATGTGTTTGTGTTGTGGTTGTGATTAAAGGCCCTTATAGGGGAAGCTTTCCCATTTATTTTCACATTCAAGCCACCAAGCCAGCTCTGCAACAAGATGTGGCACCAAGAGTTTCCTGTCTGTCCAATGTCTTATCTCTCTGAGGCTGCAGACTAAATCTATGAGGCACATTCACATATATTAGGCTGAGATGAGATCTAATTATGGGGTGCTGGAGTCATTTTGATACCCACAGGAATGGAAGCACTTGTAATAAAGGAAATCTGCCAACAGGGAGCTGAGATTGTACTGATCTGGAATCAAAGAATCAGAGAATGCTAGAGTCATAGAATGCATAGAAGGGATCTCTAGAAGTCATTTAATCCACCCCTCCCTGCAGTAAGCAAGAACTCCACCTGAAGTCAGCCATTAGCCCCACAGGCTGAGACAGAACCAGCAACAACCAATGGGCTGCACAGAGCTGTGCATGTTTAGGTCATCTGGATGCCTTATGATCCTAGGTGGACACCTGCCACTGGGCATTTCACAAAGGTACTTTTGTTCATAACAAAACCATAGCATAGGATTTTTACACAGCATCAGCTGATCCCATTTGATCTGCCCTCAGTCTGCTCTGCTGGGCTGGGGTTTTTGGTTTGGTTTGGGGTTTTTTTTTGCCCTTTGGTCAAGAACTGACAAATCAGAAGGTCAGCACAAGCAGCAGATGGGACAATCTCTAGTTTCTGCTTCCATGCTACCAATAGCCTTTGAGGGGGAGGAAACCAAGCCTTAGCCACAAGCACACCCACCCTTTTTTGTGTTCTTGACTAACTATAGAGAGAAGCAGAGAGCCCAGAGCTGCTGCTGCTGCTGCTGCTTTGAACAAGCCACACTCAGGCACAGGCACCTTAAGTGACATCCACTCTCACACAGACCTGAAGAGCAACCACACACTTACAGCTGCCCCTCAGGCTTCCTGGGGGAGGAGAGGTGAGAGGTAACAAGCTCTGACCTGCCCCAGGAACAGGGTTGGAGGCAGTTCACAAGGAGACTGACAAGGCAAGGTCGAAAGTGGGAAAGGAGCACAGGAGTGCACTTCCAACTGCACAGCAGCTTCTGCCAACAGCAAATCTGTCAGCAAGATCCTTTGAAGAAAGCATGCAGGTAAGAACCATGAACCACTCCTGGAAGATAAAGAGTGACATCACATTCTTCCTCTCCATAAAGCTCCGTTCCTATACACCTGGCTTTGGAAGGTGTGCCTAGGACTCTTACCACCCTCCAATATTATTCCTCTCCTTTCTTGTGCTCACCCACATGTGGAAAAAAGAACCCAAACACTCCATTAATGGAAAACCTCTTCATCTGAGGATAGCCAAGAAACACTGCCCCTGAATCCAGCTCCAGGGGACTAAAGAATGCAGGTAATTCACAGCCATCTCACACCCATCTAAGTCTCCCTTTCTGTCTCACCTTGGATGCCTTCCTCCTTCATTTAGGTATCAGGGTGGTCAGATATCACTCTGGCACCGCTGCTGAGGCATTCTCTGTGAATTAACAGTGATATCTGATACAGGATCAAGCTCTAATAACCTCAGCTGGAGCGAGCCAGCCCCATCCAGCTCCACCAGAAGCCCAAAGCTAAGGGCTCTGACCGCAGGCTGGTGATACTACCAAGTCACTTTGAGTACCAGCTTGAGTCCTCACCATACCTTCAGACCACCAGTCTGTAGGCACACAGAATCATAGAATTCTTCCATCTGGAAAAGACTTCTAAGATCATTGATCCAACCACTGAACTAGCACCACCATGCCCACTAAGCTATGTCCCTGTGTTCCATGTCTACAGGGTTTGTTAACACCTCCAGGGTGGTCCACTACCTCCCTGGGCAGCCTGCTCCAAGGCCTGACCACCCTTTCAGTAAAATATCTTTTCCTAATCTTCAGTCCAACCCCCACCCCAGCACAATTTCAGGCCATTTCCTCTTGTTCTATCACTTAAAGCCAGGGAGAAGAGACCCTTACTATGATCTCCTCTCGGGTAGCTGTAGAGAGGTCTCTCTACACCTGAGGTCTCCCCTCAGCCTCCTCTTCTCCAGACTATCTCCAGACCAAACCACCCCATTTCCCCCAGCTGCTCCTCATAAGATTTGTTCTCTAGACCCTTCACCAGCCTCTGAGCTTGGCTGGAGTGTACTCTCCAACAGATGCTGAGATTCAGGTATCAGGTAGGCACTTGGTCTTAGCAGAGTGTCTACAAGATGCCTATGGAGATGGCATGGGCTGTGTTTATGGCATCCCAGAGACCTGGTTTTTGCAGCCCTCTGAACATGCCTCCTCCAAAGGAGAGCCATCAGCATTCACCTCAGAGTGTTGAGGTGGCACTCAGGTTATTTTAGCCCTTCAGCTGCACATCTGCTCCAGCACACTGCTCGGAACACCTTTTTCCTTTGCAGGCTTTTTCCTCCTAGTCTGACCTCGAGATGTGTAGATAGGGGAGATGGTGGCAGAGGAGCAAGGCTGTGCTTATCCTCTTCCTGCTGCTGACAGGTCTGGCTGGCTTTACCTATGGCTTGACCTCTATCTCTCCTGCACAGCTGCCCCAGCAGATGCTGTGCCCATCGTGGAGATGTGCTCCTCATCAAGATAAAAGGAAGAAGAATCTATCTCAGAGCACTTAGGAATGATTAAATAAAGGAGGCCATTTCCTGTGCTGCTAATCTGGTGCCTTTCAAGATCACTAACTTCACTTTTTCTTTTTTTCTTTCTTCCTTTCTTCTCTTTTTTCCCCCCTCCCCAGAGTTACCACCTTTCAATTCTCATGGGTCTCCTCTATAGTTCTCCTCCTCCTTCCTGGGAAGGGGTGATCCACTTCATGATACGACAGCAGCTCACAGGGCTGATTAAACTGAACTCTCTGCAACACAAACAGCAGATTTATTTTTTTTTAATTATTTTTTTTCTCTCTCCCATGTACCAAATGAAAGAACTGAACTGCTCTCTCTTTGGAGTTCTGTCTGGGTCAGGATACCCAATTAACCTGCAGGCTCCTGGTACTGGCAGTTACCTGCTCTTCACTTTGAAATCAAGTCACTCTCCTGTTTTGGGAGCTCTACTGCTCTGGAAGTCTCCCTGCCCTTTCATAGTGACAGAACAAAGCAGAAGCAGCTCCTGTGAAGAAATGAAACCCCAGACTCGTTCAATATGGCCACACAGTAAACCTCTGAGTAGCACAGCGTAAGCTTCAATAACGTCTTCACTGCTTGGCCACTAAGAGACAAGGTCTTCCAGGACTCCAATATTTGATGAGTCTGTGGGAAGTCAAGCAAGCCTCTAGGTTGTGCCTGCCTGCTCAGAAGAAATCCAGGGTTTAGGCTTTGCAGCCTCCACACATTAGGTTTATTGCTGTCATTCTTATTCCCAGGAGCTCAGCCAGATTGTACACAGCAGACTGCATCCCTTGGTGGGCCTCCCACGTCAGGTACCAGAGGCTGCAGAGAGTTTCCCAGGGAAGGCTCTAATGTTTGGGTTTCTTCTTTTCTATATATTAAACATCAAGGGATTTGCACATTTCTCAACAGTCAGTGTGACTGAGCTGACTCTCACCTGCAGTAATGGCCAGTGAGCATGGCAGGAAGGACCTACGCAGGCTGTGGAGCCAAATCTGTTCTAGGCGTGAGACAATCCCAAAGCTACCACCATGGTGCTTGACACTTGAAGTGCACCAGGTGTCTGACCTCACTGAAGACATCTCCTGCCTTTGCTTTGGTCTGTGGATGTGTCTGCTGAGCAAAGCCACAGGCAGAAAGCAGTTGGATGTACGTGAAGAAGCGTCAGCTGGAGGGGGCACCTGCTGCCCAGAGCACAGCCCATGCCTCACCTAGCCTAGGTGGGAATGTGGCTGCCCTAACTTCATGCAGTCACAGAATCACAGAGTGATCTGGGTTGGAAGGGATCTCTACAGGTCACCTAGTCCCAACCCCCTGCAGTGAGCAGTGACATCTTCAACTAGGGCTGCTCAGAGCCCCAAACAACCTGACCTCAAAGGGCTCCAGGGATGGGACTTCTGCCACAGCTTGTCAGAGCTCATCTTCACTGCACCCTACTCAGGCTCACTGGCAGTAGGTAGGCAACCAAAATCTACAGAAAACTACATGCAACTGACAACACAGAGCTAAGCCATGTACACACTGAGCCTGGCTTGAGCTTACACCAGGAATGGTCTCTCACATGTGTGCAGGAGGGTGGTAAAGCACCACCAAGCCAGCAGCGTAAATAAGGTGGGAGAAAAAGGAGAGTGAGCTTCCTGGCTCACAGAGATCTACGTTTTCCTCTAGGGTTTGCTTGTCTGTAGATGCAGGTTTTAACTCAGAGCTGGGCATTTTAAGGATGATGGAAATCAGCACCACCAGTGCTCCCCACTCTTCCTCACACAGCTTCACTCAGTGTGATTCCAAGGCAACATTTCTGCTCCCACTTTAATTTCACACTCGTGCCACAGATCCTCCAGCTCTGCCACGCCACGGAATGCAGCTGTGTGTGAGAGAGAAGGTCCTGCACTAGCTGCATGCAGGCTGATTGCTAAATCTCCCAGAAACCTTCGCTCTTCTGCATCCCAGAGTTTCTCATCATTAGAATTCCCTGGGTTTCCACCTCCTTCCTCAACAGCCATCTGGCCTGTCCACACTCCAGCTGCAGCCAGGCGTCCCTCACCACTTACACCTGATCTTTTGACTCTGCACACCTGAAACAATTCTCTCTCAATCTATCAAGCAATATAAAATTGGACTGCCAGGAAAGCTCTTCCAAAAGCTAGGAACAAATTGCCTGGCTTGAAAACACCATTCCCTCTCCATGAAATCCCAGGCACTGTTAAAATGGAGATTTACCTGAGGAAGAAAACGCAAGTGAGGTCCAGTCTCACATCCTGATGGAGTGGGGGTTGTAAAGGTTTGTGCTTCACCAAATGCCAGCATGGTGTGGGCTGGAAGGGACCTCTGGAGATCACCCAGTCCAAGCCTCCTGCTAGAGCAGGGCACCCACAGCAGCTGGCCCAGGAGCACCACACCCAGTTGGGTTCGGAATCTCTTCAGAGAAGCAGACTCCACAACCTCTCTGGGCAGCCTGCTCCAAGCACCCATCACCAAAGGAGTATCTTCTTGTCTTCAGATGGAACTTCCTGAGTTCTAATTTGTGCCCACTGCCTCTTGTCCTGGCACTGAGCATCACTGACATGAGTCTGGTCCTTTCCTCTTGCCTTCCACCCTTTACCTCTTGCTGAGCATTGAGAAGATTCCCTCTCAGGCTGCTCTTCGCCAGGGCTAAACAGCCCCAGGGCTCTCTGCCTTTTCACATAAGAGATGCTCCAGGCCCTTCAGCATCTTTCTGTCCTCTCTTGGACTCTCTCCAGTAGCTGCTGTCTCTTCTTCCAGAAGTTGTTCTTTTGATGCTTGCTGCTGGGATGCTTTTGATGGACGTCTCCATTGCCACCTCCTGCTAGTCGGCGGATGGGAGTTTAACATGCAAAGGAAGGCAGTGTCACTCAAAAGGGCAGCCTGGAGAGGTGGAGTAGCAGGAGGACTGCACTGAGTGTTTGCAGACTGTCACTGAAGGCTGGTGGGACGTGAGATCAGAAGGAAGAAGCTGCTCTGCTTTGAGCCTACCTTGTTTCATAGCTTAAGGAGATCCACCTTATAACACAGAGCTTTGGGCTGTTCTTTCCCACTGCTGTTTTCTCCTTATTTTCCATATCAAAAGGCAACGCTGGATTGTTTTCAGTATTCTGTCCACAAAGCATTTGAGGGGGGGGTGGAAATAAAACACCACCAAAACCTCTCTCTTTTTTTGTACAAATCTTCTCCAACCCTGCCAGAGCAGTTTTCTGTTGGTTTATAGCTTACTTAGGTTAGAACAAGCTGTCCTAGATCAGCAATAAATCTGCCACACGACAGACACCAGCCTGAACAGATTGCCTAGGGAGGTAGTTGAGGCCCCATCCCTGGAGGTATTCAAGGTCAGGCTGGACAAGGCTCTGAGCAACCTGCTCGAGCAGAGGATGTCCCTGCTGACTGCAGGCAGATTGGACAGGAGGAGCTTGGGAGGTCCCTTCCAACCCAAACCATTCTATGATTGCAAGTGAAGGGTAAACCTCAGAAGACCCAAGATCTGCTTTGGCTTCCCTGAAGCTGAACCTCTGGGGACCATTGCTTCCTGCTGAGGGACCTGGTTTGAGAGGCATCAAGGACAGAGAGTATTGCTGTTAATGTTAATTTTTGCTCCTGGTTTCAGGCCAGCTTTGGGAGCTCAGAGGTGCTCAGCTACCTCATGAACACACACGACAGCTTCTCAGCTTGGGAATAGATTTGCTTGTGGTTTGTTTGCCATAACCAGCTTTCAGCATTGAATGTGGTGGCCTAGCTCTGGATGTCATTGCATGGCAGACCTATCAGAGCTTGCCAAGGCAAGAAAACCTCCTGTCACTGCTCCAGCAACCACAGAAACCACTTTCTGTTAATACTTTTGCTCTTAGTGCCTCTTAGACTGACTTCCATGGAGCAATTCCAGATTTGCTCTCATCTTCATTACGAGTTGTTCCATCACCAGGCTCCTAGCAATTACTTAATTAAAACTCAATTTGCTGATGTTACTTCTCAGGTTGGTTGGTTGGTTTTTCTTCCAGTCAAGTAAAACAAACCTTAAAGGAGACTTCTCCACTGGGCAGCCTGGATGTAAGAAACCTCAAAGGAAATTTTTTTTCCCCCCACTGGTCAGCCTGGATAAAACAAACCTCAAAGGAGGATTTCTCCACTGATCAGCCTGGAGAGCCTGCTCACTGCTGCTCAGATCTTTGCTGTCTCCACCTTCCCTTGCCCAGTCTCCCCTCAGCAGTCCCCTCTCACAGGCACTGCTTTATAGTAACAGGGTCAGTAGAAAACACAGAGTTCAGCACTATAGAAGTGGAAACAGAAAGCAGCCATGGGCAATTAACCAGGGCTGTGACTGCTTGTGTTTGGTTCCTGCTTCCATTTCTGTTTCCATGGAAATGGACACCAGACCATTGGAAATAAAGTAAATTTTCTACTTTCTCCTCACCTTCCTATCAGCTGGGGCTCCACCACCCAAATAAATCTAAACTTATCTCATTGAATGTGAATTTAGAGCCCTGCCTCACGTCACTGAGACAAATGGACAAAAGCAGCCCTGCTGCCCAAGTATCAGCTGCTATTGGCTGTCCTCTGGGAAAGGGGTAGGTAAGTTTGCCCACCCCTTTTTGCTTCCTAAGGTATGGAGACATGCAGACATCCATCCTACCCCTTGCTCTGCGCCCCTGCCTGCCCATTAATATTGTTGTGCTGAGCAGGACTCATCACTTGCCCATTAGGGGTCATTTAAGCATAAATGACCCCCCCTCCCTTACGGAGCCTGTGGGGGTTAAAGACCTCTTCTTTGTCTGGCTGCTGACGCTTTGAGGTTCATTTGTATTGCAGAGCAGCTGCATTTAAGAAAAAAAAAGGTTCAAGCCCACCTTTAAAGGTCATATGGTCTCAGAGGAGGAGCTTTGACCTAGAAGGGTTTCTCAGGTGAAAAGCTCAGGGCTTGGGAACAAAGAAGGGAGGGGGTGGGGGGGGTGGGAATAAAAGAAAAATTGAGTTTTAAGCTTTTTCCATTCCTGTGGAAGATAAGATTGGTGCCTTTTGTAAACAAACACACTGGAGCCTGAACACTTGATTTCTCCTCTAGACAGGAAGCTGACCTGCAAAGCTGCCAGACCTGGAGAGGGGCAACAATGATTTTCAGTCTGGCTTCCGACACAACAGACAAAATCCAAGCACCAGCTCCAACAGAACCGTCCCAGGCCACGAATCAACACTCTTCCCGGGGTACCAAGGCTCTTAACTGTCAGAGAGTGAAGGCACAACTCGAAACGACCTCCTAAGCTACCAATGTCTTTTGCCCACCAGAGGATGCTTCATACTTTTCTCTAGCTCTGTTAAACTCAATGAAATAACCAAAACTTGCTGAGAAAACAGCACCAGGCAGCAGCTCAGCTTGACTTGGCATCGCACTGTGCAATCTGCAGCGACTGCAAACATAATATCATTACTCTGTTAATGCAAACTCTCTGCTTGCTAAATGCCTTGCTCTCTTGCAGGGTCCATTTTCCAGCAGGAGCTGGGGAAAGTTGGCTTCTCCAAAGCCTACCAAAGTGTTAATTCCTGGAGGCCAGTAGCAAGAGCAGAAAGCCAGCCAGAAATCAAAGTGGATCTATAGGGGACGGTAGATTTAAAGCATTTAATTACTGGAGCTGGAGCTGGTTATTGCTAATGCATGGATCACAGAAGCTTCCCTCCTGTAGGAATCAGTCATGCAAGGGAGATCAGGAATTACAGATGCTGCACCAATGTCAGGGATTTGCTCTGGTCCTTTAAAGAGATTTCCTCCAGTGACAAAAGCCTCGTGCCTGGCACTACCACACAGTATGTCATAAAGGTAAAGAGAAGTAGCCTGTAAATTAGTCACAGTCCTGAAATGCACTGCTTTGGATGACTCAGATCAAGCTGCTCAGTCATAACACAGATCTCTTCCCTTTTTCTTTTAAATGTGTTTATTTGATCTTACTTAGATCCATCTCCGTCAGAGATGCCAGCATGTCTTGAGGAGGTGGAGAAAGCTGGAGCATAGAATCAATAGGTTGGAAAAGACCTCAAAGATCATCAAGTCCAACCTGCCACCCAAGACCTCATGACTACTAAACCATGGCACCAAGTGCCACGTCCAATCCGCTCTTGAACACCTCCAGGGATGGTGACTCCACCACCTAATCATAGACTCCACCACCTACAATCATAGAATCACAGAACTGTTGCAGTTCTCTAAGATCATTGAGTCCAATCTTCAACCTAACACAATACAATACAATACAATACAATACAATACAATACAATACAATACACCACCAGGCTGGAAGAGACCTTCAAGATCATCGCATCCAACCTATCAACCAATCCAACCCACCTAAACAACTAAACCATGGCACCAAGCACCCCATCAAGTCTCCTCCTGAACACCTCAGAGTTCTTAGGTAAGTTGAGACTCTGACTTTTCTCACACACACACACATATACATCTTGTCTTAGCAGTGAAGAGACTAAATCATGTCCCAGTGTGCCATGGCCACATATTTCTTGAACACCTCCAGGGATGCTGACTGCACCACCTTCCTGGGCAGCCTGTTCCAAAGCCTGACCACCATATAGTTTCATAGTTTCATAGTTTCAGTTAGGGTTGGAAGGGACCACAAGGATCAGCTAGTTCCAACCCCCCTGCCATGGGCAGGGACACTCTACCCTAGATCAGGCTGGACAGAGCCTCATCCAGCCTGGGCTTAAACACCTCCAGGGATGGGGCCTCAACCACCTCCCTGGACAACCCATTCCAGGCCTTCACCACCCTCACAGTGAAGAACTTCCTCCTCATGTCCAGCCTGAATCTCCCCACCTCCAGCTTCATCCCATTCCCCCTAGTCCTATCACTCCCTGATAGCCTGAAAAGTCCCTCCCCAGCCTTCTTGTAGCCCCCTTCAGATACTGGAAGGCCACAATGAGGTCACCTCGGAGCCTTCTCTCCTCCAGACATAAAGACATTTTTCCTCATCTCCAACCTAAACCTCCCCTGGCACAATTTCTTCTCATCCTGTCTTCCAATAGGTAGAGATTGAGGCATGAAATGTTTAACACAGGAAAAGAGGGGGGGGAAAGGCAGCTGGAGTGGTGTGCTGAGGTCTAGTCTACAGCAATAAGGATGCCCTGATGAGACTTCCTAGGGGAGATGTAATATATGCTTACAAATAAGTAGGCAGAGGCCATATTTAACCAACCATTTTAATTAAGCTATTCAAGCCAAACCATCCTTTCTTGACAAAACTGCATCCAGACTTTCATTTCAGTGGTCTGAGGAAAGAATCATGCCCTTAATCACTAAGCCCTAGTTTAGATCTTGTCTAATTGTCATTTGCTACAATAGACCCCCAGAGACCCTTCTGCTGTGTGCACTGGTTTTGTTCATGTCTTAGGAGGCCTTTTTGGTGGTGGTGGTGGCTTCCCCCCCCGCCCCCAAGTCATAAGAAAGATTTAAAGTGGATGTCTTTTAAAGGATAATAAATACCTGGAGAAGAATGAGGAAATACATTAGAGCTGAATCACTGCTGTGTCACACCAATTTCCCCCTTTCTTCTCTCGAGATTCCACTGGAATCAATGAAGTTACAGTTACTTAAGGCTGTAGGATTGGATGAGGGGAACCAGGTAGCTTGTGATAAAGGACCAGACCTGGCTGGCAGCCTTGCTCAGAATCAAACATGTCCCCTCAAATTTCACACCATTTTCACAGCCTTGTAGCAGCAAAGCAAAACAAGAAGTTCACTGTGCAGTCAGAACTAAATCTTTTTTTTCCCCCTTTTTTGCCTTTTTCTTTTCTCTTTTGTTGTGTTTTTTTTTTTTCCTGTGGGCTGAGTATTTAGCCAATATAGCATCACAGAAACATTGATTCCTGTTCCCAGCCTCAGAATCCTCCTGGTAGCTCCCTACAGAAGCAAAGACCCAACACAATCTCTTCCTTCATGGCTGGGAGAAGTGTTATCCCTGGGAAAGGTTTCTCTGATAGACGAGGGAGGACTGTTCATTAGTGTCATGAATGATGCTGCCTCTTTTTTATGCAACTGGCATTCACTGATGCTGGCACTGTCAGAGCCTCCAACTGTGTGCACAATTCAGCTCATCGAACAAGGCAGCATCCTTTCCAGATACACTCAACGTGCAGCATTGTGGTGGGGAATTCATTCCACAGAGGAGAAACATGAATTATTGCCATTCTCACAACAAAACAAGGAAAAAAATCCCCCCCAAAAAGAAGGGGAAAAAAAGGAAAAAACTTGGGGGGGGGGACAGTCTGTGCCTGCCCTTTTTTCCCCCCTGTGTTATTAGAGAGATTATCAGGGGGGGAAAAATTAAACACAGCAGTTGTTTGGGGTCCTACACAAACAAAACAAGGACCACTCCACACACAGTGCTGAGCCATGGCTCTGCCTCCCTGGGAGGTGTAAAGCAACACATTTTTTTTTTCTTGTGTAAAGATAATTAATTCAGTGCTGACAGAGCAATTTTATACAAGGGAAGGGGAAAGTAATGCCCCAAACAGTCCCAGTGTTAAGCAGGCTCTGTCCTCAGCTCCTCCAGCTCAGCCATTTCCTTGGGGTGTATTGAGTGTGGTGGTGACACGCCAGGGTGCCTGCAAGGAATGGCTGCCTCTGAGTGATGCTGAGTGGAGGGAGAGGCCAGTCCCACGCTCCAGAGTCACCTGCAGAGCTCAAGGTGCATGAAGAAATGTACAGCTGGTCCCTTAGCAGCAAGGAGCAGGTCCAAAAAGCAACCTGAGCTACAGGAACTGTGTCTGTGCCTTGGTGCTTGCCACAGGCTGGAGCAAGCAGCAGGGGAGCAGATACAGCTACTCCCAGCAGCAGAAAGCCCTGCAGAGATAATAGCTAATGTCCCAGGGGCTGGGTAGGTGCCTCACATCAGTAAAGCTAACACAAGGCAAAAAGCCCAATCTTCTTCCTACAGCTGAGCTCCTACCATCCCAGCACGGCTCCAGCACAGCCAGGCATCAGCAGAGATGGAGTAGTTGTGCAGGGCAGGGGATGTGCTGATTCCTGCACCCCCCTCCCCTTCACCTCCTCCAGCAGGCAAGGGAAGTGCACAGCTGGGGGACAGGCTGGCATTATAGAATAGGTTGGGTTGGAAGGGACCTTTAAAGATCATCTAGGCCAAGCCCTCTGCAGTCAGCAGGGACATTTGCAACTAGAGCCCCAAGCAACCTGATCTCTGATGGTGCCAGGGATGGGGCATCTCCCACCTCTCTGGGCAACCTGGTCCAGGGTCTCACCACTCTCAGCTTAATTTTTTTCCCCTTGTATCTATTCTGATCTACCTTTTAGCTTCAAACCATCACCCCTTGTCCTGTCACAACGGGCCCTGCTGAAAAGTCTGTCCCCAGCTTTCTGTTGGACCCCTTTAAACACTGAAAGGCCACCATTAGGTCTCCCTGGAGCCTTCTCTCCTCCAGGATCACAGCCCTGGTCCCTGACCCCCGGAGTTCCAAGCCTGTGTTTTAAAAGCAGCAGGCAGAGCAAGAAGCCATTGTAGCCTACATCCAGGAAAACCCTGAGGATGGATGGTAGGAGAGCAGTTGAAAACCCTCTTCTCTCCAGAGCTGAGTTACTTTATGTTGTGTGATTCTCCACTCCAGATGCCTCTTTCAGAAAGATCTCTCTCTCCTGCAGAACTGAGCAGGGACACACAGGGTGGTCAGAAAAAGGACCTAGGTCACTGAAATCCTCCAGTTTAAGTGTCCCACCCCAAATGCTCTGTCCCCTTTTCTGCCAGAGATTTGCTCCTCGGTGTGGAGAGCTCTCAGGCATCTTGTTGATAAGACTATTGAGGCAGAAAGACCACTCTGCCCTCCCTCCTCTTCACACAGCAGTCACACTTGATAGGAAATAGATATATATATAGGGTTAAGAAAGACAAAACATGATAAGAAAGAAGCAGCTTTTGGCCTAAGAATCAAAGGAGGAGCAGATCTGGCAGAGGGCAGCACACAGATTGGAAGTGTCCTTGTGAGACTGAGCCCTGCAGCAAGATAAGTGGAGGGACCCACTGCTCGTGGTTTCTAATGGCAGAGAAGTACCACACTGCACAGCCTGGTCAAGGCAGGAACGCTGCTTAGGCACACTCCAAAATGGCAGTAGATGCTTCAGCAGCAAAGGCTGAAGGACCTGCAATGCCTATGTGCTTGTAAGACTATATTGAAGCTGAATATGGGTGCCAGGGAGCTTCTCAGGTCCCTAATTTTCTTCTGGATCCAGTTTCTTCCCCAAAAGGGTTGTCAAGCCCTGCAACAGGCTGCCCAGGGAAGTGGTGAAGCCATTATCCCTGCAGGGACTAAAAGGAGGTGTCAGTGTGGTACTAAGGGACATTGTTTAGTGATGTTAGGTTAGTGGCTGGATTGGATGACCCTGAAGATCTCTTCCAGCCACAACAACTCTGTGCTTCTGCGATACTTTTCCTCTTACATCTGGTGCAAGACAAAGCTACATCGGGGATGTAGAGCTCACAAAGAGCCACGTTCCCCAGCCCTTTCTCACTGGAAGTCCTACAGAAATGAGGAGGAATATGGAACACACCACTGGTGAATCACCCAAAACCAGACTCCTTTGGGACCTTTGAGCCAACTGCCAGCTGTAAAACCCAACCAACCGAGCCAATGAGCACGCAAATAATCCAGGGCACGTGCAAAGTGGGCTAGAACGTGGAGCGTTCGTTTTCCCATTCTCAGCCAGCAAGGCAAAGGGAAGGAAGTGAATAAACCATCTGCCCAAAACGTTCATATGGAAACTTCTTTTCTCAAGCCAGATATAAGGAGCAATTATGCACTACTTCAGGAGATGCTCCAGCATCAAGCCACGACCCCCAGCTTGGTGTCAATGCCTACCCCAACAGGATTACCGCTCAGAAAGCTTTATGGTTGCCACATGATGTTTAATCAGTGCATTAAAAATAAATTAAAGATTTGCTAATTGTAATGTAATTAGCTTAATTTAATTACATTGCTCAGTGACTGAGGATTTTATTGTTATGGTGAGATCTTCCCTCGTTCGGGGCCCGGAGTCGAGCGGCGCCGTTATTGACAACTGTTTCCTCCCTCAACGCTCAGCCCCAGGAAGGGGCTGAAGTTTTGACCTGAATCTTGCAATTTATCACAATCAGCATCATCACGAATTACAGAAAGCATCCAGTAACATGATAACTTCTAAATGAAGTGTCTGGGAGCCGGGCAGGAGCGCCTCGGCTGTTAATTTGTCATATTTCAGAGCCAGCCTGACACCCTGTCCAATTTGCTTGTAAGCTTTATCACCACGACAGCTCCCTCAGCTGCCTCTGCCTGTGAGCAGGGTGGAGGGGAATTCAGAGAGGGCAGCTTGGCTCTCCCCATCCCCTGGCTTTCACAGAAACATTCAGGTTGGGAAAGACCCTCAGGATCACCAAGCCCAACCGAGAACACTACTCTGCAAGATTCACCCCTAAACCATACCCCTAAGCACTACGTCCAAAGCACCTTCAAACACGTCCAGGCTGGGTGACTCCACCACCTCCCTGGGCAGCACATTCCAATCCCTGACCACTCTTGCCATGAAAAAAGGTTTCCTACTGTCCAGTCTAAACCTACCCAGTGGCAGCTTGAGGCCATTCCCTCTTGTTCTCACTAATTACCTGTGAGAAGAGCCCAGCACCAGCCTCTCCACAACCTCCTTTCAGGGAGCTGTAGAGAGTAATGAGGCCTCCCTTCAGCCTCTTCTTTTCCAAACTAACCATCCCCAACTCCTTCAGTTGCTCTCCATCAGATTTATTCTCCAGGCCCTTCACAGCTTCCTTGCCTCCTCTGCCCTGACTCCAGCACCTCCACATCTCTCTTGTATTGATGTGCCCAAAACTGAAGACAACACTCAAGGTGTGGCCTCCCCAGAGCTGAGTACCAGGGGACAATCACCTCCCTGCTCAATCACCTCCCTGCTCCATCACCTCCCTACTCCTGCTGGACACAGCATTTCTGATCCTAGCCAGGATGCCACTGGCTTTCTTGGCCACCTGCTGGCTCATATTCAGTTGCTTGTCCCTTAGAACCCCCAGGTCCCTTTCTGCCAGGCAGCTTTCCATACGACCTGGCTGCAAAACAAACAGCCCCATGTCTGGAGGATGTTTGCTTTCCCCATGAAAAAGCCTCCCTTCCTCTCTCCCCTCCCTGCTGCCTCATTAGGACCACCAATTTATTATTATTTTATCTTTCAGGCTCTCTACTGGTCATAATCTGATGGTCAACAGAATGTATTAGCAGATAGAGGAGTTAGAAGAAGTTAGAGGGGTCAGAGTAGTCAGGGAGCATGTTTGCCTATCTCACAGAGGTTCTCCCTTTCAGTCTGGAAAAGAGCAGACTGACTGGGGGAATCTCATCAATACTGATCATCATTTAAAGGGTGGGTGCCAGGAGAACAGGACCAGGCTTTGTTCATCTGTGTCCAGTGACAGGAGAAGGGGTAAAGGGCACAAACTTGAACATCAGAAGCTCAGCTAAACATAGGGGGAACTTCTTTAATTTAAGGGTGACAGAGCCCTGCAACAGGCTGCCCAGAGAGGTGCTGGAGTCTCCACCTCTGGACTCATTCAAAACCCACCTGGACATGTTCCTACATGACCTTCTCCAGGTGAACCTGCCTTAGGGGGCGGAGTAGATGATCTCCAGAGGTCACTTCCAACCCCTACCACTCTGTGACTCTGTGATTTCCATCCCAACCTTGCCATTCTCTCAAACAACCTGCAAGTTTATTTGTTTGTTTCTTCCCTTTGGGGCAGAAGTTGTGCAGCACTAAAACCAGCCATGAATAGCCCTTCAGGAAATTGGTCTCCTGTTATCTTCCAGATGCTCTGAGGCCTTCAATCAATTTGCATTGATTTAAGCAACATCATTCAATACATATTATCAATCTGATCTGAGGGGAATTGTGTGAAGAGCAGATCTTCCTTTCTGTCCCAGACATCCCAGGTGCAACAGCACACAAGGTGCTACAAAGACCATAGAATGGTTTCTAAAAGCCCAACAGGTGTTAAAAGATGCTTTGACTGACAAAATAAAAGGGAATTGCTTTTTAATTTGCCTGCCATGTCAAAACCAAGCTGGCCAGTCTGGACTGTGGTCAGAGTGAGCCTCTGCTCCGCTGGGTTTTGTTGATAGTACTGAACCTGAGCACATCTCTTTAAATCCCTGCTCTGAGTGCACACAGCACCAACCACTTCATATCGAGGCACAACCCACCAACAGCAGCCCAACACCCCTGGGCTTTCCTGGAAAAGAAAAATAAGCCTCTCCATGAGGCAGGAGATGTTGTGCTCCCTTCTATTACCCCTTTCAGCACGTGAGCCCAAACTCCTGCACCTTCTCTTCTGTTGATGGCTGCTGTTGGGATGTGGGCTCCACTAGAAGACCTAGAAGGACTCCACAAGAATATCTAGAACTCCATCAGAACATCTAGCAAAACTCCTTCAGAACATCTAGAAGAACTCCATCAGAACATGTAGCAGAACTCCACCAGGAGACCTAGCAGGACACCCTGTAGCCAGGTTCTGCCGAACTCACCTCTGCAGTCTCTAAGTGGTAGATCTGTCTCTTATTACATCAGCATCAAGAGAGCAACCAGAGGCAAAGGAGCAGGGAGCATCCCAGTCTTTACAGCTGAGCCTCCAGAGGGGCTGTAAAACCCCAGACACTGTTAAGGAGATAAGAGAAAACAGTGAGCTGGTGGTGCCTGCTGCTAATAAAAGGAATTTGAGAATGGGGACTGTCCAAGATGAAAGGAGGTGAACGAAATAAGGTAGGAACTGGTCCAGGGAAGCCACAACTGGAGAAAAGGAAGGGAAAGAAGGAAGGGAAGGAAGGGAAGAAAGGGATCAAAGGGAAGGGTGGAAGGGAAAGGAGGGAGGAAAGGAAAGGAGGGAGGGAGTGAAAAGAGGGAGGGAGAAAGGAAAGGGAGGGAGGGAGGGAGGAAGGGGAGGGAGGGAGGGAAGAAAGGAGGAGGGAAGGGAAAAGGGGGAAAGGGGGAAAAAGGAGGAAAGGGAGGGAAGCAAAGAAAGCAAGCAAAAATGCAGGTAAATGTTTAGGTCTGAAGGAGCCTGTGTGACCCAGGTGACCATATGTCAGTTCCCTGAGGTTTTTTCTCTCCTGTTGAACTCCAGGCCCACAGGTTCTGTAGGACGCAGTCCGCAGCGCGCGGTGCCCGCTGTGAGTGAGTCATTTGGTACCGTTCCTGTGGCAAGGATCCCAAATGTGTCAGGCCTGGACTAAAAAGCAAGATGGAGGATGAACACACCTGAAGGCACATTTGGCACTCAAATTCTGAGCAGATATCACTTCTAATTATAGCCAGCCTCATGCCAGCTTACCACCGTTCAAGCGCTTGTGGGTTCGCGCGCTGAGTGCCAGATTTAATCCATTCAAGGTGAAGCACAGGAGAACCAATTGCATTTTGCCTGCCTTCTACCTGAATGATTTGCTTTGTTGTTCCCAATTTGCAGTTTGACTGGAAGATTTGCACCCCTCTGGTTAGTTCTGGTTGGCTTCTCTGCAGCCACGGGGGCATATTTTTCAGCTGAATGAAGCCCAGCTGGCAGGCTCAATTTACCCCACCAATGAGTCATATCTTTCTCTCTCTCTCTCTAATTTCACCTGCATGAGAGGATTGCAGGTTCCTCTCTTCATTCCTCGAGCTCCAAACTGTTTCTGCAATAAAGGAAAAAGGCTCATGCCTACCCAGCACATGGAGCTGTAACCCTGCTTGCCTGGAAGGCAGCTCAAGAGAAAGGCAGTAGTAAACATTACTTAAATAGCAAGATTAGTTAAGAGAAGCCTTTCCCAGTCTGATCCTGTATCAGATTTTGATCTTGTGTGGTGCCCAGTTCTTCACAAGGACCAGGACCCCACAAAGTGCTCCCAGCATGATGTAGGGCTCAGAGCAGAGGGAAGGTTTAATGCAATCCTACCTCAGTTTTCTTTGCACACAGCACTGTGAACCACGGAACAGAAGGAGGATTGCCTCTTCACCCCAGAAATCCACTTAAGCTTGGATTATGAGCCATATTCACCCAATTTTTGCTGGGAGCTTAAGGCAGCACCATGCTGCTGTTGGTCTGCAGGATGCTGGGTTGCTGAGGCAGGATTTGGGAAGCTCCAAAGTGAAATGGTCACATTCTTGGACACACAGGGCTGGAACAGCCTAGGTCTGGGTTCAGCCATGCTCTATGCATGGCAAAGGCTTGGTTTCATGACTAGGCTCATGCCAGCAGCCTTCAGAGCATGTGGGGTTTAGCAGCTCTGCCACACTGAGCTGACAAAGAAAGGAAAGGGAACACTTCCCTCCCTCCCACAAATCTCTATTGATCCAAATATGGATCTTGTTTCAAGATAGGGAACAACTGGCACAGATGCTGTCACACAGAGCTGTCTGGAATGGGTTCAGAAGCTACATTTTCCACCCTTATGCCTCTTTCCCTTCCTGCTATCACAGAGAGAGAAAGGGAGGGAGGAGAGAAGGAAAAGAAAGGGGGGGGAGGTAAGGGGAAAGAAAAGAAAAGGAAGGGAAGGGAGAAAGGGAAGAAGGGTGGGGAAAAGGAAGGGGAAGGGAAAAGGGGAAAGGGAAAGGGGGAAAGGGAAGGGAGAAAAAAAGAAAAAGAGGGAAAAGGGAAAAAAGAGGGAAAAGGGAAAAAAGAGGGAAAAGGGAAAAAAGAGGGGAAAGGGAAAAAAAGAGGGGAAAGGGAAAAAAGGGAAAAGGGGGGAAGAGGAAAAGGAAAAATAAAAAGAAGGAAAAGGGAAAAAAAGAGGGAAAGGGAAAAGGAAAAAGAAAAAGAGGGGGAAAGAAAAAGAGGTAAAGGGAAAAGAAAAAGAGGGGAAAGGAAAAAGAAGAGGGGAAAGGAAATAGAAAAAGAGGAAAAAGAAAAAGAAAAAATGGAAAAAAAAAAAAGGGGGGGGGGGGGGGGAACGAAGAAGAGGCAGCATGGCTGCTGCAGGCTGTGTGAAAGCTGTGCTCGGAGCAGTGTCCTTCCCGTCCCCATCCCTGCCGAGCCGGCTGGGCTGCACAAGGTAGCTCCTAATTACCTCTCTCCTGGTTTCCCTTCCCCCTGGGGCCGGCCTTTCCAAGAACTAACTGCACGCACACACACACACACCTGGCTCTGCGAGATAGGGGAGCTTCACCATGGATACCAGCCCCCCATTCCCAGCCCGGCACACGCTCCTGGGATTCCAGCAACTATCTGCAGGATGCTGTGAACTCCAGATGTGCCTCACCCGGCGCCGGGAGACGCTGCCGCCGCTCACAGCTGCTGTTCTGCACTCAGCCGCGCACGGCAGCGCAGGTTCTGGCTGTGCAGATCCAGCTTGGAGAAAGGAAATAAAGCAAAATGGTAATTTTAATCTTCCCTTTCATGCCAGATAAGAGCAGCTGTGCTCACACAATGTGTCCAACTGGACATGATGAATAGCCTGGGAAGAGAGGAAACGTCTGTACATGCACACACACACACACACACGGACATACATGCTCCAAGGAATTGAAAATGGGTTTGTTTTCAGGTGGCAGCCTCCCTGATTAATAAGAGGGGGGAGAAAAAAGGTTGATTAGAAATAAATCTGGCCTGCCAGGGTTGGAATTGTGCAGCAAAAAACCCCAAACCATCCTGAAATAAATATCTGCGAGGGTAACCCAAAGGGTTAACCTTCCCAGTGCACAAATGCTGGCTCTCTCCTCCTGTTACAGTTTAAATGCTGATTGGAAGGAAGGGATCATTCTAGGTCAGTATGTCCTTTACATTGTGAAGGGCCTGACAGGGGCTAATAAACTCCCCTGCCTATGGCACTGATAATTTATGATATATTCCTGGGCACCACGTGCCTTTTTTTTTATGTATACATGGAGAGTTTGTTGGTTTGTTTGCAAAGAGGTGAAGCAGGGTGAGGCTGGGTCAAGAAATTCACTCTAAATCCACGGATGCAGGGAGCTCTGCTCTCCTGCTCCTAGCCTACGGTGGAGAATATCAGCCTGGTTGCCGCTCCCAGTGCTGCTGTGGGGATTTCACATGGCACTGGGCTCGGCAAAAAGCTGGGCCACCAACCAGCACAGCCACCTTCTTCCACACAGATCCCAGGGATGCACCTCTGGCACCTTCTTGCACTGTGAAACAAGCCCAGCTCATTTGTAAAGCACCTCTTGAATTAACTGCAAACCCAACAGAGGCCAGCTTGGGCTTGGGCCACCAACCAGCACAGCCACCTTCTTCCACAGAGGTCCTATGGGTGCACCTCTGGCACCCTCCCACAGGGGGAACAGGCTGCCCGGGGAGGTTGTGGAGTATCCTTCTCCAGAGACTTCCAAGACCCATCTGGATGTGCTCCTGTGTGACCTGTGCTAGATTCTATGGTCCTGCTCTGGCATGATGATCTTTGGAGGTCCCTTCCAACCCCTAGCATCCTGTGAAAACAAGCCCAGCTGATTCAGAGGCACCTCCTGGAGGGAGATAACTGCAAACCAAACAGATTCCCAGCTCCTTTCCCGAGCGTGGAGCTGCTGCCGAGGCAGCCAAGCCCCCCTGCCTGCCTTGCACTCGCTGCATTGCACAGGGATGAGGTCACTGGGCTGCAGATGAGGTAACTCCGAGCCTTGCCCACGGGATGGAAGAGGTGACCATCCGATGGCTCACGCCAACACGCGGCGCGGTCCCCGCGGGGGCGGCCGACAGCTGTGCTCTGCCGCTCCGCTCTGCCGCGCCGGGCAGGTGGGCGGCGGCTGCCCCGGGCAGCCCCACAGCAGGCAAAGAGGGTGCTGGGGGGGTGAGAAGCCGGGCATCATCTGGTGCCATGTGCTCCCAGCCTGGAGCCAAAGAGCCAACAGCGCCTGGGGCTGCATCCCCAGGAGCGTGGGCAGCTGGAGGATTCTGCCCCTCTGCTCAGACCCCATTGCAGTGCTGGGGCCAGCTCTGGAGTCCTCACCACAGGAGAGACAGGGACCTTTTGAAGTGGGGCCACAGCAATGATGATCTGAGGGTGGAACCCCTCTGCTGTGAGGACAGGACGAGAGAGTTGGGGTTGTTCAGCCTGGAGAAGACTCCAAGGAGACCTTATTGGGGCCCTTCGGTGCTGAAAGGGACTGATCAGAACGCTGGGGGCTGACTCCTTAGCAGGGTCTGTTGTGACAGGATGAGGGGTGATGGGTTTAAACCGAAAGTGATTTAGACTGGAGAGAAGGAAGACATTTTGTACACTGAGGGTGGTGAGAGCCTGGGCCAGGTTGCCAGAGAGGTGTAGATGCACCATGGCTGGCACCATTCCACGCTAGGCTGTTTGTGGCTCTGAGCAACCTGCTCTAGTTGCAGATGTCCCTCCTGACTGCAGGGAGGATGACCTTTAGGCGTCCCTTCTCCCTTCCAAGCCAAACTGTTCTGTGACTCTATGATTCTATGCACAAATGTGCCAGGCAGTTCTTGCCTTCTGACCTCTCTGTTTTTTCCAGCACCCCCCACAGCCAGGCTCACCACTCAGACAGCTCTTCCTCTCCCCTCACTGGGCTTTCTAAACTCATGTGCCTTATCACGCCTGGGTGAGGTGGTTCATCTCTTCCACAAGGGCTGGGGAACGACTTCCTCCTGTGGTTGCAGGCGTTAGACCTGGGGGAAATCCCTGCTTGCCCTGCCCAGGGGGTTGCAGGGGACAGGAGGGGTGTGGGCAGCTGCTGGGGCAGTCCCCATGGGGTCGGTTTGTGAGTGCTGACGTTTTGGGTGTGTGTGAGCTCCGCACAGGTGCTGTTCCTAGAAAGTCCCCTAATTTGCAAGCAGCCAGAAAAGTGACTTTTGTGGTTAGGTAGCACTGCTGACTGTGCCCCTCTCCTGTCTATAAGAGCATGCTTCAGAGCAGCTACAGCCCTCTCTCACCCAGCAGGCAAAAAGCTTAAACCAAAGCCCCAAGACCCAAGCATCTTGTCTGCAGGGTCTTGTGTCATTGTCATTTACAGGCCAGTGTAGGCTGGGAGCCCTGCTAGCTCTGCTGTGCTAAGTGATCCCAGTGCTGATCCCTGCCCACAGTGATGAATGTGTAAGAAGCAGGAGGAATTCACAGCAGAAGGAAGAGCAGGATGCAGGGTTGCAAACTCCCCAAGCCCAGGGCTCATCTGCAGCCTGCTCAGCGCCAGGATGGCCAGAATCAAGTCATCCCACAGCTCCCAGTAGCTACCTATGCCTCCATGGGCCCTATTTAACCTCACAAAGCATGTTTGAGAAGTTTTCTTCTACAAAGCATCTCAGCAGCAGCAGCAGCTGGTGATCTGGGAATCTGTTCTGGGCAGATCTCAACCCGAACTACATGTGACAAGTGACCTAGGAGGACCCCCAAGGGCTAATGCCTCATTAGATGCAGGACAACAGCTAGGCTGAAAGTCTTCTGCTCTCTTCCCAGCATACAAAGCTCAGCTCCCCTGCTCTGGCTGGTCTGGAGGGTATCTAACCAAGCACCAGTGGCAAGACAGACATGCCAGTGCCAAGCACCTGAAGGAAGTCATTCCCCACAGCCCCGAGGGTATGAGGATCAAAGAGCTCCCAGCAAGAGGGAAAGGTTTTCTGTCACCTCTGCTGAGTTTATTTGTCCAAAAATGGGAACTACTATGAGCAAGCCCCGGAGGAAGTGGTGTCTCTCCTTCCAGCCTCCCAGAGCAGCTGCTTGTACAAGGAACAGGTCAAAACAAATGACTGTCACCAGGGGAGGATGTGAAGGGACACAAACGCCTTCCTGCGGGAGCTGAGCTCACCTCACCGCGCAAGGGCTGAGGCCACGACTCTTCCCCATACCATGACCTTGCAAAACTGCCAGAGACAGACAGACCTCCTGAAGTCTGCCCAGAGAGGGTTCAAAGAAGCAGAGGAAGATGCGGGGCCACAACACGTTCCCCTCCCTCCCGACTTGGAGAGCTCCTCGGCAGCAAGCCTGCAGCAGGCCCCCGGGCAGCGTTGCAGCAGGACCTGTGCTGGGCTCCAGACTTCCCAGCTAGATTTCTTTTTAAAGATGTGGCTAATTTTACAAGCTCTAGTGGTGGCTGTCAGCCATAATGAGGTACAGTTAATCATAGCCCTGCCTCATGCTGGAGCTGGATCATCTGTGCAGCCTCTTCTGCAGAGGAAAGCAAGGTGTGGTGGGTTTTACACTTCTCCCTCAGACCAGCAGCTGAACACCATTTGGTGAGGCACCAAGCCTGGCAGAGCAATGACCTCCCCCCATCTTCAAGGGGTCTGCAAACAGCAGCTGGAAGAGACCTTGGGCATTCCCAAGAGAAAATGGCCTCAAATTGTACCACAGGAGATTTGGATTGGACTTTAGGAACAATCTCTGCCCCAAAAGGATGATGAAGCCCTGGCACAGGCTGACCAGGGCAGGGGTGGAGTCTCCATCCCTGGGGGGGTTTCAAAGCCATGGAGAGGTGGTGCTGAGGGACATGGGCTAGTGGTGACCTGGCAGTGCTGTGTTGACAACTGGACTTAATGGCCTTAGAGGTCTCTTCCAACCAGCATGATTCTACGATTCGTGTTCCAGGGAGACAGGGAGGCCTCCTGTGGGCACAGCTGTCACTGGGACAGCTATGGACCAGGATGAATTGCTCTCCAAAGATGCCATTTCCTCTCTGGTGACCACTACAGGGGCTCTAAGGTCGTTAGCCTGGACCAGTCCCCTGCAGCAGCACGTGTTCAGTCGGGCCAGTCCCACCCTTCGAACTCACCTGCCGGCCAGGCTGGGTGTCGCGGATCCTCACCCCCAGGTCGCAGCCCCCAGACTTCTGCTGCCCTACCTCGGGGCACAGCCTCCCCTCCAACAGCTCGAGCACAGGTGCTGGAACACAGGCAGGGCATTAATTACAGAAAACCAGCAGGAAAAGAGTTAAGAGAGCCAGGGCTTGTTGCTATCCAGGAGCCCAGGCTACCTCACCTCCCAGGATAACCATCAGCCAGCCCTTTCTCAAGCTCTTTTTTGGCAGGCTGTGCTGTCAGAAAACCACCTGTTACTTGGGAGAGATTCAAATGCATAATGAATTAAAAAAGCATATTGTGTGTTACTGTCTATCCCCCAGACAGATGTGTTATTTAAGTGTGGTTATGATCTCTGCTGTTAATTTTAAACAACATATGATCAAAGATCACGGCTGGCTTTGTGTTTTGCTTCTCTTTCAGGTTCTGGCTCGTGTGTCCGTGCCAGACAGTTGTGGTTTCTGTCATATGGCAGGAAAGGCTTATTTCACGTGCTGCCTGGATTTGTGTTTTATAGCACATTCAACCCACCCAGCAGAATGGAGTTCTCCTGGTGTTTGCAATAAAGGGGATGGCAGCTGTGGGGAAGAGGGCACCACACAAAGCGATTTTTAGGCACAGCTACTCCCTCTGCTAAGGGCTTTCAGCCATTTTAAAGGCAGCAGCAGGCTGAGGTGCAGACTGAAATGCATAAACCACATCACTGCTCCCATGGGAAGGCTGGAAGGCTGTTGGACATGGTAGTGCTGCCAAGCAATCAGCCCAAAAGCAGCAGCCTGGTCCTGGGCAGGCAGGGGGACATGCTCAAGGGATCAGGAGAGGGGTGTGTGGAAGTAATCCAGTTGGGGTTCTTTTTTATTTGCTCCCTGGCCTGAGCCTTCAAGCTTTGCTGCCCAGCTAGAATAGCTGGACATCTGCCCTGAGTGAGGAGGTGAGTAAATAAAGAGACCAAAAAAAAGGGAGGAGCAGCCCCTTGTGATCACTCAGCTCTGAGGTGAGGCTTTGGCTCAGAGGCAATGCGAGCCTCCTTCTCTGGAGGGATTCCAAACCCACCTGGACACAATCAGGAGCAACCTGCTGTGGGTGAACATGCTTTAGCAGGGGGATTTGACTAGCTATCTCCAGAGGACCCTTCCAGCCCCCACCAACCTGTGATTTTGAGACACTGGGTAAAGTTGCAGGAGCTCTGGCATGTTCAGAACGGCAGAGGAATAAATCTTCCCCTGATGTATGCCTTACTGTGCTGGTTTCCAAAGCACCACACCACTTAGGGCAGATGGAAAGTGTGTAAATCTCTCTTGCTGATGCTGTGTGCAGAGTATGTGTTTCTCTCCTGTAGCATTTCAGGATATGGAGAAAATCTCAGCTCAGCCTCTCCAGCCAAAGCTGTGAAGCACATGTAGAAGTGGGGTGCACCAGAAGAGAACTGAAAGAGAGGGAACTGCTCCAACACCTGCAGATGCGGGGCTGGGCTCATCCCTCACCTGCACCAAGGTAAGGGCAGCACCGCTGCCATGGCAAGCAGAGGGCTGTGAGCAGAGAGGAGTCACCACTGACTGCCCACCTCCAAGATGTGTTGGAACTGCAGCTCTCCTTTCACTAACAGCCTCCTGCCAAGCTGCAGGCAGCTGCCAGGCTTTGACCACCCTCCTGGGAAGGGAATAATCCTCTGACTAAACAAATGAGTTACTCAACCCCTTTACAGGATTCGGTCATCTCTTCCACCCAGGTGTACAGGGAGGGTTGCTCTGACTCAGGGCCAAGGGCCTTCTGCCCCTGCTCTACTCAGCCCTGGAGTCCTCAGTGCAAAAAGGTCATGGACCTCTTGGAGTGGATCCAGAGGAGGCCACAGTAATGATCCCAGGGCTGGATCCCTCTGCTGTGAAGACAGGCTGAGAGAGCTGGGGCTGTTCAGCCTGGAGAGGAGAAGGCTCCAGGGAGACCTCATTGCAGCCTAAAAGAGGGAGATTTAGAGGTAAGGAAGGAATTTTTTATAGTGAGGGTGGTGAAACAATAACCCAGGTTGCCCAGAGAGGTGTTAGATGGCTCATCCCTGGAACCATTCCAGGTCAGGTTGGTTGGGGCTCTCAGCAACCTGCTCTAGTTGCAGATGTCCCTGCTGACTGCAGGGATGTGGGCAAGCTGACCTTTAAAGGTCCCTTCCAACTCAAACCATTCTGTGATTCCACCCAGACCAGTGATTTCGACTGCAGTCCCCTTCACAGCCTTTTCAGCCACTGAGAAACCATTTTCTGCTTGTTGCAGGGTTTCAGCTCTGCCCCTTCCATTTCCAGAGGGTTCCTGCTCCCTCAACACCAAAATCCTCCCCACACCACACCGAGCAGATCTTTAAGAAGCTGGGCTGGGCACTGGCTCTTCCCATGAGAGACAAGCCATAGGGATAACTGAAAGGAAGAGGAGGTCTCCCCACCTCTGAAATGCTGCGTGGAGACTCGAAGGTGGAACAGTGAACACAGGTTAAAAGATCACACTGCACAGCTTTAACCTAAAATCCATCCTGCTCCAGGGCTGCTGCTGATAGAAGACCGAAACCTCCCTTGCCCACACAGGCTGTGCTGAACAGGGGAGCTGAGGGGCAAGAGGGGATTGTCTGAGAGAAGAGGCTGGAGCTGAGGAGAGGATTTTAAAGAGCACGAACTCATTTCATATGGCTGAGTGCTGGCAACGCCAGGAGAAATTCAATGGATTATGTTGCACCAGAGGTCAGGATATAATTGTCCCTTCTGGCCCTTAAAACCTGTGAATGTACAGAGGAACCTTGAAATGACCAGATTCCTCAGGAATTCGATTCCTGGGGTTTATTTATTTATTTTCCCCCCAGCTGCCAGACGCAGCTCGGAGAGAAATAAGGAGAGGTGGTAGCTGCGGCGGCGAGTTTATCAGTAGTGCTGCTCTCTCTCACGGGGCTGCCTGGCAGAATTTCTGTCTCCCCCGGAGGAGAAAAGGTTAAGGGATGGCTAAGGCAGTTTCACTTAAAATATATATCTATATAAATAAAAATTAAGAGGCACAGGGCTGGTTTAGAAGTGATGCTGCCAAGAGCGAGGGAGAGCTGAGCAACTCAGCGCCTGAGGATTCTCCTAGTGGGTTTTTCTTTGAGCAGCGCTTTCCCAGCCCCCACGTTAAGTAGCTCTGTTGTCCTTGCGAAGGGCCAAAGAGCTAAAGATAGCTCCACTAATTGCTGCTTCCCTTTGTCCCTTGGCTCTAGAGATTTCCATCTTCTGTGTTATTACTTCATAATTTTAATTGCGCAAGAAGCTTTTGTGCGCCACAGTATTAATTAGAATAAAATAATCATAGTGCAAAATATAAAGGGAAACGGTTATTAGTGTCTAGGCAGCGCCACTTTTGGAGCAGGTACTTTGCAGAGGGGCGTTAGCCAGCACTCCTGTCGGGACGTGCTGGGGATGGGTGGCCCTCCTTCTGCAAGCGGGGACTGCCCCCTGGCCTGCGCTCACACCGAGCGGCTGCCCAGCAAGCCGTCTCCTCAGACAAGCAGGCAGAAAGGGCTAACAGGGGGATGCTCCGGCCCTGAAACAGCCTGGAAAGTTACAAGTGACTTACAGCCCTTAATGCCCCTGGAAGTGCAAGGCACCAGCTCCTCTGTGACCGATAGCCGCAACTTGGAAACGTCTGACCCTCGGATGCTGAGGTGCAGACCCAACCGCCGGCGCCATTCATTTGCACCTTTCAACCTAATGATACCTTGCAGGGAAGGAAAATTCAAATTAAAAATTGAAGCCATTAATACATCTCTGAAAACGGTGAGGGAACAAGATTAAGACCAATGGGAGGCCACTAATCTTGGCACGCTTCTGACTTGTACCCTTTAAATCACCGTAATGCCCTGCTCAAATCCAAACACAAATAGGATTATTATTATTATTATATTATATTCTTTCTTTCTTTCTTTCGAGGAGGGCCTCAGTGCTCCTGCTGCACCAAAAGCCATCATGCATCTGATGATTCTTAAGGCTGAGAAGGCTCATTCCCAAAATAGGTGGCCCCCTCACCAGCTGTCCGTAAGGCAGATGACAAAATCAGGTTCCACTGGGGCGGGGGGGGGGAAATATGACTGTAGAAAATGAAATACAAAGGGAGGAGAAGAACTTTTCTCCTGCACCGTTTGGGAGGGTTCGAGAGGCTGGAGAGGTCAGCAGGGAGCATTTTGCAACTTTCTAGCAGATAAACAGCGTGGTGCAGAGCAACCACATCCTCTCCTGCAGGCTGCTGCTCTCTTCCTGGGGGCTACTCGCAACTCGCACGTACGTGACAAGCTACAGCCAAGGCCGGGCAGGGGGAGGGAACTGCTCCCAGCATCTTTCCGTTTCTTCCTTCCCCCTCCACTCTGCCTGTCTGCCCCTCTCTGGGAGCCCCTGTGCCTTGGAAGGGAGTGGGGGATCCAAACAAACCCTGAAGCAATCTCAAATCAACTTGGTAAGGGGAAAAAGGGAAAAAAAAAGACTTAAACCAGAAGGGGGGGGGGGGGGGGGAAAGAAGCCCTGTTCTCCGGAGATCAACCCTCTGGTGAATCATTTTCCACCACTCTGACATGTCAAATACTCCAGTGATTCACCAGTCATGGAGCTCTGATTCACCTGCAGTAAACAGGGCTGATTGCTTCCCAGAAGCACCCTGCTTTGCATCGCTCTCTAAAGGCTCCACTTCCTCCACTCAGCCCTCAGCTTCTCACCTCCCTGCCACACACCATCTCCATCTCCACTGCCCCCCTGCCAGGGCAGCCACAAGGAGAAAAAAGAAAGACAAAACCGACAAAAAAAGGCCAGACTACCAGTCCACCAGTTTCGGTTTGAGGGGTTGAGAGGGAAAGACAGCCTTGGGTGAAAGAACAGTGAGAGAAGTTAGGAGGGGTCATGAATCTTTCCTCATTCCTGTTTAAGCAGGGGGGGGGGAGAGGGGGAAAGAGAGAAAGGAAGGGGCAGGAGGGGTTTGGTATTTATTTGTGGCTCTCTTTGGGTTCATCTCCCTGCCAGCACAGGACGCAGTTGCTCCAAGAGGGAGCACCAGAAATAGAACTGACATTACATCTAATGAGCTTTTTGGTGGCATATTCATTAAGCTTGTAGAAAGGGTAAAGAAACGCAGGAAGCTTAGTCTTGGAAAGCCTCCAACTGGACCCCTTTGACTCATTAAAGGAGAGAGTAAAACGAAGCATGCCCCAGGGCAGTCATAAAAGGAGAAAGCAGGAAAGCAGGAAAGGGTCAATTCATTAAGGACTGGGGGACACTGCTGCTCCTGGCTGGGCAGTATGGGGATGGGGCCATGGGATGTCTGGGGGTTGCTGGAGCCCATTGGGCAGTGATTTCCCCTCACCCTTGGCATGCTGATGGAGCCACTGGTGCTTTGTTCTGGCTGAGCCCCAAAAGGCAGCAGGTACCTCCCCAGCTGCAGCAAGAGGTCCTTGGGAAACCATTGCTTTGTCCCTGGAGGTGGTGCCTGCCCTCCAAATTTTCCACGAGTTCCCCATCCACTACCAGCAGTGTTCCTATCTCCATCACCAGCTCGAAATGGCCTTCTTCCCTGCCAAGCAGAGGGGGAAGGGGGAAAAAGTCACACAGACCCTCCCAAGCCTTGCAGGGGCAGGGGGAAGGGAGGGGGAGGCAAACTCAATTGAGCAGCTTCACGGGGGGCCCCAGATTTGCTCAAGCCAGTCACGCCAGCTGCAGCCCAGCCATGATGAGAAAGGAGGGGAGACAGTGCGGCAACAGCTTCCACGACCCCGAGGGAGGAGGAGGAGGAGAAGGAGGAGGAGGCCTGGGCTGCTAAACTGACACCAGGCAAAAGTTGGCCACGTTTTCCCCCAGCCACGGAGGAATAGCACTGGCAAGTCAGATGTGACCGTGCTGTGGAAGCCAGGAGAAAATAAAAACAAGTGACAGCTGACTCTTGAGGACTTTTGCAGGGGGCGGTGGGGGGAGAGAGGGCGAAGATGGAGGGAAAGACCGACAAATACTGGGGGAAGGGCAGAGCGCAGCCCAGGAGCCTTCTGCAGCGGCAGATGGAGAGGGAAGCTACCGCTGATTCCTGCAGAGTCAGGGAAGGAGAGAGACAGCATCGCACCGAGGTGATCACATGAATAGGGAATGAAGGCACAGAACAAAGAAGGGTTTGGGGGGGGGTGAAGGAGTGGGAGCCCCTCTGCAGGACCCTCAGAGCTGGGGTGTCCTGGTGTGCTGAGCCAGGGTGGGAGCTGGGGCACAGCCAGCTGAGGCTGCTGGAGGACAGGGGCAGGGTGAGTAGAGAGGCGTTTGTGCAGTTGCTAAGGGGTGAAGCTCAATAAACGCCCCCCCACACACACACACACAGACGATGCAATTCCCCAGAGCAGGACCTGAGCACATGGTGGGAAGGAAAATCCAAATGCCCTTGCTCTGGGCTCGGAGGCTTCCTCTCAGCTGCTGCGGGCCGGCGGCGGCGGACAGCGCTGCCTGCCCTGCTGCTGGTGCCGAGGTCCCCGACGTGCCGCTGATGATCGCCGTGACAGCCATGCTTCCCCTGATTGGCACCTCCCGGCTACAGCAAGGTCACCCTTGGAACACAGCTTTTCATTAAAATGGCCGAGAGCCTGGCAATGACCACGGGCCACGGCTAATTAGGGAGGACCCGAGGCCCCCGGCGCGGGTCAGTAACCAGGGCTGATGCTGAGGGGCGCCGGGGGAGCCACCCTGCCCCCAGCACCTTTCTGCACCGGGAGGGCATGCCCTGGCATGCTGGGCCACCCACCACCTTCCACGCTGTCACATCAGTGTCACCTCCTCTGACGCAGCTCATGAGAGGCACCACAGCGTCCCAGACGCCTGGGGATCACAGGATGTTAGGGGTTGGAAGGGACCTTTGAAGATCACCAAGTCCAACCCCCCTGCCAGAGCAGGACCATAGAATCCAGCACAGGTCACACAGGAACACATCCAGATGGGTCTTGAAAGTCTCTAGAGCAGGAGACTCCACAGCCTCTCTGGGGAGCCTGAGGGATGTTGTGTGCAGCTAGGTCACAGACCCTTAGAAGGCAGACTAGAGAGAAGGAAGGAACTTTTCACTGAGGATGGGGAGACACTGGCCCAGATTGCCCAGAGGTAGATACCCCATCCCTGGAACCTTTGCAGCTCAGGTTGGATATGGCTCTGAGAAACCTGCTCCAGCTGAAGATGTGCCTGCTCACTGCAGGGCAGTTGGATCAGGTGACCTTTAAAGGTCCCTTCCAACCCAAACCAGTCTGGGATTTTATGAAAGGGAAAGGACAGGTGACAACAGGCTCCTTGCAACACATTCAGCTGTGCATTTGAGGGACAAGGACCCATAAGTGGGCTTTAGATTTGAAGAAAATCCTTTAACAGACCCAGGATGTTGCAACAACTCATCTCTGGTTCTGCATGAGGTTGGTGCTGTGCAGGACTCGGCACACATGCTGAGGTCTTCCTAGGAAAGGACACTGGGGGAACTGGTCCACGCTGCTGGTATGAATTAGCAGCTCAAAGCCTCAACAGGGGTGGGATGCAATTACACTGACCAAAGAATGTTTGGGTGCCAAACACTGAGGTGAAGCAATATAAATATTAGTGTCTTGTGTTGTACACACGCGCGGGGGAGCACCTGCCCATGGGCTTGGTTTGGCTGCACTCTCTATCAACAAGAGTCAGTTTCTTCCTCAAATGGAAACAGAAGTAAATCTTCCTTGAAAATCAAGGAAAAGAGTGTGATTCCAAAGGCTACTGGTGTCTCTCAGCCCTGTGCCACAGCACTTCTCTCCAGAGCCTTTCCTGGGGGTTCCCTTGTTTCATTTCCCACCACTGAATGACAGAGCAAGAGTTGCTTGTCGTGGAAAATCAGCTCTGGGCTGCCTCAGACTGCCACAAATGCCATCCTCTTACACTTACCACCCAGCTACCTTCTGTCCTCTTGTGGTCAGACTCTTCCAGTTCAACAGCATTTGCACCTTCTGGAGGGGTTGTGTGTTCCTCAAGAGCGTTGTGAGACTCCTGCAATGCAGTTCCACGCGAGCTTGCCCGCCAAGGAGCTCTCCCATTTGGGCCAAACCTTTCCCCTTTGCTCCAGCTCAGAGCCAAAAGACATTTGGAAATCTTGACTGCTTCTGCAGCATCCTCAAAGGCTGGGAGGTTGGAACAGGCTCCTCAGGAAGGTGGTTGAATCCCCACCCCTGGAGGTGTTTAGAAGCTGGGTAGATGTGGTGCTGAGGGGCGAGGTTTCGCACCAGCCTGGGCAGAGTTAGAGAATGGTTGGGCTCGATGACCTCTCAGGTCTTTCCCAACCAAATCAATCAGTTCTGTGAATCCAGGTGTGCCTGCCTTGTCTGGTGTCCAGGAGGGCCTGCCCAGTTTTCCATCTAGGGATAAGAGAGAACCAGTTATCAGCGTTGGGTAACAAAACTGCAAGGGACATCCTTTGTGACCCAAGGAAGAAGGGAAAGAAGCTTCACTTCTAAACATCATCTGAGGTATCAGACACCTTCCATGGCTTTCTGGCAGAGGAGGAGCTTGAAGCTCCATCCCCCCACCCAATTTCTCTGCCTTTCCATCACTTTCTCCCAGCATCCACCAGCTTTACACCTGAAACCATTACAGCATCCAACACAACTGGGGCCTGGCCTCAGCAGAGGTTGCTTGGCACAAGGGAGTTAAATAATGACAACAAAGATGTTTCATTTTGTCTGATTGTGGGGGAAAGCAAAAGATACAGCAAGGACTAGCCCATGAGATGTGCTCTCCATTGTGACCTTTCTAACAGGCCCTTTAAAGAACTCTCTTCATAGAATCATAGAATTGTTAGGGTTGGAAGGGACCTCAAGGATCATCCAGTTCCAATCCCCCAGCCACGGGCAGGGACACCTCACACTAGAGCAGGTTGCCCAGAGCCACATCCAGCCTGGACTGCTTTAGAACTGCTGAGGAAAAAGCCGAGTTGTGTGTGAGGTAGTCAGCACTTCACTCTGATCTGTAGCTGCCTAATCCAGGCCAGGACTTGGAGAAACCCATTAGCCTGCCACTGGGCACCCACTGTGAGAGTCAGTCTGGGAGCTAGACAGCTAGGAAAAACCACAGCTTTGGTCTGTGTCCAGCAGCCTAAATAAAAAGTTTCCTTTGCATGCTTTGCATTCAGCACAAAAGAGAGCTGGCTGTCCCCTTCACACAGGGAACACGCACCCTCACAGGGACGTGACACACTGAGGGCACTCTGCTAGCAGCTCCAGCACAGGACCTTCAAAAAGGTATTGTCAGGATGTTCTCCCCGGTGAATTCCTCCTTTCTGTGCCTCACGGTGTTCATGCAGATATGCCAACCCCAAGCACACAAAGAGGGAGTGCTGCTTTCTCCCCAGCACAGCACAGCACCACACAGCTGGCTTGAAAGAGAAGCACAGAATTGTCAGAGTTGGAAGGGACCCCAAGGGTCACCCAGTTCCAACCCCTCTGCCATGGGCAGGGACACCTCACACCACATCAGATTGCCCAGAGCCACATCCAGCCTGGCCTTAAAACCCTCCAGGGACGAAGCTTCCACCACCTCCCTGGGCAACCTGTGCCAGTGCCTCAGCACCCTCATGGGGAAGAATGATTTAGGTATAAACCTGCAGGTGGATTTCTCTAGGTGTATGTATGGCATTGGCTTTGTTTCTTCCTTTTCCATTTGCACTGTGATGATGCTCCACACAATTTTCACAACCATAAAAGAGCTAAACCAGAGAGGGTTTTTTTCCCCCCCCCGGTTTTCACAGGATTCCAGAGGCTCCAGGCTTAAGTAAAGGAGCAACTACAATGAGATCACAAGGAGCTGCAAGAACTGCCAATTCTGCCATGCCAGGGGAGGGTCAGGCTGGAGATGAGGAAAAATGTATTTACAGAATCACAGAATCACCAAGGTTGGAGGAGACCTCAAAGATCATCAAGTCCAACCTGTCACCACAGACCTCATGACTAGACCATGGCACCAAGTGCCACGTCCAATCCCCTCTTGAACCCCTCCAGGGATGGTGACTCCACCACCTCCCTGGGCAGCACATTCCAAGGGCTAACAACTCAGTGAAGAACTTCCTCCTCACCTCCAGCCTAAACTTCCCCTGGTGCAGCTTGAGACTGTTGTTCTGGTGCTGGTTGCTTGAGAGAAGAGACCAGTGGCCAGGGAGGTGGTGGAGTCACCATCCCTGGAGGTGTTCAAGAAAGGTGTGGCCACGGCACCTGAGGACATAGTTTAGTGGCCATGGTGGTGTTAGGTTGAGAGTTGGGATGGTTGAGCTTAGAGGTCTTTTGCAGCCACAACAATTCTATGATTCTATTGCTATCTTACAAGCTAAACGATGCAAACCAAATAAACTTGAAAACACAACTCACCTGTGCTACCTCTCTGTTAACATCAGCAGAAACAGTGCTGCATCTCCTGACATGGCTGTTAGCAGTGCTTTCCTAACAGCTTCCCATGCACTCCACCTTCCTGGTGCTGCAAGAAAAAGAAATAAGAAGCAGCAGAGAGAGAGAGAGAGAGAGAAAGAGAGCAAATTGAGCTCTGGAGCTCAGCACTCTCAGAGGGGAATACAGTGGGGAGCAGCAAATTTCGAGCCGTGCTAATTCCCATGCTGCTAATTGGACAGAGGCCATTTCCTGCACACTAAAGTCAAACAGGACAGGAGCATATGGGCTTGCAGGGGGAGCTGGGCTTTTGCAGTGGGAAAGACAACACACATTAAAAGGGGAAGGGGGGGCAAAACCTGAGCAGCAACCCAAACCACAAACCCCCCACCCCTGCAGAACCCCTGCAGAATATTGGTGATTGCAGAGAAATGACAGGCTCCAAAGCTCCTGTTGCCTCTGGGAGAGCTGCACCTTTGAGGAGATGCTGCTTGGTCCTTGGGGGTACAGCACTTTCAGCACCCAATGTTGTCCCTTGGCCCTGCTGTTAAAAGAGGAGAGGTTTGGTTTGTTGCCTTCGTCAATGTTTAATTGTGTGGGGTTGTTTTTTTTTTCACTTTATCTGCGGTTCAGATAGGATTTAAGAGCAGGATGAGATCCTCTTTTGGGAAGCTTTGCTGGGAGCAGCCTCTCAGGCCTGAAGGAGGGTTCCATGCTCTGTTAATGTCACAGAGAGGACAGACCTGCCCTGCCAAGCTGAAAGTCTTAGCAGACCACATCAGCCAGGCAGCCACAGACCCTCTTTTACATCTGCTTCATGTTCAGCCAAGCAAAACATTTATCATCCACAGGAATCATATCAGGAGAAGTTTCAAGCATCACCTCCTCTCCTTTAAATGTGTTCAGTTCCAGCACAAAAGGCTCACATGCCTTGCAAACCGAATTTGGGACAGGCAGAGGGAGGGCATGCTTCAGGGGTGGGATCCTCAGGGTGAGAAGGATGCTCTTGGAGGAGATGCTGCTGATCAGCCCACTTGATTAGCCCACTCCCCTCTGTCTTCCTGCAAAGAAACTGGTGCAGGGCAGGGTCACAGGCAGGGCACTGACAGAGCATCCTTCTGATCTGATGTGGCAAGGGTGATGATGGTCCAAAAGAGTCGATTTTCCTCTATTAGCTGCTAATCAAAGGTGTCTCTTTTACTTTGGCTGCCAGTTTATCCTCCCTGCAGCGAGGACTCCTACACAGCCCCCTGCCCAAAAACAGCCACCTGGAAGATACTGTGGAGGGACCAAGCATGGCAAATATCCCCTGCTCGGCAGCCAGGGAGAGCCGGGGGGCCAGGATGGCTGGTCACAAAGGGCTGCACAAGCAGCGGCAGCCTCCGTGGAGGACCTGCTGCATCCAGCTGCTGCCTGGTTTAGCTGTTCCCTCGGTGGCTGTCCCACCTGCTCTCCCCACCCCTCGGAAAGCTGCTGGAGGAGAGAGCAGACAAAGGAGGAGCAGCACAGCTGGAGCTGCTGGAAGCTGCAGGCTACACAGGGTTGGGTTTGCCCAACACCCCTCTTCTGTAGGCAACGACTCTCCTGCTGTCTTGCGAGCTGGCTCCTCCGGCTCCCTTGTGCTTCTCACTTGCCATCGTTTTCAAGTCATTACTGCAGAATTCCTTTGTTTTTTTCAGTGTTGTTATCACTGCTCCTGGCTGCTTTGGCTGCCACAGACCACACGGCTTGGCTGCTGCCTGTGCCTCTGGAACACAAACGCTTGACCTGCCTTGATGTCCCTGCGTGTTTGACTGTCCCAGGACAGAAGAGCCTTTCCGGAGCACAAGGCCACTGAAGCAGCAGCAAAGGGGTTAATAAAGGGTTTAATACCAAGAGGCCACACCGCAAAGCCCAAGTTAGGGCCAGCTGCGCCCCTCCCCCTGGCCTCCATCCTGCTGCAGGAGCCCTGGCAGGGCTGCAGCACTCAAGTGCTGCTTTCCCCACTGAGCTCCTGCCCCACTTGTGTGATGTAAAGCAATCCTTTTGTCTCCTCTTTAAGACATTAGCCTCAGGGGCCATTACAGGGAAGAAAGGTAGCTGGGGCTCTTTTATCTGAAGGAATCCATTAGGAGGGGGGGGTCCTTTCCTTCCTCCAGAGCCAGGGAGCAGCTCCTGTCTTTGCACTGCTCCAGGGATATCTCCTCACTGCTCCTAAGCCATCTCCTCCCTGCACCATGGCCACCTCCTCACTGCCCTAGAGATATCTCCTCTCTACACCATGGCAGCTCCTGCTTGCTCCAGAGACATCTCCTTCCTGCACCACGGCCATGGCCTCCCTGCTCCAGAGATATCTCCTCACTACACCATGGCCACCTCCTCCCTGCTCCAGGGTTACCTCCCTACTACACCACGAACACCTCCTCCCTGCTCCAGAGATATCACTTCAGTGCACCACGGCCACCTCCTCCCGAGCCAGGGCCAGCTCCTCACTGCACCAGGGCCACCTCCTCGTAGCCTATGGCCAACTTCTGACCCCAGTTCCAAGGTGGCTCAAGTGCAGCATCAGACCATGCAGGAAGCATGAGTCTGCTGCTCAGGGCCCTCCTGAGTCAAACAAAAAGGAGGGTGGTGTTCTTAGATGCCCTCCAGTGTAGAACTGGCTTTCTCTTTGCTGACATTTTGGGTGGCTGAGGGCTCTTTATTGCTCTTTCATGTCGTTGTGGCTACAGAAACCCAAACCTCAGTCTTGCTTTCTCTGTCCTTGCACCAAAAAGCAGCAGCAGCTCCTGCACAACCACAAGACCCCAGGCCCCTGAGGCTGCACATCATAACCCCAGATAGGATGGAACTCTTCATAAATCTGAAACCACTGCAATAATAACAAAGAACTGGAAAACACAGCAGGAAAACTAATTGGGTAGTGGTGGGGAGAGGCCCTTTTGGAGCATACCCTTTGCACTCCCCCAAACCATGAATCACAGAGCAAACATTTGCTCTGTACAGTGCGTGCCACCAAGAGCAAGGAGGACCAATCTTAGGCTAATATAAATTGCCTGAGTTCCAGTAAGACATTAACAGCAGATCCCCAGCCTGCCCTGCCTGCACTCCAGCCTCACCAGAGAGCCAGCAGCCGTGGTCAGCCCAGAGCCAAACCAAGCAAACCAGCCCAGCTCAAGGGCAGGGTGTATTTACCCAGGCTTGTTGCTAACTGCTCACACCACGATGTGGCTTTGCTGCAGATAGGAGCGGGCTTGCACGTCACTGATTCGAGACAAAGCAGGGTGAGGACACCAAAATAATCCCAGTTAAATATGGTGTTCAGCACAAAAGATGCAGAGCAGGGCAGAAATGGTCCCAGCACGCCCTGCTCCTGTTCAAGCTGTGAGGGACAGGATGGTTTGGAAAGCCCTGCTCAGGTCTCTCTCCATCTGTGCAAGGGGAAGCACCTCTGAAATCCTCCCTCCTACAGACAGAGTCATGATGACCACCACTGAGTACCAAAAATAGAGGGGATAGAGGAGAGCAGCTGCTGGGGCCCTGGTGGGAGTGTGTAGAGAGGAAATGTGTAGGATTATAGACTTGCTTTGGTCGGAAGGGACCTTTAGGATCCAGTCCAGTTGTCAACCCAGCACTGCCAGGTCACCACTAAACCGTGGCCCTCAGCACCACCTCTTCAGGGCTTCGAAACCCCTCCAGGGACAGGAACTCCACCACTGCCCTGAGCAGCCTGGGCCAGGGCTTCGTAATCGTTTTGGTGGCCAATTCTTTCCCCTAATGCCCAGCCTGAACCTAGAGGGCATTTCCTTTTGTCCTATCACTTGTTCCTTAGGAGAGGAGTCCAAGACCTACCTCGCTCCAACCCCCCTTTCAGGTAGTTGTAGAGAGCAAAAAGGTCTCCCCTCAGCCTCCTCCTCTCCAAGCTGAGCAACCCCAGCTCCCTCAAACTGCTCTGCATAAGACTTGTTCTCTAGACCCTTCACCAGCTTCATGCTGGTTGTAGCACAGGTGTCTTGCCCCTCCTAGGCTGACGTTTCCAGCTGGGCTGGTGAGCAAGCAGAGGTTTATTGCCTGTAGTCAGTGAGGACAGCTGCTCAGACCTGCCCAAGGTAGCTCTGCACAGCACTGTGCTCAGCCCCGTGGGTGTGTGCTCCCTGATCCGTGGAAGTCAGGCTGAGAAGAGCTGGGGAGAACGGCAAGGGATTACATCTTGCAGCCATTTGATGCAAACAAAAGAGGTCATCTCCAGGTGCACTGCAAAGCAGGCTCGTCTTGCTCTGCCCACGCTGCCAAACTGTCCTTACAAAGAGCTGCTGGGAGATGGTGGAGGGATGTGATGGGAACTCCACCGTTTGAGATGTGATTGACTGGGCAAAACATTGGAAATATGATGGCTCTGAAGCTGCCAGAAAAATCCATCAGGGCTGACCTCATCTATGCCAAGTGTATTATGTGCTTATGGATGGATCTATACAAAACCCCACATCTGACCCAGGGTCAGGGGCACGAAGCAGTGGGAGTCACTGTAAACACACTCATAATTATTTGGGAATTTCTTCCCTTCCCTTCATTAAAGCAAATGGTTTGGGGTCTCTTCCCCACTCCTTTACTCACAGAGAACTCTGCAGCCCACCAGGGTTTGCAGGACTCTGTGGCTTTGGGATCAGCCTTTAGCATTCACACCACTTACCAGCAGGAAGCAGCTCTGCCAAGAGGTGGAGGAAATGTAACCCTTGTCCTTGGGAGCTGCTCCTGCACCTCACTGGTGTGCAGACAAGAAGCAGCACGAAGGGTGATGCTCCTGACAGCCCTGGGGCCTCACTCACGGGCAGGATCTGTGCTGGGTGCCTGTTACACCTTGCTGGCCCAGCTGAGCTGTGTGATGAGACTGGCTCTTGGGAAGATGCAGCTGAGGTTTCTGCTCCCTGCAGAGGTGGTACAACTCAGAAAGGACATGATGCAAAGGGCCAAAGATATTTCTCAACTGCTCCCTGTTCCACTTACAAGCAGTTCCCAGGACAGGGGCCAGCTGTGCTGGGAAAAAGGGCTCACACATCCCAGTTAGCCTCTCTGGTGGGCTGGCACAGGTTGGTGACCAGAAATACCTAACACACAGAATTCAGCCCAGCGTGGTTGAACCTGCTTGGGTGTCACTTCTGGGATCTGACCATGGACTGCAGAATCCCAGTGTGATGGGGGCTAAAAGGGACTTCTGGAGACCACCCCAGCACCCTCACACCGAAGAAGTTTCTCCTCCTGTTTGGTGGAACCTCCTGGGTTCCAGTTTGTGCCTGTTGCCCCTTGTCCTGTCCCTGGGCACCACTGACAAGAGTCTGGCCCCAGCCTCATCCCCCCCATCCTGTATCTCTTGCTGAGCATTGCTCACATCCCCTCTGGGGCTGCTCTTCTCCAGGCTCAACAGCCCCAAGGCTCTCAGCCTTTCCTCCCCACAGAGCTGCTCCAGGCCCCTCAGCATCTTTGTAGCCTCTACTGGACTCTCTCCAGTGGCTGCCTGTCTCTGTTGGAAGTGGGGAGCCCAGAACTGGACACAGGACTCCAGATATAAGCCAAAGGTGCACATGAGCTGGACCTGTGAAGCCCACAGCTGGGAGCAAAGAGGGTGCAACCCTGAGAAGGTGGACAGCTGGGGCTGCAAGAACTCACCCCATGAACGCCACAGCAGGCACCAAAGGTCTGGGGTCTCCATCAGCTGTTTTCCCAAGGATCTGCAGCTGAGGCATGGAGCTGTGCAGCACGGGCACAAGGCTGTGGCACCAGCGCTCCTCTGCAGATCTGCTGGAGCTCTTCTCAGTCCTCCTCCTGCAAAAGGCTGCCTGTGCTCTCAGCTGGGGTGATTATGGGTTGATTATGCTGGAGCATTGCACAGCCAAAAAGCCAAGTGTGCAAGGAGAGGTGGAGAAGCATCCAGTACAGACATCGCAGAGGCTTCATGTGCCCAGGGACGGCCCCGGGGACCCGCGCTGGAAGAAGACAATAAATCACAGTGCCTGATGGCAAGAGCAGCGAGCCCTGCCACAGAGGGCTCTGCAGAGGCTGCCAGAGGGATTTAAGGGCTTCCTGCAGGCAGGATGGTGGGCAGGGGTGCCCAGGTGGTGCCCAGCTCCACGCTCTGCAGGCAGACACTGCCGCCTGCCACGGCAGCAAATTAATGCCTCCCCTTTTCCCTCCCTCCCTGCTTCCCACCCGCCCCTCGCACCACCCCGCTGGCCGCCGGGGAGGGGACACCCGGTGGTGTGGGGACACAGGTGTCTGTCACCTGCTCCCAGCACCAGCTGAGGGAGGGAGAGGAGGATGGGGACGGCAGCCTCCTCTCCCTCACTCATCCCCTGCCTGCCTGTGGAAGGAGCCAGCAGGAGGGAAGTGTGTTTCTGAAAACCACAGCCCTCGGCAGGGCGAGTCCTCGACATGGCTTCAAATCCCTCTTCTTCTTCAGGGAATCCAGGAATCATTTTGGGTGGCAAAGATCTTTAAGATCATCGAGCCCTTGGGGTTTGGGTGGATTTTTTATGTATAAGAAATAATAAAAGGGAACTTTGCTGCACAGTGATCCACAGGGGAGCAGCAGAAGAGCAGCCTTGGGGCAAGTCAGCCATGGTGGCAGATGGACCTGCCTGTTCAGGTCGTGGGGTGGACAGCGCCACAGCAGTGCCATACCCTCTGCCACCCCTCCAGCAGCCACACAGCCCCCACCTCCCTGAAAGCCACCTCACTTCACTCAGTGCCTGGCTGAAGGCCCCAGTGCAGGGGCAAGCAGGGCTGTTCTGAACCCAAAACCTCGCTGGGGCCCCCCACGTCTCCTTTTCCAACCTCAGGCTCCTTTTTAGGATACAAACCGATGTCAAACTCAAGTTAAGAGAGGCCTGGGGTTTTCCTCTGACACAGATGAAGTGGGGGGTGTTGCAGGGGAGGGGTTGCCATAATTGGATCACTTACTGTGTGACTAATCACCACCGCAGCAACCACAGTGACTGTGGGTTTAAACTTACTTGGTCATTTGCAAACCACCCAGCTGGACCCAGCCATCTGCAGCAGGGTGGCTGGCTGGGGGTACAGAGCGCTGCACCCCTCACTGACCAGCCCCTGGATGGGGTAGAGGACCTTGGTGAATGCCCTTTCCACATCATTGTGTGGCTGACCTCCCAAACGGGTGCAGGGAGCATGGCCCCCTCCAGGTCCAAAACCGGGGGGGGGGGGCAGGTCTGCAGATATACAGCAGGGACTTGGCCCATTGGACAAGCCCAGGCAGCTCTGTGCCTCTGTGTCTGGATCTAACTGATGGCACACTGCAGAGGTGGCATCAGGCCGCCTGCATCCTCACAGAACCATAGTTGGCTT
This sequence comes from Colaptes auratus, assembly GCA_015227895.2. NCBI lineage: Eukaryota > Metazoa > Chordata > Aves > Piciformes > Picidae > Colaptes > Colaptes auratus. The sequence goes on along the minus strand of JAAWVA010000034.1, from coordinate 9,790,682 downwards.
GTTCGGAGAAGACCTTTAAGATGATTGACTCCAACCAGTCTTGCCCCAGTTCAGCTATTTCTGGCCAGAGAGCCATGGCTAGATTATGGCCAATAGAGCAGATTAAGTTTTGATTCTTATTTATTTGAGTAAGAAGAATCCTCCAAAGCTGTCATTAACCTCCTTACCTTTAACCAGCCAGCTGCTGGGCGTCCCGGCAGCCCTGCTTTTACCGGGTGACCTGCTGCACCTGAGCGTGGGGCAGGGCAGCTGCACCTGGGCTGCTCACCAGGGAGCTGAGAGGTGGGGAGCTGCGTGCCAGGGCCTTCTCCTTTCCCTGTGAGAATCACAGAACTGTTTTGGTTGGAAGATCATCAAGCCCAGCCATTGACCTAACACCACCACGGAGGTTGAACCACGTCCCAGAGTACCATGTCTGTGCATTCCTTCAACACCTGCAGGGCTGGGGACTCCACCACCTCCCTGGGCAGCCTGTGCAATCCCTGACCACTCTGGCAGCAAAGAAATTTTTCCTAATCTCCAAGCTAAGCCTCCCCTGGCACAATTTCAGGCCACTTCCTCTTGTTCTATCTATCACCTAGGGAGAAGAGACCAACCCCCACCTGGCTGCAGCCTCCCTTCGGGGAGCTGTAGAGAGCAATGAGGTCTCTCCTTACTCTCCTCTTCTCCAGACTGAACACCTCCAGCTGCTCCTGACCAGCCCTCTTCTCCAGACCCTTCCCCAGCAGCATTCAGGGGCAGTTTGGGAACCCCCCCTACCCCACCTGCCCCGTACAAACCCAGCCACCCAGGAGCGGGGGGCAAGGCACCGCCACTCTCACTCATTTTGAACCTGGTGTTCGGTTTCTCCAGAGGAGGACGGAAGGAAGCAACAAATGGGGAGGAAACTGGTCTGCTTGTGAAATCCAAAACCGGATCGGTAAGAAAAACATCATAAATTATGGATCCCCTGGAGCCGCCGGCAGCCTGTCACCGTGCATGATCTGTCTCCATTGTACTTTGCTGTGTGGGTGAAACTGTTGGAAACTAACACAGGGCAAGCCCTTTTCTTTCTCCCCCCCCCCCCCCCCCCTTTCGTTTTCTGCTGCCGAGGATGGCTGCTGGCTGCTGGAAGAGCCCTCTCTGCCTTCCAGCACAAACAGCCCATTGCCAACCAAATGTTTCGTGTAACCGATCGCAGCCCCAGCGGATAGGGAAGCCCTTGAAGAGGGCTGAAGGGGAATGAGGGCTTCAGCTGATGCTGCTCACTGGAGCTTAGCGCCGGCGGCCGCGCCAGCTGCAAGGACGGGGACAGGCAGCCTGGGCCAGCACAAGGCTGCCCTTTGTTCCCCGCGATGCTGCTGGAAAACACAACCGGATTAGGGTTGTGGAGCGGCAGCGGGACACCCGTGCTGGGGAGCCCGGGGGGCTGCTCCCAGTCCTCAGCCCCCGGGGGCTGTGCTGGGAGGGGAGGTGGATGGACGGGGAGCACCCCACGCCTGCAGCAGCATGGTGTAAAAGGGAGTGGGGAAGGGGATTTTAGCCCCCCCCCCCAGCTGCACCAGCCTGGCTCGGATGCCAGATGCAAGGGGAGGAGGGGAGTGGGAGCAGAGAACGAACTCAAGGTCAAACGGCGAGGGGAGGGGGAGGAAGAGGAGGTGGCGGGGAGGGGAGGAAGGGTGTCCCCCTCGCAGGCGGAGAATCGCTCTTTATCCACCCTCCTCCCCCCCTTCCCACACGCCAGCCACAGAGGCAGCCTCTCATCAGGATATTTATGAAGGCAAGCACAAATGGGAGGCCGAGGGGAGGCAAAAGGGAAAAAACCACAACAAAACACAAACCCCAACCAGCACCAACCAACGCAAGCCTCCACCAAGCACCCAACCCCATTGTGCTCATTCTCTTTCTTCAAAGAGCAGATGTGCTGTGGCCTGCAAACCGAGGAGGACACTCCCTTGCTGGGAGCTAATTTGGGCTGGCATGCTCAAGTTTTTACAGCTCCAAAGGAGAAGTTTAGCAATCAGCTGCTCACATGAACCAACACACCACCACAGGCTTGGGCATCCCCTCTGTGCTACTGCCATGAAAAAAAATAAAAGCTATTTCATTTTCTTTCTCTTGCACACACACACACACACACACAAAACCCCAACCAAACACAACCCAGGCAAAAGGCTCAGCAGCACCAGAGGTGCTGTGGTGAGCCCCCAGCCACAGAGCGGTAGAGGGTGGAAGGAGCCTCCAGAGACCGTCACATCCAACCCCTGCCCCTGCCAAAGCAGGATCACCCAGGGCAGGTCACACACAGGAATCCATCCAGGCAGGTCTTGAAAGTCTCCAGAGGAGACCCCACAATCTCTGTAAGCAGCCTGCCCAAGCCAGCAGCCTGCTTTCATGGGAGCCCAAAAGGTAAATGAGCAGCAGCAGCAGCGGTGAGGAAAAGGCTGTCACTTCAGAGAAGCATCACAGAGCGGCTTGAGCTGGAAAGGACCTCAAAGACCATCAGCTTCCAACCTCCCTGCCACAGGCAGGGACACCTTCCACTAGCCTTGGTGCTCACCCAACACATGCCAACCCCATGGGCTTGAAGAAATAAATCCTTCTAGGAGGGTTTATCCCCTTCTAAGGGGTCTTGGTTTTCCCTTGCAGCCACTTCCCTGCTGCTTTTCTCTTGCTGGCCGTGGTTCAGCAGCTCATCAGAAGGTGGGCTTGTCCCTCATTGCCGATTCAAACGTGCTTCAGTGCCAAATTGACCTGCTGTTATCCCCCCCCTTTCAGCTACTGTAACCAACACCACACAAACAATGAATTATGAGATTAGAGTTACAGAAAAATGGCCTCATTCTGCAGATGTTGTGTCTGGAACCGGCTGCCGAGAGCCCTCCTGTTTGTTGTGTCATCTTCCTCGCTCCTCCATCTCCTCCTCCTCCTCACAGCCTCATCTTCGATGCCCAGGCATCCTGGTTTGCCAAGGGTTAATTAGCAGCCCCCTCCAAAAGGGAAAAAAAAACTATAAGGAAAAGGAGGGAAAGTAGGTGAGGGAGAGAAGCAACATTGATAAGAGAAGAGGCATTGCGGGGGCAGCAAAGAGGATCATTGATTTGGAATAAGCCCCAATTAATTATGTGAAGGTGTATCAAAGTGGGAGCTGCGTGGTGGTGACAGCAGGATGCTGTGGGGGTCAGGGGGGCATGGGGGGTGTTGTGTGCATGCTGGGAGAGTTGGAGGGAGGAGGTACATGTGTGTGAGGGTGCACACACGTGTGCATGCGTGTGAGGGTGCACACATGTGCCTGTGCTGCAGACAGCATCACTACCTGTGGACCTAAAGTCTGTGCCTGCACCATGAGTAGAGTAGAGTAGAGTAGAATAGAGTAGAATAGAATAGGAATAGAATAGGAATAGAATAGAAGTAGAATAGAATAGAATAGAATAGAGTAGAATAGAGTAGAATAGAGTAGAATAGAAGTAGAATAGACCAGACCAGGCTGGAAAGACCTTTGAGATCATTGAGTCCAACCTATCCCCCAGCTCCATCTAATCGACCAAACCATGGCACCTAGCACCCCAAAGATGTTGAGCTGCTGGAAGGTGTCCAGAGAAGGGCAACAAAGCTGGGGAGGGGCCTGGAGCACAGCCCTGTGAGGAGAGGCTGAGGGAGCTGGGGTTGCTTAGCCTGGAGAAGAGGAGCCTCAGGAGAGACCTTCTTGCTCTCTGCAACTACCTGAAGGGAGGTTGTAGCCAGGTGGGGGTTGGTCTCTTCTCCCAGGCAAGCAGCAGCAGAACAAGAGGACACAGTCTCAAGCTGTGCCAGGGGAGCTTTAGGCTGGATGTTAGGAAGAAGTTCTTCATACAAAGAGAGATTGGCCATTGGGATGTACTGCCCAGGGAGGTGGTGGAGTCACCATCACTGGAGGTGTTTAGGAAGAGCCTGGATGAGGCACCTGGTGCCATGGTTTAGTTGATTAGATGGAGTTGGGGGATAGGTTGGATTGATGATCTCAAAGGTCTTTTCCAACCTGGTTAATTCTGTACTATTCTGTACTAATTGATTTGCAAAGGAAAAAACATTAAACCAAATCAATCACAGCTGTAGGTCAGCTGAAACAATTAGCCAAGTTCCTCATGGGTTGGGTGAATAGTTCTGACACCTCTAAGATCATCCACTCCAAGCACTAAGCCAGCACTGCCAGGTCACCACTGGCCCTCAGCACCACATCTCCATGGCTTTGAAACTCCTCCGGGGATGAGGACTCCAAGGCTGCCCTGGGCAGCCTGGGACAGGGCTTCACCACTCAAAAGTATTTCCTAATGAGTGTGGTGCTGGCAAGGAGAGGGAGGGGGGCCACCTCCACTCAGTAGCCAGGCTGAAGGGCCAAGCCCACACGGGACACCCTCTTTGCTGCTCCAGGAAGAGCTGGGAGGTTGTCTTACCCAAGAAAGCAAGGAGGCTCTGTATCCAAGACTGAAGTGAGGCATTGCCCTGTCCTCCAAGAAAGACACCAAGTGAGCTGCCTCAGGTTGCATTCATCCTCCTGCTGCTCCCCGTGGATATCCACTCCAGCAAGCTGCAGTGCTGCCAGGTGGCTTTTTAGTAACTGGGACCATCCAGGGGACAAGAGAGCAGGAAGGTGGCTGTGAGAAGCAGCCCTGTGGAGATGCTGCATCTGCTCCAGCTTTCTCTTTTCTGTTTTGTCTTTTTCCTTTTTTGGTGCCAGTGTTTTCATCCCTCAGCTAAAGCAAACAGGGAGGTGCAGAGCCTGGCTTGATCTTTCGTGCTCTCTGCACATTCTCACCCTGGCGTCGCATCCTGTTGTGCTTCAGGCGATGTGTTCTGCTTCTGAGCTTTGCCTGGCATCAGGCTGTGCAGGCAGGAGCTGGAGGTGGGCTCTCATCCATGCAAACCCCTCGGTGTTCCTTGAGGAGAAGCACATTTCCCTGGCATGCTGCCGTTCTGTTCAGCAGCAGCTTCAGCCTAGAGAAGAGAAGGCTCCAGGGAGAGCTTAGTGCTGCCTTCCAGTACCTGAAGAGATGCTACAGGAAGGCTGGAGAAGGACTTTTCCTGAGGGTATCTAGAGACAGGACAAGGGGGAATGGTTTGAAGCTGAGGGAGAGTGGGTTTGTAAGTTTCCCTCCCCCGCAAGAAGCAGCCACTCAAGAGCAAAGCCTGAGCAAGGAGGCCTAGGATTAATTTGAGAGGTTCCAGGGAATGGGGAAAAGGTCTAATAATGGAAACTGCATTAACTTGAGTGCCCAAATCCACTATCATCTTAATCCCAGTGTTAAAAACCCACCAGCCATACCCACTGATGAGTAGGGGAGGTCACCCTCAGCAAAGGGACAGTTGTGGTAGTGAGTGCTTTGTCTGGATGGTGCCAGGTCTGCCGTGCCATCCTCTCAGCCCCATCTGCTTTGTGCTGCAGCCATCTCAGGAGGGTCTGTGCTTTCCTCCCTGCTGGTGATACACAAGCATCCTTTGATGGACTTGATCACAGAGGCACAGAATGCATCAGGTTGGAAGGGACCCTCAAAGGTCATCTTGTCCAACCCCCCCTGCAGTCTGCAGGGACATCTCCAAATAGATCAAGTTGCTCAAGGCCCCATCAAGTCTGACCTTGAATGTCTCCAGGGATGGGGCCTCCAACATATCTCTGGGCAACCTGTTCCTGTTCTCCACTCTCATTGTGAAGAGCTTCCTCCTGATGTCCAACCTAAATCTGCTGCAGTTTCAAACCACTGCCCCTCATCCTGTCACCAGAGGCCCTTCCAAACCATCCCTTCCTAGCCCCCTTCAGATACTGAAATGCAGTTATAAGCTCTCCCTGAAGCCTTCTCTTCTCCAGGCTGAACTACCCCAGCTCCCTCAGCCTGTCCTCATAGCAGAGGGTCTCCAGCCCTCTGCTCATCTTTGTGACCCTCCTCTGGACCCACTCCAGCAGGTCCACGTCCTTGTATTGAGGACCCCAGAGCAGGACACAGCACTGCAGCTAAGGTCTCACCGGAGCAGAGCGGAGTGGCAGAATCACCTCTCTCAGCCTCCTGGCCCTGCTGCTTTTGATGCAGCCCAGGATGCAGTCTGCCTTCTGGGCTGCAAGTGTGCATTGTTGGCTCGCATCCAGCTTCTCATCCACCAGCACCCCCAAGATCTAATGATCCTAGAGGTCTTTTCCAACCTTAGTGATCCTATGACCTCGGTGCCTGCCAGCATCCATCGCTCCATTTCAATTTCCTTGTGGTTTTGTTTGCTGTTTGGGTTTTTTGCACTCCACATCTGAGTTAGAGTTTTACCCTTGGCAGCAGCATCTCTTGGAACCCTTCTCAGAGTCACCTCGTGGCTCAGAGATGACATCTCTGCTGGCTGGTTTTTCCTCTCTGGCTGTTGCTACCCATACAGATTTGAATCTCTCACAGCTCATCTTGTGCTTAGACAGCCACTGTCCCAAACTCCTCCCCGTGGGCCCACAGCAGAGAACACCTGTTCTCACATCATTAACTTTATGTGCTTAAATTCTTCACCAGCACCACTGCTGGCCTGCAGCCCTGCTGCATGTCCAACCCTGATGGATCCTCTCGGGAAGCCGCAAAAGAGCTCCAGGGATGGAATGCAGAGGGTTGGTTCTCCACCCAGGTTTCCTCCCTGGTTTCCAACTGTCCCATCTGAATTTGCAGCATCTCCACTTGCCTCTGCAGGAATACATTTATTAAGCATCTAGGGGATAAAAAAAAAGCCCCAACCAAACAACCAAGCCCAGCTTCTCCATCTGTTACTGCTGCAGCTCAACTGGTGGTAAATCAACAGCCTTAATCAAGTGTTGCCTTTTCCAAATGAACAAACCCCACTTCAGGGCTCCTGGAGGACAGCCACAAGCACACCTTGCCACAGCTCCATACAGCCAGCACCAACTGCAGCACCTTCAAGCCTTCCAATTCTCTTTGTGCTCAGAGGGCAGCTTGCAGGGAGCACCTTGCAGCCCGAGCCGGGTGCAGCCCGAGCCGGGTGCAGTCTGTCTGCTTCCCAGCAGCAGCGGCATGGCAGCGGATCCCGGGGCCACCCCCCCCTCCCTCGCTCCTCTCCCCCAGGAGATGCCCACACGTGATGGGGAGCAGCTGCACTCCTGCCCAGCCCCCCTCGCCCCCCCTGCCTTGCAGCTGCAGCCCAGCCTGGCTACAAAGGACGAGGAGCTAACTTTTTGTGGCACATGCTGCTCCGGTCGGCTTTGCCGCACCTTTTGTCTGCATTTGTTGTCTTCCAAAGAGCTGGAGCCCCTCTGCTTCTGCAGCATTCACCCAGCCTGAGCGTTCAGCCAGCCCACACGTCGGCGTTTTGTCTTTGTAAGCACCCCTGGCGGCTGTGAGCGTGGGCAGGAGTCGGCAGGGCTGGGGCATCCCGGGCACCCTCGTCCCTTGAGCACAGCAGGGACGAGCTGATGAGTCATGCTCAGAGAGCTGTCCTCAAACAGCTGCCCGTGGGGGCATCCCACCCCACCCCATTCCACATCAACCCACTCCATTCCATCTCATCCTATCCTGTGCCCACACATCCCAGCCCACCCCATTCCATCCCATCCTATCCCAAAACATCCCACACCATCCCATCCTATTCCACTTCATCCCATCCTATCTCAACACATTCCACACTGTTCCATCTCATCCCATCCTATCCCAAAACATCCCACACCATTCCATCTCGTCCCACCCCACCTCATCCCCTTCCTCTCCTGCCATCCCCAGGTCATTACCTGAGGCTGCCACCTTCACCTTCGCTGCAGGGTCCTTGTTCAGCACCACAGAACCAGCTGATGATTAGGGACCTGAGCTCCTTCCCAGGACCTCTCTAAGCTTTGCCTTCAGAGTGTTGCAAAGACATCCAGGCTAGCAGCAGCAAGCCCTTTTCCTCTCTTTCTCCTCTCCTTCCCCTGTCTGTGCTGCTCCTGGAAATGGCTGGGAAGATTCACTCAGGAGTTATCTAGGAAGAACAGGCACGCCTTCCTCACAGCCCAGCGCACCAGGGGCTTCTCCATGGCCTGCAGGTCACCTGCACAAACAGGTTACCTGGCAGCCCTCCAGCACGTTCAGCTGGTGATGGTTTAGGGCATTGGGGTGTCATGGCACCACCAAGGTGCCCTGCAAGTGGCATGCTGCTTGGGCTGGGCATGTGAGAGGTGTTGGAAAGCTGACAGCACCGTTGAATTGTTTTGTTTGGAAGAGGTGGAAGAGACCATTAAGATCATCAGATCCAACTGCTAAGCTTCCACAGTCACAACCCTTGCTGTGACTTAGAATCACAGAATCAGAGTGGTTAGAAAAGACCTTCAAGGTCATCAAGTCTAACCATAAACCCAGCACCACCATGGCCACTAACCCATGGCCACATGTGCCAAAGGTCTTGAACACCTCCAGGGATGGTGACTCCAGCACCTTCCCAGGCAGCCTGCTGCAGTGCCTGACCACCCTTGCAGGAAAGAGAATTTTCCATATCTCCAAACCAAACCTCTCCTGGCTCAACCCTGAGGCCTTCTCCCCTTGTTCTATCACTTGATAGGAAGGAGAAGAGACCAGCCCCCAAGGCTTGGGGTGAGAATGTCTTGCAAACACGACCCCAAACCTTCCTGTGCTCCCAGATAGCTCTTGGAGTCCGCAAAATACAAATGTTTTCTAAGCTCAGGCAGTTCTCAAAACCATTCAACCATCACTTCCCTCAAGCCTCTCTCTCTCTCACCAGGGTGGATGGGAGATGTTCCTGCCATCCCCCAGACAAATGTGGCTCTTGTGCAGACTTTGCAAACTAACACCAAAACACCTCGTGTGGTGTTGTCACACATGAGAACACAAACACAGCTTTGGTGCAAAACCCTTTCCTGCCAGGGAGCCTGGAAGTAGCTGCTGTGGGGAAGGCAGTTTGGGAGGCAGCTAAGTGTGTGTGTGTGTATTAGGTGAGAAGTCTCCAGCTCAGGAGAGCATCACTTTAGCAGCTGCAGAAGTCCTGAATGTGCATTTGCAAGCAGGAGCTGGAGGAGAGGATGTTCTGTTCTTCAGCGCCTCTGGGGACAACCAAATGTTCTCCACACAAACTCTCCGTGCTGCCACTTGTATTCCATGCATGATGCTGCTCTTCTTAACCTCTGCCTCCTGCACTCACCCATCATCAAGTGCAATAAAATGGCTCCCCTGATGGCCTTGGTCTGCAGGGACTTTCCAGAAATGGCACTGTGCTGACACTGAAGTCATCACAGAGCCCTGGAGCAGGCTGTCCAGAGCGGCTGTGGTCTCCTCCTCTGGAGGCACTCAGAGCCTGCCTGGCTGCATCCTGTGTGGCCTGTCCTAGGTGATCCTGCTGTGGCAGGAGGGTTGGACTGGATGATCTCTAGAGGTCCCTTCCAACCTCTAATGTTCTGTGCCTCTGTGATCTCAGTCCCAGGCAAGTGGGCAAGTTACTGCCAAGGCTGCCTGGCAGCAGTGGGCACCTGTGTGAGCTGCTCCCTTCTTCTCTGCTTAAAATCCCTTCCCTTCCTCTTGCTATTTTTTACTTTATGGAACCACAGAATCATCAGGGTTGGAAAAGACCTCTCAGTTCACCGAGTCCAGCCTTCCACCCAACACCTCCATGACCCCTACACAGTGTCCCAAAGTCCCACATCTACTCATTTAACACCCCCAGGGACAGTGGCACCTCCCTGGGCAGCCTGTTCCAACACCTGGCCACTCTTTCAGTAGAGAAATTCTTCCTAACATCCAATTTAAGCTTCCTCTGGCACACCTCGAGGCCATTTCCTCTTCTCCTCATTATTTATTATCTTGTTTGTCATTTATTGTTTCCCTGGGGAGGTGTTCAAGAAACTTGTGGCCATGGCACTTTGGGGGATGGTTTGGTGGGCATGGTGGTGGTGGGTTGATGGGTGGACTGGATGAGCTTAGAGACCTTTTCCAAGCTTAAAGATTCTGTGATTCTCTGATATTTTTGAGAGCCCTGCATGCCATGCATGCATGCCATGCCATGCCATGCTGCTCTCTAACCATGGTCCAAGACACAAGGACCAGCTGGGGACCACGTCCCAGTACTCACAGCACCACGGAGTCGTCGCTCTCCGCCTTCATCATCTCTGAAAATCAGGTTTCTGCTTTCCATCTCCTGGCATGGGTCCCACAGCAGGGTCACAGGGAGAGAAGATTATCCCCACCACACGACAGGAGTCAATTCCTACTGACTCCAGGTAGCTGCTGCTGCTGCTGCCACCGTTTCAATCACTCTGCTGGTAATTCAGAATTGGTCAGGGTCCAGCCGCCTCCACCGCATAGGTTGGGCCAAAAGCGATGAGAGGGATGGAGGGGTCCTGAGGCACAGCCTGCTGCTCGCAGACCCCACATCCCAGAGCCCTGTGGAGACTCTGCACAGCTCAGATCTACCAGAGCTTGCCTCTTCCAGCAGCCTGCAGAGCCAGAAGGAACCCCCCCAAGATGCACAGCGCTGCGGGGAGAGGGACAGGACACAGGCAGGCAGCAGCAAAGAGTCCTGGGGGGGATTTGGGGCATCCTTAGAGTGATACAGCCCCCAGCAGGATGGCTAACTCCCTGCACGTTTCAGTGCAACAGCAAAGATGTCTTTGTACAAAGACACCAGCATGAGACTCTCTCTGAGAGCACCTGCAGCCTGCTGCAGCTGAGAACTCACAGGCTGGTGGGGGTCGGGGAGGGACCTCTGGGGATCGGCTGCCTCTTCATAGCAGAGGGTTCTAGCCTCTGTGGCCTCCTCTGGCTGTGCTCCAGCAGGTCCAGCAGCTCTCCTGTGCTGAGGGCTCCAGAGCTGCCCCAGCACTGTAGGGGGAGCCTCAGCAGAGCACACCAGAGGGGCAGAATGCCCTCCCCGCCCCTGCTGGGGATCAGCCCAGCACAGGGTCTGGGCTGGGAGCTCATGATATCCAGCTTTTCACCCTCCAGTAGCTCTAAGTCCTTCTTCACAGAGCTTCTCCCCATTCCTTCATCCCCCAGCCCATTTTGCACTGAAGATTGCCCTAACCCAGGTGCAGGACCTGGCATTTGGCCATTTTGAACTTCATGAGGCTCACATGGGCTCACTTCTCAAGCTTGTCCATGTCCCTCTGGCAGGCATCCCATCCCTCTGGCATGTTCCCCTGGGCTCTCATCCCCTTCCCTTGTGGGCACAGAGATCTCTGACCACACACAGCAACTTGGACCTCACCTGTGGTCTCCACCTGCTCTTGGCACTGCTTGGCTCATGCAGACCTGCTGGCCCCATCCTGTGTGTGTTACCAGCACTGTCTTCTTCAGCTTGGAACCTTTCACTGCTGCAGACTGTTCTCCATGCCTGTGCCACAGCCTCACCTCCATTATCTCTTTCTGGGAAAAAAAAGAGTAGCAACACCTGGAGCTCAGTGGCCCCTGCAAGGAAAGTGAGGGTCACCCCCAGCCCCAACAGCCCCTGGCTACTGCCTCCTACAACCTTGGGCTCGTCCAATACAGCTTTTGCCAGGGAGATTTTGGTCCCATCACCCTGTTTCTTGCCAGGTCCCTCTGGCAGCACCAGGGGCTGAGGATATCACAGAGGAGAGAGGACAAAGCTGATCTCTGCTCCATCTGGCACTCCCTACAAATCCCCTAACGAGGAGAGGAGCTGGACTTTGCACCAGGCTCAAGCCTTTTCCAGCCCCATCTCTGTTTGCCACCAGGATAGGCAGCACTGGGTGAAACAAAGAGGGAGCAAGAGCAGCTGTGGGAAGCTCTTCCAAGAGAATAAACATTTCTATTCTTTCCCAGCTGACTGGAAGCATTCATGGGCTGTGAGGAGATGGTTACAACCTCAACTGCTTATCTCAGCCGCTCTAGGTGGTGGTTGCAGCAAACGGCTCACTTGTGAGATAAGAGCAGCTTTAAGGGGCTGCAGAGAAAGGGAGATGCTGACTCAGCTGCCGGGAAGAAGAAGGGAAAAAATCAAGAGAAATATGGAAAAGGCACCAAAGTTGGTTCACAGCCTGAAGAGGAGAAAAGGAGGGAGGGATTCTGAGAAGAGGAAGACGCTGAATTCAGGGCACATCCGCTGGCAGGGCGAGGGGGGGAGGCTGGGCAGGCCAACAATGGAGCACAACACCACAACACAAAGGCAGGAAATGCACAAGTTCAGGTTCACACAGAGGTTCAGGTTCACACAGCCTGCCTGGGGCTGCTGCCTCAGCCTGCTGCAGGTACAGGGCCACACATGGCCATGGGACCTTGCGATGAGGCTGCACCCACACCGGGGGCTGGTGGCTCTGCCCCACGCAGAGCTCTTCGGTGGGTGGGGGGTTTGTGTTGGGTTGGTTGGGGGGGGGGTTTGTTGTTTGTTTGTTGATTTGTGGTTGTTGCTGTGTCTGTCTGTGGGGAGGTTTTTGTTTGGTTTGGGTTTTGTTTTGCCACTTGCAGCTGGGCTGTTCTGTTTATTTGTTTTTCTTTGCTCTCTACAGCTCCCTGAAGGGAGGCTGCAGCCAGGTGGGGGTTGGTCTCTTCTCCCTAAGTGATAGAACAAGAGGAAGTGGCCTGAAATTGTGCCAGGGCAGGCTTAGCTTGGAGATTAGGAAAAATTGTCTTTGCTGCCAGAGTGGTCAGGGATTGGCACAGGCTGCCCAGGGAGGTGGTGGAGACCCCAGCCCTGGAGGTGTTCAAGGCCGTATGGCCATGGCACCTGGGGCCAGTTGGACTCAATGATCTTGAGAGATCTTTCCCAACCCAAATGATTCTATGCAAGGCCCAGTCAGGGGGCCGTGGAGCTGAGCTGGTGGTGTGGGTGGCACAGCATACAAAACACCCTCCCAAGGCGGCTTTGCAGCACGCTGTTGCTTTCCAAGGCCCCCACGTGAGTACAAATCCAAATAGCAGATGTCCCCTGTGCCTCCTGCTCGCTGAGGAGCTGTTAACTCACTAGATAAGTTTTACAGTCCAGCTACTTCAGCTTTGACAAGATAACCAGATCACTGCAGAACACGAATTCACTGTCGGCGTGCAGCCTCGGCGCTGATATTTCTATCAGCATCGAGGCAGGGGATGCTAAGCACCAAAGCAGGAGCACACAAACAGGCAGTTTGCACTCACTGCTGATTAGAGATTACTTAACTTTATTTTTTTTTTCTCCTCCTATAAAGCCCATAGCAACAACACTTACAGGGGTCTTCCAACAGTCATTCACCAGAGGCTCTTCAGGAGCTCCTTTTCCTTGCGGGTCCCAGCGGCACCAGGTGCTGAGCAGGATGGTGGAGCAACAGCTGTGGGCACAGAGGACAAAAGCCACATGAAATTCCCTTTGGTTAGGAGGTGTATTGGGCTTCAGAGACAAAATGACTCAGGTAGACTCCAAACCAAAAGTTAGGTGGGAATTCAATTCATCTTCATGACCTGGGGCCAAGTTTCAAATGGATTGCCCTCCATCCTTTCAGAGTGATGGTGGTGGTGGTTCCAAGGGTCACAGGCTGATGAATCCTCCCCAGACAGCAGAGGGAAGGATGGGATGGTTATGGGTGCCCCCCAGCCTGCCTAGAGCCACGCTTGCAGGGTGGAATCACCCCTGTTATCACAGAGATGGGGTCCAGGTCTCAGAGGCTGAGCAAAGAAGGCTGGTTTCCATTGCAGGGCTTTTGGAGAGGCTATTCCTTAGTGGTTTTGGGGGTGCTCACAGCCCACAGCTGAGCCCCTCACCCAGTTCTGCTGCTGCCAGAACAGCTGAGTTCCTTAGCATGTAAAAAACAGAAAACAGCAGCTCCCAGTCTGCTTTGGAGGCACACTGGGAGACCACAGAGCCATGCAGAAGACCCCCAGCTCACCTCAGACCCTTGCAGAGAAGCTCTACCATCTTTCGAGGGGGCAGCACCATTTACTGACCAAACCTTGGGCAAGAGGGAGGTGCTTTGGTCTTGCTTGGCTTCTGCGTGGCTGCTGGCAGAGGGAGGGCAGAGCCTTTGGAGGAGATCTCACCAGAGCCAAGCAGCAGGGTGCAAACTCTTCTGGGCAGCCGAGGGAGGCCTTATCTGGCGCCCGTAAATCTCCACGGGAACGTAGAGTGCTGTGTCAGAGCTGAAAAGGGAGGAAGAGGCTGCAGCTCGGTGAGGAGAGGAGCAGAAAGAGGCTTAGTTTGTGCAGCAGCCTGGAAAGAGTCCACAGGGAGTTCAAAAAGCAATTGTATTTGGGATCCTGAAACGAAGCAGCGAGCTGCTGGCCCAGGGTGGAGCGGGCAAATGTCACAGGACGTGAGGGAAAGCAGCAGCTCTCCACCCCCTGGGGCACAGCCTGGGGGGCTTGAATGGGGAGGAGTTGGATACAAAAAAAACCCCACCACCCCAAAAACCCCACAGCCCAAAGCAACCCCCCAAAAAGATCAAAACAGGACAGGAAAGCAGAGAGAGAAATTTCAGCAGAAGGTCCACGACTGCCACAGCAACACCAGAGAGAGGAGGAGGATGCACAGGGGGTGTGGGAAGGGGATGGGGATAGGGGGGGGGGGAAGGAGGGCTGGGGATGATAAACCCACTGTCAGCTTCATTTCATTTCCCAGGAAAATAACAAAAGGATTTGTAGGCACACAGAGGAGAGCAAGGAGATGAGAGTCAGCCAAGATGGGTTTGTCAAGAACTTACTGCGCCCAATCACGTTCATTTGCTCGGGTGGTAAAGTAAGAGGCTTGGTGGACGCTTGAGGATGGCAAGGGCTTTTGAACCAGGCTTCTGACATCCTCCCAGGGATGCTGGGGAAGCATGCTCCAGCCTGCACTCCTGTGACCCAGCTGGGAATGCTGCAAAGGGGTTGGGCTGGGAGGCAAAAGCAGATCCTGCGAGGCCTCCCAGCACCCAGAGCATGCCGTGGCTGGGAGGGAGCAGAGATCACACCTTCACTAGGGCTTGAAAGGCAACAGCCAGGCTTGCAAAGGTCTTGATGTGAAATGATGAGGTGGGGAAATGCTCACAGAGCCCGTGAGACATGCACAGCACTGCCAGGACAGCCCCATCCTGGGCTGATCTCCAGCAGCATGGGCAGCAGGGGCAGGGAGGGGATTCTGCCCTTCTGCTCTGCTGAGACCTCACCTGTGGTGCTGATCCAACTCTGGAGTCCTCAGCACAGAAGAGACAGGCACCTGTTGGAGTGGGGCCACAGCAATGCTGGAAGGGCTGGAAGCCCTCTGTTGTGAGACAAGGCTGAGAGAGTTGGGGTTGTTCAGCCTGGAGAAGAGAAGGCTCCAGGGACGCCTTCTGTGGCCTTCCAGGCTGAAAAAGCTGGGGACAGCCTTTTGAGCAGGGCCTTTTGAGACAAGACAAGGGGTGATGGTTTAAAACTGAAAGAAGGAGATTTAGGCTGGAGAGAAGGAAGAAATTATTTTCACCCTGAGGGTGGCCAGACCCTGGCCAAGGTTGCCCAGAGAGGCAGTAGATGCTCCATGCCTGGAACCATTCCAGGTCAGGTTTTTGGGAGGCTCTGAGCACCCTCCTCTAGCTGCAGATGTCCAGTGCTGGACCAGCTGGAATTTCAAGGTCCTTTCCAACTCACACCATTCTGTGTCTATGATTCTGCAGCTATGCAGAAATAACCCCTGGAGGGATGGATGATGGGCCAGGGAAACTCAGATGGATCACAAGCTGAGCAAGGACCAGTGTGGCACAACAACAGAGGAAAGCTGGGTTCTAGGAGGTCTGAATGAGAAGAGCTGAAACCCCAGGTGAAGAAGGTCAGCTGCATGGACTGCCACAGCCCAAGGAGGGTGGCCAGTGCCAGGATCTGCCTGAAGGCTAACCAAAGGGAATGATCTGTAAGGTCCTACCTGCAGGGAAAGCCTGGTCAAGCCATGGGTCAGCCTGAAGACAAACAGACCCTGAGGGATCACAGAACTGATTTCCAAGACAGAAAATGCTGCAGGAAAGGCAAAGACTTCCCTTGGTTCTCCATGTTCATGGAGAAGGGCAACGACAGGAACAGGCAAAAACTACAGCAAGGAGAGGAGGACAAACCACGAGTGAGGCACAGCAGTCTGAGGGACCTCCTCCTCTCCAAGCCTTTAAGAACAGGTAAAGCAAACATGACCAGAAGAACCTGAAGGGTGCTCAGGCCTCTTTGAGGGCAATGCATTTGTTACACCTCCAGTGGCCCCTGCCAAGCCAGTGGGAGGCAGATACTCATTGACAGAGCAGAGAAGTGAAACCCTTGAGCTTAAGCCCTTCAGTAGCAACTCAAGGGCACAGAGTTTAAGCACTTAACAGGGCAGTTCAGGTTATTCTGTGGGGGACTTGGATGCCACCAGAGCAGAACCCAGAGTCAGGATGCATTTTACTACGCCAAGTTCTCACCCTGGGATTCCAGTCCCCTCCACCACCAGCCACAGCTCTCACTAGTGATGTTTAGAGCACCCACTTTTATTGGCTACTTCCCCACTGTCCCATCAGTCAGTGGAGAAGCCTCCAAGACATGCTGGCCTTTTAAAACCACACACAGGCTCCAACATCCTTCTCCCATAGCCACAGGCAGCACTGCCTGCACCCAGGTCAATGTGTCCCTATTACCTTCACGTTTTGCTTTGCTGACATTTATGAATGCCACTGCTCCGTTCAAGAAGATTTTATTGGGCTAAGAAAGCAGGATATGGTGATGTTCATTACTGGTATAACTTCTCCTTTCATTCATCACAGCCATAATTAATTTCCTAGCATGGGTAGAGGTGGAGATTTAAAGCTGTGCTGGTGAAATGAATTAGCTCCTTTTTCCCTCATCCTATTTGGAGTTCCCTGTTGTGAATATACTCCAAGTGTAATCGAGAGGCAATTTATGAGAATGAAATCTCATCTGTGTCCTATTCCTTGCCCTCTCCCTGGTGATTTTATTATGCCAGGGTGGCTCTCCCCATTTGTTTGGAGGGCAGGCTGCATTTGTTATCCCAAGCTCAACAGGTTGCTCAGCATATATCAGCATGCAGCGAGTGGGACGGGGAGGCAGGCACTGAACATACAGCAGCCCCCAGCCGGTGTGTGCAGGGCGAGGATGGGGCTGGCACATTGCATCTTAACCCCAAGGAAAGCACAGAATCATGGAATGGGTTGGGCTGGAAGGGACCTCAAAGATCATCCACTTCCACCCCCCTGCTGTAGGCAGGGACACCTCCCACCAGCCCAGCTTGCTCAAGGCCTCATCCAGCCTGGCCTGGAACACCTCCAGGGAGGAGGCAACCACAACCTCCCTGGGCAACCTGTTCCAGTGTCTCCCCACCCTCACTGGAAATAATTTCTTCCTAATAGCCACCATCCCTGGAGGTGCTCTTGAAGAAATGTAGCTATGGCACTTGGGGAGATGCTTTGATGGCTGTGGTGGTCCTGGGTTGGTGGTTGGACTTGACCTTGGAGGTCTTTTCCAGCTGAAACAATTCCACGGTTCTGGCTTATCTGACAGGATCGAGCTGGAAGATCCAGCAGCTCACCAAAGAAGTTCAACCTCCTTTGGAGCTTAAACCACCCTGCTCTCTGTCCTGGAAACAGCTCCATCCACCTTAGCACCAAGTTCTTCTGAGGAAGTGGCACTCTGGCAGTTGGCACACAGATTGCAGACCAGACAAAGAGGACATTTTGCTGTTTTCCTTTCGTCTGAGTCTCACCAGCAACTCCTCACAATTCTTTCCCCCCCCTTCTGGAAGTGCATTTGGCTGCATTTGATTTTGCAGGGAGCTGGGCTGCAGCTAATTAAACCCACACGTATCACCCTAACATCATCTCCTCAGCACTGAACTCCTCACCTGACATAAATACATTGCATACTGTAACCTGTTTCTCCTGATTATTAACCTTGAGCATGGCAACCTATAAATCATCAGTGAAACAGCTGGTGCTCAGCATTGCCCCAAAGGTGTGTGATTACCATCATTTTATATATATCTTGGTATGCAGACATGAAAAATTCATCGAAGAGCTTGGGTTTTGGACGACTCATTGTAATGAATTTTCTTTATAAAGCATAGATCATGCTCCAAATAGGAGCCTGCTCCTTACAGTGCAGCCCTTTATGGCTTCCTCAATCACTACTGCACAGCTGGGTGGAGCTCTCAGAGCCAGGTGTGGTCCCCAAACAAATTCAGAGAGGTCAGCTTGCTGGGACTTCCAGGCTGACATTTTCACTTTCAGCTTCATGCCTTTCGTTTCTAAGGGGGTCAAGACAATCACAGACTGGTAGGGGCTGGAAGGGACCTCCAAAGATCATCCAGTCCAGAGCAGGGTCACCTAGACCAGGTCACACAGGAACACATCCAGGTGCAAAGTTGCCATGAAAGAAAAAACACCAAAAGGTTGATGGCTTTTGCCCAGCTGAAGATCCTTGGTGCTGCATCTGCTGCTGCTGGGATTTCCATAGCTGCTGTGAGCAGCTGAGCTGGGAGATGAGAGCTGCAGGCTCACAGGAGGTTTGGTGCCAGCAGACACAAAAAATTGTGCAACTGTAAGCCAGTAATAAACCCAAAAGGAATAAACATACCATAAAACAGGACATAAAACCAGAAGCTGACAATGAGCTTGTAAAAAACAAAAGGCACTCAACCTGCTGGCTAGGACCTCAGGGAACACCCAGAGCTAATCCAGAGGGAGTATGTCACCTGGTGGGTCACATTTGGGTCTCCAGGATGGCATCCTCATCTCTTCCATCCTCCCAACAGACAAGTACACCTATAGAGTCTGTGCCAGACAGAAACATGCTCTATGAAACAAAGCTACCCAGCACCAAGCTGCTGAGCACCCAGAAGCCTGACCCACATTCTCCTCCTGTGCCACACGTTCCCATCTTGGGCCACCTGGTCCCATCCTACACACATTTGTCAGAGAGGTTCTCCCTGCTCATGTCCAAGGTTGAGTGGTTGTGGGCAGGTGAAGGGAATCAGGAGGGAAAGGTCCTGCCTTTTGCTCCTGAGTCACAGCAGCAATTTATCATCTTTCAAGCAAAACCTTTTCTGATAGGTTATGAGAGGCTTTGCCACCTCTGCCTAGCCACCCTCCTGAGGCTCCTCTGTCAGAAACCCTGCCTGGGATGGGATGGGGAAGAATCCATGCACTATCCCTCAGTGAAGGAAGCTCTCCCTGCCCTGGCTGTAGTCCCATTAACAAAGTGCACCCACAGGAGGAGGATTCCTTCACAAACCTTTAGCCTTCACCTCATGCTGGGGGGGACAGCACTGTCACCTTGAAGCAGAAAGGGGAAACCACAGCATTCTCACAGAAAGCTCCACATTCCTCCCAGGACTCCTGGTTCTGGTTTCTCCCATGATAATTTCTGCCTGCTGCAAGCAGCAGACACACAGCCACTGGTGTCCAACGCTGCTGCAGGGTGGTCACCATGCAGACTGAATGTGCTTTTGCCTGCTGGCAGCATGTTCTCCCTTACCTGTCAGAAAGGGTGAAGACAGGCACAGAAGCCAGCTCCACAGCCACCTCCTGCAGGTTATTTCTGCAGTGCAGGCAGTCCCTTGACAGAAAACCTGACTTCACAGAATCACAGATTGGGTTGGAAGGGACCCTCAAAGGTTGCCTTGTCCAAGCCCCTGTGCTTCCGTGAGGAAGTCAGGGAGCTGATTCACCTCCTCACTGCTGTGATGTCCAAGGCAGTCAGAGCAGCTGGTGGCCCCAAGGTCAAGCAGAGGCAGGTTGCAGGGTGGGTGCATGGTGCCCTGAAATTTGGAGCCAACAGGACAATGAGCACTGAGGCCCAAGGCTTGGCACGTTGCTTTTGATGGGAGCAGGAGACAGGCAGAGAGGAGCTGACACATTTGGTATCTCCCCGGGGGGAAGCAGCAGGTTCCCCATCAGAGAGTGGCAGTGATTGACTGAGGGGGGCTGTGGGAGATGTGATGAAGATTGTTGTGTTCGAGGCTGTGCTGAAGTCTCTTACCCAGGCAGTCCTAATCAGGGTGCTGGGAGTGCTGTGTGATTGTTGCTAACATTAGCCTCACAACATCTCCGTGAGGAAGCCAAGTGTCACTCTCCCTTCTGAAGGCTGGAAACCGCAATTAAAGCAACTGCCTGAGGGAAGCAGCTAGAATTAGAAACTGAATCTGGAGGCCTGCTCTGCCCAGTCGCCCACAGGCTCACCCTTCAAACCTAGAATGATAGAATTGTTTGAGTTGGAGAAGCCCTCTAAGATCATCCAGTCCAACCAGCAACCCAACACCACCATGGCCATCAAACCCTGGCCCCAAGTGCCATGGCCACAGCTTTCTTGAACACCTCCAGGGAGGGGACATCCACAGCCTCTCTGGGCAGCCTCTTCCAATCCCTGACCACTCTTGCAGCAAAGAAATTTTTCCTCATCTCCAACCTAACCCTCCCCTGGCACAATTTGAGGCCATTTCCTCTTGTTCTATTGCCCAATACTAGAGAGAAAAGATCAACCCCCACTGCTCTCCAGCCTCCTTTCAAGGAGTTGTGGAGAGCAATGAGCTCTCCTCTCAGCTTCCTCTTTGCCACACTAAACAGTTCCTCAGCCACTCTTCACCAGCCCTGTTCTCCAGACCCTTCCCCAGCTTTGTTGCCTTCTCTGGACCTCCTCCAGCCTCTCAATGCCCTTCTTGGAGTGAGTGGCACAAAACCAACCCAGTATTCCAGGTGTGGCCTCAGCAGCACTGAGTACTGGCAGATGATCACTGCCCTGCTGGGGAGGGGCCATCACCAAGCAGTGGAAGGGCATCTCTTTACCTGCAGCCTGAGAGAGAGAGAGACTGTCCCAAGCAGCAGAGACAGCTCCAGGCTCCCCAAAGCCAGGCCCAGAAGAGCAAAGGCTGCTTGCAAAACCCAGCGCGTAGCCCACTGGTCACCGGAGCGCTAGGAGCGGGGAATCGATGCGAGGGTGGTGACAGCTGAGAACAAATTCAGCTCTGTTTGACAACTTCCAGAAAATATTGGCAGAGGACGGGGAGCCTGCACTGCCCAGCAGCACCTTTGTGAATTGATTAGCCATATAGCAGATGGCAAGCCTGCTGCAGACTGAGACAGCAGAAGATGGCCAGTCTGGTTGGGAAGAACTCGAAGACGACTGGGAAGGGGGGGGGGGGTGGGGGGAAGGCCTCTCCTCGTCCTGCCAGCCCCAAGTGATGCTTTGGAAATGTCAGATGTGTGGCAGATGAGGAGCAGGGCTGGTTTGTAAACGTTTTTCCTCCACCATTTATTAGGAGCACCTGCCTGGGATCACAAAGCTGAGTTTAAACCCTTTCCAACCTTAAAAGGAAACATCAAAAATCATTTGTTTAAAAAAGACAAGAAAAGAAATATTCTTCTAAATAGGGACTTGTGAAAGTCCTCCAGGAATCAATGGAACTGAAACGTGGCCATGCCTTGGAAGTTTGATTTCAGGGAAACATATTCTGGACAAAAAAAACCCCAAAGAGGCAAAAGCTTTGCTTCCCTCCTCCTGCCACATTGGGTTGGGTTTGGGTTTTTTTTTTTGGCACATATTTGGGGGGAAAATTCATATTTTTAATGGTTTTAGGAACTGCCTTGGGCTATTCAGAGCCTGCACAGCTGCTCATCAGTAGCCAGCCATGGCTGAAGGAGCAGAAACTATGGATGGGAGAAATATGCCATCTTTGTCTGGTGCAGAACAATGCCGCTGCAGATACACAATGGCTGCCTCTTATTTGCTAGTAGCCCTTAGAAAAAAAAAGGGGAAAAAGGGAGGGGAAAAAAAAAAGAAGAAGAAGAAAAAATAGAGGGAGGGGGAAAAAAAAAGCCGGGGGAGAAGGATCATGGAGTTTCCTTGCAGGGCCTCTGAGCAGAGGGAGCAACATTAGCTCTGCACTCACAGATATGCAAATCCTTCCCCGAGCCCAACAATAGCAGAAGCCCTGTGGGAGGAGACCGATAGCACAGAGCAGGAGGCTGCTGCTCCCAACTCCTTTGCCTGCAAAGCCCACAGGTTCTTGGACTTCCAGAAACCTGGAAGAAGGTCAAAGCATTGTCCGAGGAGAGCTGTGGAAGCTCTGCTGCCATGGAATCAGAGAATGGGTTGAGTTGGAAGGGACATTAAAGAACATCTTGTTCCAACCACCCTGCCATGGACAGGGACACCTCCACCAGCCCAGGTTGCTCAAGGCCTCATGCAGCCTGGACTTGAACACCTCTCCAGGGAGGGGACATCCACAACCTCCCTGGGCAACCTGTTCTAGTATCTCCCCACCCTCACTGCAAAGAATTTCTTCCTAATCTCCAGTCTAAATCTGCCCTCCTCAGGCTTCAATTCATTCTCTCTCCATCCTGTCACCAGAGGCCCTTGTACAAAGCCAGAGCTGTCGTCTGGCTGCCCACAGAGCACACTGTTAGCATTTTAAATCTTAGGGATGCTCCTGCCCAAAAGATCAATGAATCCATGGCTGGATGTCTCTCTGCTGTCCTGAAGGTCAATAAAGCTCACAAAGTTGGAACTAAAAGCACAAAGGAGCTTCTGCAGCAAGACCCCAATTAACAACCAGTGCAGTAGTTTGTTGTTTCTAGTATTAGCATCCCACAGAATTCTCTACTACATGCTCAGGATGTTGAGGACTCCTTTAGGTTGCTCTGCACCAATGCATTTCAGCTCCCTCTGAAACCTTCAATTTGGGTTATCTGATGGCTTTTGATTCTGCTGCCTCTAAATCCATCCCTGGGGGCCTGGAAGGTGCCAACTCCTAGACAATGCTCTTCACAGTGAGGGTGGTGAAGTACTAGAACAGGGGGCCTGGAGAGGTGGTTGAGGCTCCACCCCTGGGGACATTCAAGGTCAATCTTGATGGGGCCCTGGGTGACCTGCTCTAGTTGAAGATGTCCCTGCTGACTGCAAGATGACCTTTGAGGGTCCCTTCCAACCTGATGCATTCTATGATTCTACACCATTCCTTGACTCGGCTCAGGGCTGGGGGGGAGCACCGGTTGCAAGCTCTGCTGCACACACTGCAGCAATCACCTGCTGTAGCCCTCTGTGGCTTCAAGTGGTGATGCCATGGAGAGAACTGAAGCTGGCTTCTGATGGAAAGAGATGACGTTTCAGCTGTCACTAGCTTGAGCTGACTACTCTTGAGAAATAAAGAGGTGAAGAAAACAAAATGTTCAGGATTGAGAGTTGCTATGATCAGGGCTTGATGGGAGCTTTGGAAGCAACCAAACACCTCCTTCCAAATGTCAGGTGAATGTCCCAGCTCAGCCTGTGTGTGGCTTTAGGTGATAGGTTTAATGCAAAGCAGCCAATGTTTTGCATAATGAGAAGGTAAGTGACAAAATACATTTTCTGAGGGGATGCAAATCTGTGTCACTGAATGACTTTGCTGTTCCAGCTTTCCTAGGTTGCTGCCAGCACTGGTAAAACCATCAAAGCTCAATTGTTTGAGCTATTTGTGTTGCAGTAGCTCCATGCTGGTAGTTCCCAATCTGTTACTTGGTGCTGCCTTGGTCTTTGCTTAAGAAATTTAAGCGCTGGCGATAGCTGCAAGTCAGAGGCTTCGTTAACTCCAGGTAATTATGGCCTATGTTAAAAGCAAGCCCCCAGCCC
Source organism: Colaptes auratus (assembly GCA_015227895.2). Classification (NCBI taxonomy): domain Eukaryota; kingdom Metazoa; phylum Chordata; class Aves; order Piciformes; family Picidae; genus Colaptes; species Colaptes auratus. The sequence goes on along the minus strand of JAAWVA010000034.1, from coordinate 9,767,199 downwards.
TCCTGTTTAGGAAGCTCACTCAAAGTTTAGATGCTTCCATGGAGGGTGCTCCAGTTGTGATTCAAGTGCAGAGTGGTGTCTGCTCTAAGCATCTTACCCAGGGAAGATTCCTCTCTTCAGACACACTTTTAGGAGCTGGTGAGAACCTTTGTCATCATTAACTTGTATAAACTGTGTCAGATCAAAGCCCCTTCCTGTTTTCATGTAATACATTTCTCCAACATTAGATGGCAATCCCCCCACTTCATTTTTCAAACCAGGGGCCCACATCCCTTCCCAAAAGCCAGTGTTACCTTCTTTCCCACAGCTGAGCAGGTCCTTTGGCTTGCAGGCAGCAAAGGCTGTGGGGAAAGCACAGTCAGAGGCTGGTGGCTCCCACACGACCACGGCATCGGTTCTGCTGCAACAGTTCTCCAGGGATGTTTTTCCTTGGACTAGGAAAGGCAGAGGAGTGACACCATTCCAGAGGAACACTGAGGTGACCTTGACCTATTTGCCACTTGGACACCCCATGCCAGGACTGGGATGTTTCCATGCCAAAAAACCTACAGGCAGAAACAGGCTGTTACCGGAATTTCCACCCCATTTTGACACAGAGTTGGTGTGGCCTTTAACAATGTAATTTCTACTCTTGCCAATTAAGAAGGGCCCTCCCAAGGGATATCATTAGTCTGTGTAAATCTTTGCTGGGATAAAACTGACTTTAAGAAAATGGTTATTCAGTACCAGCATGTGGAGTACAGCCTATGGGAAGAACCAGTCAGCTTTTACAGGAAGCAGAAAATGCTAAGACATGAGGTGTGGAACCAACTTAAATCACAGGCAGACGACTTCAACAGCTGACTCCTGAGGTTCATAGAATGGTTTGGGTTGGAAGGGACCTTAAAGATCCTCTAGTTCCAAGCCCCCTGCAAGGACACCTCCCACTAGCCCAGGTTGCTCGAGGCCTCCAGGGGGGGC